>QUOP01000023.1:0-72664 GCA_003675405.1 Hericium coralloides | reverse complement strand
TGGCGGTGGAGAAGCTACTGGCGGAGCTGCTGGGGGCGGTGGAGGCTTCGAGCCTCCGATATTGAGGCTGATCGTTGGTGGTGGTGCAGGTGCCTCGGTCTCGACGCGTTCGACGGGCTGCAGAGCAGGTTGGGCGGGTTGGGAAGGCACTTTGAAGGCCTTGCCCGGCACGAATTCGAAGGCGCCAGCGTTGAGCTTGCTCATGATGTCTCCTCCGCGCCTGATTTTATCTGGAGAATGAGTATCGGCGAGATCGAGGGCAAGGAGACTGAGAAGGGGAGGGAGCAGGATGTAGTCGGAGTACAAGATTAGATTTTTGGCGCACGTTGCGCCGCTCCACCACTGGATCAGTGCTCTCTATCCTTTTGCTCTAACTACTACATACATGCTCTAGCGTCCCACAACATCCACAATGCATCGGTCACTCTGCTTTGACAGATCGAATCTTATTCTCTCAGATCGTTTGTAGAGGACTGGCATGATACGCGGCTGGTAAGTCACTGCTAAGTACATCGTCATTACAACAGCCACAGTAGGTAACTGGATCTGAAAAACATATCGAAATGGGGAACACTGCGATCTATTCAGTAAGTAGTGTTGAACTAGCCTAGTCTTTAACAACATGCTTCTGCAAGAACTCGTCGATCGCTTCAGCATACTCCTCCTTGTGCGTCTCCACCGCGAAATGCCCACTGTCCACATGCTTCACCTCCAGGACCTTCGCATCGTGCCGGTACGCCTCCGCGCCGGCCTTCACGAAGATCTCGTCGTTCTCCCCCCACATCGCCAGCACCGGCACGCCGCTCGTGCGCAGCCACTCCTGGGACGCGGGGTACAGATCCACGTTCGTGCGGTAGTCGTAGAGTAGCCCGATCTGCACGTCCTCTTGCCCGGGGCGCGCGATGAGCGCCACATCGAGCGTCCACGCCGCGGGATCGAGCCGCGCGAGCCGGTCCTGCGGCACGCCGTTCGTGTACTGCCACTTGGTCGTCTCCAGGCTGAGGAGGGGCGCGAATGCGCTGCGCGCCGCGGCGGACGTCGGGTCGAAGGTGGGGTCGGCCCAGGCTTTTTGGACCGGAGCCCAGAAGGTGGCGCCGAAGCCTTCGTTGTACATGTTCCCGTTCTGGGAGACGGCGGCGGTGATGCGCGAGGGCTGGTCGATGGCGAAGCGGTAGCCTACAGGGGCCTAGGGAAGGACATGCGAGGTCAGTGGTAGAGCGTGACAGGTGGCAGCAGGGGGCTTACGCCGTAGTCGAACGTGTAGATGGCGAACTTGTCGAGCCCAATGGCATCGACGAACTGCGTGAAAGTATTCGCAAGGCTCGCAAACGTGTATTCGTACTTGCGCTCCTGTGGGACCTCGGTGAACCCGTAGCCGGGATGGTCAGGCGCGATGACGCGGTACTTCGTCGCGAGCAGCGGGATCAGGTTGCGGAACTGGTGCGATGACGTCGGGAAGCCGTGCAGGAGGACGATGGCGGGTGCCGCAGTGGGCCCAGCGGCACGGTAGAAGACCTTCACGCCGTCGACGTCGACGGTCTGGTAGGTGACGATGGGAGACATGGTGCTGGTTTAAGAGACGATGTTTGCGAGGAAGCTGTCGATGTCTATGCGTTGGGGAAACAGTGGACCGACTCACAGTCTTTTATATGGCAAAAATGGATATGATGCAATTTAGGGGCGCGATGAGGGGTCTGCCCCGACCGAGGATGGCATCTCACGCCCTCCGCATACTCAGGGAGAGAAGCACTGGTAGGTGAGGAATGGTCAGACGAAGCAGCTGGATATATGGCCCCGAGGGGCTGAGTAAAGGAAAAGTCGTCAATTGTCCGCGTTGGCATACAGCGAATGACGAGGACAACTGTACCGGGATGCGCGTCCAGCAGTTGCTGCGAGAATGGGTAAAAAGTGATGGCGCAGCCGAGGGTCGAATGTCAGCAACACAAAACGATCACCGTAGATGGCCGAGCGCGCGTCTACAGCTACAACGACGTCAGGATCCAAGTTACAAAACGCAGCTTCGATGCATCTGAAAGAAAAGAAAAAAGAAGCGAAGCGACAGTTGACAATTACATGGCTCATAAGCATGTCCCATGAACATGACTCTGCATGGCTTTCCCGGTGGTCGAGGGAGTCAGGGTTCCAGACGCGCACGAGCCGAAAAAATGTAGGCAAGAACACTCACCGAAAAGGACCGTATACGAGACGGCCGAACGTTCGATAGAAGTACATATCGCACATCTATTACTTCTTCGTGTCTAGGCACTTTCCTACGACGCACGTTTGCTGTCCTGCGCAAACGTCGCGGCTACTACAAGAGGGAATACTAGGGTAGCGTCTGCAAATACCTGCAAAATTTCCGGTCAGGATTACTCATGTCTACGCGTACAAAACGACGCACTTTTACGGACTCGGAGCCTACACGAATCTTTCCCCAGGAAACAGCTTCGTCGGGCCGTGCCCCCGAGTCTGATCCATCGAATTCCTGGCCTGTGTTCTGCGAAGACAGTGAGCACGCAGAACGGGTCCTGTGACGATGATCACATACGATATACACCGAATAGTCTGCACCGTTGCGCTGAACCGGCCATTAGCTTAGTCGAAATATGAAGCGTAAAATGTCCTACAATCAACATCGCATTTGCGATCTGGTGTTTGCAGACGCCTCCGCCAAGGATAATCATCCCCGCCTTTCTTGACCTACGCGCGTGCTCATTCAAAGCGCGGATATCACGCACGATGTCCAGGATGAGTCCCGGCGATTTGAAGGAATGGAAGTAAATCATGTCGCCGATGGACCCGTCCGTCAATGCAGGACAGAACACAGGGATATCATTCTGACAAGGGTCGCACTCAGCTTCAGCCCACCGCTGCGGAATAGACGATATATATTCACTTTGTAGGCCCAGTAATACACAGACTCCTCATTGTTGATCTCCTTCCCGAGCCGCCGGATAAACGAGCTCGGACTCCACACCTCGCCCGTCTCTTTCTGCTCCGCGAGCATGGTATCGAGGATCGGGATGAGCCAGTCCTCGAACTTGCAGTAGTTGTCGTTCGGCACGATCAGATTCCCGATGCGATTCATCCCTCGCCGGCGCAGGTCTGCGCCGTCGAGGTTGAAGTCAGCCAGGTACGTCTTGCCGAGGCACTTGATGAAGTCCTCCTCGATGCCTCCGGCCGTCGTAACGAGACACGCGACCTGTTTGTGCTTCACGAGATGCAGAATGACCTCGCGCAGACCAGAAGAGATGAGATTTGAGGTGTACCCGAGGAAGATGTTGCATTTCGTCTGCGCGCGCACTTGCGGATCGCGGAACTCCTCGTCCTCGTCTTCCGCGATGGGCTCATCCGAGAGACGCCATTTTCGCTGCGATGTGAGTGAGTAAACGCGAGCGGGTGATAGTGGGCATGTGCCTACCTACCATTTTGTCGACGATGCTGATCGCTTTCCCAAGACTGTTGGCTTGGAATCCGATGCGTTCATACGATCCCAGCAGACTCTCTAGTGTGAACGGCTCATCGAAATTTGGACCTTCGACCGCAACGGCCTCCTCTGAGATAGGCTCTGAAGGCTTTAGTACGGCAGCTGATGCGCCATTCGGCACGCTGGTCGAGCTGGACGCCATCGACCAGAGAGTTTGGAGTTTGGAGAGGAAGGTCAAGACGGTGGATGTCAAGCGCAAAATATTGACCGGGGCGGACGTGCCGGGCGGAGGTTGCCGCCACGGTTCCTCTCAGGGCTGCGACCCACTGCAACTCACCTCCATTCTCATCCTCTTCGTCGACGGCGACGACTCCCGCTCTGCTGCGGCCCTATACGGCTCTCCGGTATATTGATGGAGGCGGCTCATCCTGAGCGGTCTGCCTCGGACACCCTTCCGGACTCGTCACCTCTTAACAACCACACGGAATCTGCGAACGGGCCTGACGTGACGGTGCATCAGGTTGATGTTCCCACCAGTCCAAGCAATGGTCATGCAGCCTCGAACGGAGGAGAACACCAGAACGGGAGGGAGAACGGTCATGTAGATGGTGATGCGAAGGGTAATGAGGGACATGAGGGTCTGCCAGAACCCGCTGCCGCAGAGACTACTGACCCAAACCCACCCACTGCCAAAGAGGTTCATAGAGCAGAACTTACCATCGAAGTGCCCCAACATTCCGAGGCAATAACCCCGCTCCAACATGATGAACACGACCCACAAGATGAGCAGGTGTCCGAGCCCAAAGCAGAACCGGATGCTGAACACGCGCAGGTCCAGGACCGCCGTGATTCCATTGCGCTCGCCCCAGAGTCCTCTGCAACAGATCATTCACATCCCCCGACTCCGCCTTCCAAAGCCTCCATGGATCGTCCGTTACCGCTCGCAAAGACAGTCTCAAATTCTCTCCACCACGCTCCTCTTACCGCCAATCCGACACCGCTGCCATTGTGCACACCAATGGCGCCCAGAGCACCTTCTCCCCATCCCGTTCGACCATTTCTCTTGCTACTGCGACGTCTCCGACAGCCACCTCGCACAGGCGCTCGATGACCATTTCGAGAGGACACAGTGTGTCAACCGTCCTCATAACCTCAGCATTGGAAACGATTGCCGCGTCCAAAGAAGCAAGACGTTCTCCTCCGCTCAAAGGGAGTGTCAACCACGCCCTCGAACTGATCAAGGCAAATCTGGGTGGTGACCGCCCACGCGAGGTCTTCGAGCCTCTGCGGCTCGCGTGTGAGACGCGGAACGAGAAGCTCATGATCGCGAGTTTAGACTGCATCTCCAAACTCATCTCGTACTCGTTTTTCGTCGAGCATGACGCGCCGCCAGCCACGACGCTCCCCTCCCCACCGCCGTCCCCGGGCACGGGCAGACATTCTCAGGCACAAGCCAACCAGCCGCCACCAACCCTAGTCGACCTTGTCGTGCATACGATTACGACTTGTCACACCGAGGCGACACCTGATCCCGTCTCACTGCAAGTCGTCAAGGCTCTCCTTGCGCTCGTACTGTCGCCAACTGTGCTCGTGCACCAGTCCTCGCTGCTGAAGGCTGTTCGCACGGTGTACAACGTCTTCCTCATGAGCAACGACCCCGTGAACCAAACCGTCGCGCAAGGCGGGCTCACGCAGATGGTGCACCACGTCTTCTCGCGCTGCAAGATCGCCCCGTCCGCGCCGGCCGAATCGAACTCGTCTCTTTCGACGAAAGCCGAGAACAGTCCGGCAGCGAGAAGGCAGTCGCTGGCACCGTCGACGCCGGAGACAGGTCCGCCGCCGTCTCTGCCTTCACACGATGAGCTGCCCTCGGCTTCTGAGGGCGCGCCGTCTGAGGCGCCGGAGTCCGTGTCTGATCCCCAGGAGCACAGCTCGGCTGCGAGTCAGGCCAGTGAGCAGCCGCTGGAGAACGGACATCATGAGGCAGACGCCCGGCCACCTCGCCTTGCTATGTCTCCGTAAGTCCGTTTTGTTTGCAACATGGATCAATGCTAAAATGAATGCCCAGCGCGCCGCCCGGGACGGCGTCGTCCTTGCATGCCGACGACATCCATGACTTGGACTCTGAGCTCGGGCATCCGGCCCATACCCATCTGACGACAAACGATCTCTTCTTGAAAGATGCGTTCCTCGTCTTCCGTGCCATGTGCAAATTGACGATGAAGCCTCTCGCGACGGAAAGGTGCGTTCTTCTCTACGACGCAATCTAGCATCTCGTATTAATTTTGCATTATCTCGTCTACCAGTGAGCGTGACCTCAGGTCGCACGGCATGCGCTCAAAGCTGCTGTCTCTGCACATGGTACTCATCATCCTCAACTCCCACATGGACATCTTCGTGTCACCGTCGTCTCTGATCTACTCCAGCTCATCGCATGAGGCAACGCCGTTCATCCAGATGGCCAACCAATACCTGTGTCTCAGTCTGAGCAGGAACGCGGTAAGCCCCGTTCCGCAGGTATTCGAGATCAGCGTGGAGATATTCTGGCGTGTGCTATCTGGCATGCGGACGAAGCTCAAGGTATGTGTGTACAATGACGTATCTCAGAGAACCCGGGTTACATGCTGACGGTTGTGTTTGTGACTTGTAGAAAGAAATTGAGCTCCTCTTCCATGAGATCTTCCTTCCGATCTTGGAGATGAAGACTGCGACGCTGAAGCAGAAGGCTGTCATCTTGAGCATGCTGTCAAGGCTTTGTCAAGACCCCCAGGCGCTGGTTGAGATTTATCTTAACTATGACTGCGATAGCGAAGCCGCTGACAACATCTACGAGCAGTAAGTCATGATTGGACAATAATCCATCAAAGTATCTCGGTCGATTGACGTGCTACATAGTCTCATGAACATCATCACCAAGATCGGTACGACCTCAGTGTCTGTAGCTGCCCAGCAAAAGAACGACGACCCGCGAAGTCCGAACATCACACCAACTACGAAGACGACGCATGGAAACATTCCACCCTCGCTTAGCACGAATGCCATGTCGGTCACGGGCTCCATGGATACCTCCGTTCTCGGGCACTCGGAACAGCAGCTTCGCAGGCAAAGCCTCGAGTGCGTCGTCGCCGTGCTCCATTCGCTAGTCGCGTGGGGAACTACCTCCGGGAAGAGCGCCGCTGAATCCGCGGCAGAAGCGGCGCGCGCCCAGCAGGGCGAGGAGGCGCGAGCAAGCGTGGGTATTACGCCCGACGCGTCGCAGTCGCTGGATCGGCTGTCTGCCGCTGCGGGCGTGGAAGCCGCGCGGGGGTCCACACCTGATGCGTCAGACGACCCGGATCGTCTGTTCAGTGCGAAGCAGAAGAAGACGACGCTGTTGGAGGGGATCAAGAAGTTTAATTTCAAGCCGAAGCGCGTGAGTGGCTTCTATGTGTAGTTGATGCATTGGCGCTGATGTCGAGTTGTGTAGGGGATTCAATTTTTCCTTGAAACTGGCTTCATTCCAAGTCGAGCCCCTCAAGATATCGCGGGCTTCCTGCTGACTACGGATGGACTCAGCAAGGCGTTGATTGGAGAGTATCTCGGAGAGGGGTATGTGATAGTTCTATCATTACTGTATTGACTCTGACCTAGCGGATGTTTAGTGACGAGGAGAACATCGCAATTATGCACGCTTTTGTGGATCTCATCGAGCTCAGAAACATGCCGTTCATCTCTGCGCTGCGCGCATTCCTGCAGACATTCCGTCTGCCTGGAGAGGCGCAGAAGATTGACAGGTTCATGTTGAAGTTTGCTGAGCGCTACATTGAGGGGAACGCCCAAACGCCGTTCGCGAATGCAGGTACGTGCATGCCTATCCGCAGTAATAGTCTCACAGGACCTTATTATTGAGCAGATGCGGCTTATGTGCTTTCGTTCTCTGTCATCTTGCTCAACACGGACGCGCACAATCCGCAGATCAAGCGCCGCATGACGTTGTCAGATTTCATCAAGAATAACCGCGGTATCAACGATAAGGCGGACTTGCCTGAGGAGATGCTGAATGAAATCTATGATGACATTGTGAACAACGAAATCCGCATGAAGGACGAAGTTGAGGCCGCCGTGGGTCCCATTGCGCCGACACCAGGTCTTGCGGGCGCTATTGCGACTATGGGACGAGATCTCCAGAGGGAAGCATACATGCTGCAGTCAAATGGCATGGCAAACAAGACGGAGGTATGTCTACATCGAACTCACCTGTGAGTACGCTGGACTCAGAAACTTTGCGTTTGTAGGCCTTGTTCCGCACCCTCATGCGAACGCAGCGTAAAGGGTCGAAAGGTGGCGACCAGTTCTTCAGCGCCTCGCATTTCGTGCATGTGCGGCCGATGTTCGAAGTCGCGTGGATGGCCTTCCTCGCCGGACTCTCGGCTCCGCTCCAGGAGACCGACGATCTTGAAGTTGTGGACCTTTGCTTGGACGGCTTCAAGAACGCCATCCACATCGTCTGCTTCTTCGAGCTCGAGCTCGAGCGCAATGCGTTTGTCACGACGCTTGCCAAGTTCACGTTCTTGAACAACTTGGGTGAGATGAAAACGAAGAACATGGAGGCGATCAAGGCGCTCCTTGATGTCGCTGTGACTGAGGGCAATAACCTGAAGGGCTCATGGCAGGATGTACTCTCCTGCGTCAGTCAACTCGAGCATATGCAGCTGATCAGCAGCGGTGTCGACGTCCCCGACGGTAAACGCGGGTATGTCTGTCTTGTCTCTCTGTCGTCCAAGCGATTCATATAGCGACATCTTCCTTCCAGGAAAGTACGAAAGTTACCTAACGAAGAGTTGGCAAACGAGAGCCGCTCCACACATATCACGGTAGCAGCGGATATGGTGTTCTCACTCAGCCATTATTTGTCAGGGGTATGTATACTTTTCTTTATGGGATCGTCCATTAGCTTATAAATTCGTAGACCGCAATCGTCGACTTCGTTCAAGCGTTATGCGATGTATCATGGAAGGAGATTCAGTCCTCGGGCTTGTCCCAGCATCCAAGACTTTTCAGTCTTCAGAAGCTGGTCGAGATCTCGTACTACAACATGAATCGTATCCGTCTTGAATGGTCACAATTATGGGCTATCCTCGGGGAGCATTTTAACCAGGTATTTATCTCGTCTATGTCTATCAGTGCATTCCGTCTGAACGAGTCCGTAGGTTTGCTGTCATAACAATCCTCATGTTGGCTTC
Organism: Hericium coralloides; assembly: GCA_003675405.1. NCBI lineage: Eukaryota > Fungi > Basidiomycota > Agaricomycetes > Russulales > Hericiaceae > Hericium > Hericium coralloides. The sequence goes on along the minus strand of QUOP01000023.1, from coordinate 64,015 downwards.
TTCGCTCTGGATTCCCTGAGACAGCTCGCAATGCGATTTTTGGAGAAGGAGGAATTGCCGCATTTCAGGTTCCAGAAGGACTTCTTGAAGCCATTTGAGTACACCATGATTCACAACCCGAATCCTGATATCCGTGATATGGTACGCCCACCGCAAGCTCTGTACGAAACCTCCGAAGCTTACAGTTTTCTAGGTCCTACAATGTCTTCAGCAGATGATCCAGGCACGTGTGCAGAACATGCGATCGGGTTGGAGAACCATGTTCGGCGTGTTTTCTGCGGCGTCTAAAGTTCTCACAGGTCAGTATCTGTCGTGTCTTTTGCTGTTGCTCTATTAAGCTTTTTACAGAACGCATCACGAGCTCAGCATTTGAGATCGTAACCCGTCTGAACAAGGAGTACTTTGCGGCGATTGTCCGACATGGCGCTTTTGCGGATCTGACGGTCTGCATCACGCATTTCTGTAAAGTGAGCAAGTACCAGAAGATCAGCCTGCTAGCCATCGCGATGCTCCGAGGCGTCATTCCTATTATGCTGAATACTCCTGAATGCGGATTCAATGCTCCTCAGCAAGAGGGCGATGACCCCATGATCAAGTATTGGTTCCCTGTGCTGTTTGGGTTCTACGACGTGATCATGAACGGCGAAGACCTCGAAGTGCGGCGATTGTATGTTGCTGCACCTCTGCTTCGATTTCATATTCTGACCCAAATTTCGTCTGCAGAGCATTGGACTCGCTCTTTAGCACTCTCAAGAAGTACGGATCCTCCTTCCCCGTCGAATTCTGGGATACCGTTACCCAAGAACTCCTCTTCCCTATCTTTGCCGTTCTCAAATCGAGTCAAGATTTGTCTCGATTTAGCACGCAAGAGGATATGAGTGTCTGGCTATCGACGACCATGATTCAGGCCCTTCGCGATCTGATTGACCTGTATACTTTCTACTTCGACACTTTGGAGCGTTTCTTAGATGGCCTTCTTGATCTGCTCTGCGTCTGCATCTGTCAAGGTTGGCTCAATACGTTTTTTGCTCGCGAATTATTGTTGACATTGGTGTAGAAAACGATACCCTCGCCCGCATTGGCACGTCTTGCTTACAACAGCTTTTGGAGAGCAATGTCAAGAAGTTGAGCCCTGCTCGATGGGAACGTGTGGCAACTACATTTGTGAAGCTGTTCAGGACGACGACGCCCCACCAGCTCTTTGACGAGAGTTTGCGGGTGGAAATCGATGGATCATCCCCAGAACTGCAAGATCCGACTGGTCGGTTCATCTCAATCGTGTCTTCGGAGCGGCTACTGATTATTATATCAGAATCTGATGGGCAGGCTATACTCCCCGCACCTCTGTCACCATCAAATCTGGATAGCCAAAAGATCAATGCAAAAACGACACTGAATGACCGCCGGCGGATATTCAAGCAGATTATCGTCAAATGTGTTCTGCAGCTCTTATTAATCGAAACGACTAATGACCTGTTGCGGAACGACGAGGTCTACAAAACGATACCACCAGAGCATTTATTGCGTTTGATGGGCGTCTTGGATCATAGCTATCAATTCGCGCGCATGTTCAACGAGGACAAGGACTTGCGCACCGGGCTGTGGAAAGTTGGTAAGTATCACGTTGACTTTATGTCCAGAATGTTTTTTTTAACTCTTTCCAGGGTTCATGAAGCACCTACCAAATTTGTTGAAGCAGGAGTCGAGCAGTGCATCGACACTAGTTCACATTTTACTACGGATGTATTATGACCCGCGGCCGGAGCATCAAGCCGCAAGACCGCAGGTGGCGGAGCGACTGATGCCGTACGTTCCTATCTTCAAAAATGTTTTAGACTACGACTCACGTTCTCGTGTTAGACTGGGTCTTGGAGTTCTTCAAGACTACAACAAGCTGCGGATAGACACGCAAGCGAAAAACATCGCTGCTTGGACGCCTGTCGTGGCAGAGATTTTGCAGGGCTTCTGCCGTTTCGACGACAAGGCTGTGAGTATGATAAACCAACTCACTATTTGCAACGACTGATTCACTCTACCACAGTTCGGTCGATATTTGCCTGCAATCTACCCTCTGGCGAGCGAGCTTGTCGGGCGCGACACATCGCCAGAGATTCGGGATGGACTTCGAGAGTATTTTGTTCGAGTTGGATACGCACATGGCATCATAGAGCCCTCATGACCTGCACATTGTACCTTATGATTTCTTCGGACATACTTTTTTAAATTGGCGATTCTTGTGAATTCCAGGCAAACCGACTCAAGTGTGAAGGAGAGTAGACTTCGAAAACCGAAACGAGAGGAGAGTTATGAGATATGAGAGATAGCGAGGAACAAAGAAAGTGAGTCGTATCGAAGGGAGATTGTACACGAAATGCAAGAAGATTAAAGTTGATATCCTGGATAACCTCCCGGGAATCCGCCCCATCCAGTAGGTTGTGCAGTCAGCGGTGCAGCTAAGGTACCAGAAACAAGTTCAGTAGACGAAGGGTGATAACGGATCATCACTTACGATTCGCACGAAGAGCATCGTATTTATCTACGTCACGGTTAGTGTCAGCCAGACCGAACATGCAGAGAAACGGGATGCACTCACCAGAAGACTGAGGTGCAGAATCGTTCGCAAATGTGCCCGCCTTCATTGACGCGAAGATGTTAGCAGGAGTCGTGTCCTTCGACGGCTGCTGAGGTGGTGGCGGCGACACGCCATTACCGAACTGGCCGAATCCAGGATTGAAGCCTGTCGGCGCTGCGATGAAGCCTCGGTCAGTATTTGTATCCGAACCAAATCAGTAGAACGGCGGCGTACTCGGCTGCATCTGTCCGAATGAGTTGTTGTTCTGGAAGGAAGGCAGCGGGGGCACGGGCGGCGCAGACCCACCACCAAACGAGCCGTACCCCCCGGGCATTCCTGTCTGTTGTGGCGGCATAAATTGGCCAGACTGCTGGAAGCCGGTCTGCTGAGGGGCAAGCGAGGGCTGAAAACCTGTCGGCTGGGAGTTGAAGGATGGTTGGAACCCTGTTGGTTGAGGTGCCAGCGATGGTTGAAAGCCTGTTGGTTGAGGTGCCAGCGACGGTTGGAAGCCCGTGGGCTGCGGTCCCAGGAATTGCGGCTGTTGCTGCGGCTGTTGTTGCTGGAGCGGAGCCGTCCCGGGTCGGGTGGGGACAAAGCCGCTGAAGCCAGTGCTAGTGGGTATGAGCGGCTGCAGCAGCGCTTGATTGGCAGGAACTGGCGCGTATGGCCCACGCGGACCGTTCGCTGGCGACGGCGGAGGAAGGATGCCAGTCTGCTGGGCTTGCAGGTGCTGGCCCATTGGCGCGGGCGAAGTACCCATTCCAAGGCCAGCACTGTAACCAGCAGGGGGAGGTGATGTGATACCGGGAGATGGGCCCATGCGGTTGGGTCCAGCGAAAGCAGGCGATGGAGAGGCAGACGGGGGGCTTCGCACGCGGAGCTCGCTGAGACGGGCGAGTTGGTTGAAGACGTCGGCTTCTGTCGTCTTTGCAAGACCAGTAGGTTGGGCTTGAACGGGAGGGGCAGGCGGCGGCGTCGGTGCTGGTGGCGCTGCTGGAGCAACGGGGGCCGGGGGAGGGGTGGGAGCAACTGCGGCCGCAGGTGCAGCAGGAGGTGTCGGCGCAGTTGGCTTTGTCGAGCTTGGTCTGACTGTCCACGCATCATCGTCAAAGCCACTCGCAGAAGGCGCCGTCGAATTCGACCGCGAAGGCACCTGGACAGGGGAAGATACAGCACCGGGACTCGCTGCCTGACTTGAGGGCGTGACGGATCGTATCTGATCCGACGCGGTAGATATAGCATTGATGTCGACTGATGTGGGCGGCAGAGACTTGCTGGGCTGAGGACGGCCTCTGCGCGCCGTCTTCAAAGCGCCACCAGGACCAGAGAACAGATTCGGCGCAGGACTGGGGGTGGTCCTCTTTGGCGTGTCCACGCCGTCGACACCGAGCAAATCCTTCTGAGGCTCATCCTTGTCCTTCGCACCCGGAAAGCGTTTCTGGATCTCCTTGTTGACACGGATGATATCGCCTTCCCGGAGGCCCAGAGAGCGCATTGTACTCTCGGTGATGTCTGGCAGCAATTCTTCCTCAATCTTATCACGTTCAAACGAGGTTGCGTAGCGGGTGCAGTCGTCCAGATCGCAACCCGCGTTGAGGAAGAACTCAAACCAGTCGATCGTTGGGCCTTTCTTCTTCTTTTGCTGTAGTTCGCGTGCCTTAGTCTCTGCTGACTTTGGCTGGACCCGGAGTGAATTCCTGCGTACCGCAAGGGGCTCGTCGTCGTCGGATGTCCGCGACCCGTTCACGAGCGTTGGACTGCCATTGCTGGGTTTCCGTGCCATGGCCTGGTCGATGTATTGCATGTCTTCCATCGACATCTTCTCAGATGGGACCTCAATGACAACGCCATTGACTTTGTGCAATCGGATCTTGCCGTCCTTGTAGGCCAGGAAAGCGGCGTCCACTCGGAACTGACCAGTGCGGTCGTGCCATGTGCGCACTTTGTCAGCGGGAGGAGGTCCACCTGAGAAAAACGTGATTAAGAGACATCAGGAAACGAAGAGAAGTATACATACGTCGTTCTGTGGATGGTCTACCAGATCCGGAGCTTGAACTAGGTCTGTGACGGGTAACGTGAGCAAACGCAAAATTAACGAGATGGATATAGTAGACATTTACCTGCCACCCTGCTCCTTCTTCTCTTGTTCTCTCCTTTCCTTCTCCCGCCTTTCCTTCCTCTCCTTAGCCTCCCGTTCTGCCACTCGCTCCCGTTCCTCTCGCTCTTTTTCTCGTTCGCGCTCCTTCTCTCGAAGCTTGCGCTTCTGCTCAGCTTCGGCGGCGGCGGCAGTAGCCCTCGCACGCTCTTGTTCCCGTTGCTTCCTCGCCTTCTCCTCTCGCTCGCGTTCCGCCCGCTCATCCGCCTGTCGAGCATCGCTATCACCCTCATCCGCAATGGACGACACAGCAGCATTAATCGACGCAGGCGGCGCTGAACTCCTGCCTGTCGGCTGCACAGAAAGAGTAAGCCTCACTTCTCAAGCGCAAGTACCAGCAACCTACCTCAACGTAGCTGGCGGGAACCACGCCCTCCTTCCCAGCCTCGTTCCTGCATTTCCACCAGTCGCCTTCCGCGTCCCTCTCAATGACCCAGACGCGCTCCTCTTCCCGCACGCTGAGCTCGTCCTCGCCCTGCGCATCGAACTCATACATCACCACCGCCTCCTCCGCACCACCCACGACCTCCTCGTCCACACGATCCGCCGCGCCCTCGCCTGCATGCAATATGGCGCCCTCATGGGCGCCGTCGGCGTGCAGCCCAAGCCCGGCGGGCTCTGCGTCGTCCTCGTCGCCGTCAAGCGAAGGTTCTCGCGGCGGGATGATCGCTGGGCCCGTCTCGGCGAAGTGGACGCCCTTCTTCGCCGGGCTGCGTTCGATGCTGCCGTTCGCGCCGGCGGTCGGACTGGACACGAGCGCGTCCACCTGCGAGAGCACGCGTGACGACTCGATCTTCGCCATGATGGCCTCGGCGGTGTCCTTGCTGCCCGCGTTGAAGTGCAGCTCGAGATCCTCGCCGTCGACCGGGAACGTAACGAATACGTGCTTAGACTTGTCGATGCGGGTATTGGTGATGATACTTGTGTCATATTTCTGCACGGGTGTCTGAAATCGACCACCATGAGCTGACTGTGACGTATAGGTAATTCAGATGCGCACCTTGTCCGACTCGCTTGCGAAGAAAAGAGAGCCATTGCCGACGCCCAGCGTTCCTTTCTTCTTCTTGCCCTTCTTGTCGACTTCAGCGATACCCCATGTTTGAATGGGATCCTTCACAGCTAACGAGGCAGATCTGGTATGATGTGAGGCAGCGACAAGGTCGGCAGGATCTGTGTATGGCTGGCCACGAGAAATCTATACGGTAGAATATCAGTAACCCAAGCATCCAGTAAGAGGCACCAATAAGCAGAAGAATGAACGTAAATAGTTGAGCTGCTCAAAGAGATTAGCCGGAGGACTTGACATAACTAGCATGTGTATAGTCCTCTATCATGTTGCCATCCCCACTACATGAACGACAGATATCGGTTTCCTGTGAGCAATATCATGAAACGCGAAAACGAGCCAAACATGTTGACCCTTCAAGGAAGATACGGCACAGAATGGCATCCATGCCATACATGCGGTGCATAGGGTCTCTGGCCTTTTGTGTCCGCATCATTGTAGGCCCTCAAGAGCGCGCGCTTTGTGCCACTCTACGACGACCGAGGCGTATCGGGTAAGATCTACGCTCTATACCCACGATATGTCTCTGCGAGCATCATCGAGTGTCACCGGTAAGCCCGCCCGGCTCGTTCCGCCGCGGCGTAGGGCACTCGTAGGGCTGGCTGACGGCCCTTCCTGGTAGCGCGCCAAAGAGCACAGAGCAACAAGGTGGGGGCAGCACGGACAACCCGACATACAGAGCGAAATAAAGAGAAATGCGAACTGACCGGTCCGGGACCCACATCTGAATCAGGAACGACGATTGCGGGACTGGCTGCGGCGGGCAGCGGTGAAGATGGCGATGGATTCTCGGAGGTCTAAGGGAATGGTTATAGTAGACACAAGCCTGCGAAGGGCAGATACGCACATCCTCTACGTAGTTGGTCGGAACGTAGCCCGCTCTCGTGCCCTCATGGTGGTCCTCCTTGTCGTGATATTGGACAAGCAACCAGTCATCGTCGCCAGGTACTCTGAACGAGTAGAGAATCTGGTCTTCCTGTATCTTCAGTTCGCCGGAAGACTGGGGGTCATAGTCGTAAAGGGCCTTCACGAGTGTGTGCGGCGCCTGCTCCACATAGGCTGCAGGAACGAGACCAGCGGTGGTCTCCTCGTCCGGAGACTCACCCTTGGGCTTGACTTTCCACCAGCTGTGATCTGGTCAGCAGACGAGACACCCAGATCAGAAGCAGCTCACTCGTCGTCCGTACGCTCGATGAGAAAGAGTAGTTCGTCCTCCTTGATGCTGATCTCGTCCTCTGATTGGGGTTCGTAGTCGTATGCTGCCTTGAGCACGGCGAGGTAAGGCTCCGAGTCGCCCGTGCTCATTGTTGGTTATGATAGGGATATAATGATGGAGGGTGGTGCGTCGGCGCTGTGGAGAACAGTATCGAGGCCTGTCGGACACGTTCAGGTATGGCAGTGGCCGTGCCGCGCCCATGAGATCACTGCGCCGAGACCAGCCTCCGTCCCAGTCTACTCGGCGATAGGCGTTTACATCTCTCCATACATATCGACGTTTCAATCACGATACAGCGTACAGCTTTGAGGTCGAAAATAAAGTATTGCAACATATCAGGACGCCAATCTTGGATATACCGAAACGAAACAATATCATAAAAGCGAAAAGGAAGAATTCTTGGGATGCTTCAAAGCCTCTTGCCGTCCACACCATAAAGATGGACTCGGGAGACTAAACCATCGTCTTGGAACGCCCGAGCATCGCTCTCGTCAATCCTGCATCCCACAAGAGTAAGTGTCTGAAGGGGCGTGCCAAGCTGCAAATTGCGCTCCATGAGGATTGCTCTGATAAACTCGGTAAACGACAAAGTGCCTGAATCATTGCCAAAACGCTGGTCCAACTGAGCTTGGCGCAACGTAAGGACAGACAACTTCGGCAGGTAGACGGTAAACTTCGAGTTCGATGCAGGTTGAAGCGACAGTGTCGAAGTCAAAACTTTGGGAGAGGGATCGACCATGGCTTTGATGAGTTGATGGACGGGTTTTTCCTGAGACGGAGGCTCTCGACGGCGTTCATGTTCTGGTACAGCCGGCGATACCCATCCGAACGTTTGAAAAGGTTCATTAGTCGCAGAACGGACACATCCTTGACATGGAGGTGTTTGCACAACTGATTGACAATGACGGAGTGGTAATCGAGATGCTGCTCGAGAACCCCACGTCGGTACAGGTCAAGCCAAATTTTGGGCCGCTCCGCATGGGACGTCATTGCCACGGTCTTCGTCGTCCAACCCTCCACGTTCAGGTTCATTGCGGATGCTCCCGAGCTGAACGACATTCCGCGTAAGGGCTCAGCGCTCAATGCTTGCGCCCGGAGTGCCAGCAAACGGTTTGAGCCATTGCATGATGGCATCGATGGCTTCCTCGAAGAATATCGTCACAGTGGTGTCGACAGTGATTTCAAATCTGATGGATGCCGAAGGGGGGATAACACCGATCATCCTCGTCATTAAAGGCGTGAAGTGATCAATACTGGCACAAATGACATCGACCCTCTGAAGACGTCGCAAGAGTCGGGAATCATCGTATGAAACATGGGAGGGGAGCATTATGAGCGGGTCCTCAGCACCGTACCACGGGTTTGAACTTTCAGGGATTCCAGATTTGGCATCTTGAACAAGGCTTGCATAACCCATGAACCAAACCAAGCGTCGAATGGGTCGTGAATAAGAAGACTTGTGATCATTAGTTCGAAATGCACGAGTTGGGGAAGCAGAGGAAAGTCAATGTCGCCCCTGGTCGGTAGTATGCAGTTGTGAATTACGAGATGGCGCAGGAGAAGCGGATTCGTGGCCTGGATAAATCGGCTTGCGCTCGTGATACAGTTTGCAAAGCTATAAGCTTTGTCCGAAACATCTGCGTGGAACTCAAGGCGTTCTAGCTGAAGAGGCTTTGTTGCTGTGCTGAGGACAACTAAAATTGGCTCGAGAGTCGATTCAGACCCTTCAAAGATGAATTGTCGGATACGAGGGAGAGATGGTACCAAGGGGCCAGCCACGACTTCAGGAATTCGCTCCGCTTGCTCGCGGTCGTACCGAATGGAAAGAGAAAGGGGAAAGAGTTTGTCTGCTGTTCGAATCAATGATTCCCGTGTCCACTCTGGCGTGATGCTGGGGATGTCGGCCCACAAGCAGACATCGGCAAGGGCAATTTGTCTCCAGTGATGACAGACATGCGTCACCCTAATCCATCCAAGCCAAGCCACGTTCGACCGCTGCCTGGAATCACTCCGAACCCCTGATATCTCCTTGGGTGCCTCGGGTCTCTCGATCGAAGCGACGACGGCAAAAACCCTCGAGAGCACCTCCGGCGGAAGTCGAGACACGGGAGGCAAGCAGTTCCGCCTCGATCGCAAGTTTCGAAGGACACCAGTTATTTCCTCTATTCTGAGGTCGAGGTTCTTGATTTCGTCCATGTCTCCGATGCGTAAAGGAGCCAGTGTGTTGCCGTCAGTCGCGTGGGCTTGTACTTGAGTAATGCTCAAGGGTAAAGGATCCCTTAGATATGATACATTTCATTTTATGAAATTGAGACTAAAAAAACAACAGGGACTCACCGTACAGTCATGGCTCTCGACGCAGTACGTCCGCCAGCTATTAGGATTCAAGACTTGAAGGCCTCGGGCAGATCTGGTTCTGAGCGAGAGCTAGATGAGATCCCAAACTCGAGTTTATATTTTTAACCTGTACCATTTGCCCCAGATGTCCCCGCACGGTAAAAATACGTCGCGTAAGGAGTGAGCTGCCGCGAGTGTGAGCCTGAATGGATGTGATCCTACTTAAGATCGTGCCAGGAAGAAAAGAAGCTGGACGGAGGAACCATGGACAAGTTCGAATCAGGTGACCGTAAAGGCGCGCGTCGCGTCGGGCTCGCCGGTGTTGTGCGATGCCACTGGTTAAAGCTTTTGGAAGTGGTGTCAGAAGAGCGATAGGTGGTCAGCTCGCTGGTGGGATTGTAGTAACGAATGTTTGAGAGTGAAGCATTTGGAGCACAGGACTGAACGCCTGAAAACTCCTGAGGACACGCCGAAATTCGTGATTAGCGTACGTACTGCATGTCCCATCGCGAAGCGGTGGTCCTGGGCGCCAGTACAATGCATCGATCTCCATCTTCACCATTAGGATATCGCCAACGCAATGCCGGACGATGTTCCCAAGATCTTCCGATATCCCCAACACCCCAGCACGGGCATGAACAATGAAGAAATGGGTGTCATTTTACTCCCGTTGTTCGTCAAGTCGGACTCAGAATTCCGCATCTCTAGTTTCACACCAACGTGAAGTGCATTCTACCCTTTGAAACACTCCACGACACTGTTGATCTGAAAAATTACATGCTGAACATGGTGAAGATGCATATGCGCCGCCGCTGGTGTGGTTCGGCACGGAGCTCGACCAGCAGTGCCTTGCGGAAAAAGAGCAGAGAATTAAATACCCATCTAAGCACAAACAAGGCGACGTTCACAACGGCAATCATAGCAGCGACAACGGCAACGGCAACGAGGGCGAGGACAGTGATGACCCGGGGGACACCTTCCTCGAACATCTATCGGAGATCATCAAGAGGACTACTGGGTACTGGAAGAGGACCAGAGGCGTAACGGCTGGGCCGGAGCATGACGTTATGCTCATGAGCATCATCCCTTTCATGACAAACTATGCGCTGAAGACAGACCAGGAATGTAAGGCCCTCATCGATGGACTGCGCGAGATAGGTGTCGTGCGCGGAGAGCCTAAATAGTGATTTGACGGCGTTATGTGCTAGTCTGTATGCACTTGCGTGGTGCGAACCGTAGCTCAGGATTTCGGAGATAAGAGCCGTCACGTGATCACACAGCGCGATCAACGAGACGCGTTTTGACGCGTCTTTCTCCGTCCAGCGTGCTGTACTGCATGAATGCTCCACGTCTCCCTTCCTTTACCACTCCTGAGGGGCGGGGAATCGCTCGCGCTATCATCCGACAGAGAATAGGCTTCGATCCACATGACTTTCAACAGGAATGTGTGTGCAAGGCCACTGTTGCTGGGGTGCACAACTTGCTGGTTCCATGGTTCCACGAAGGAAATGGCCAATAGTTTGTGCATGGTCTTGACTCCGTCGAACTTGGCCGCCGTCACCATCTCGAATCCGGAAACAGTACCACATAAACTCCGAGAAAGACCAGTTTACACTCTTGATAGCATCAAGAACCACAGTCAGTTTCTGCTGTTCTGATCGGCGAGGCGTGTACGTGCGCAGCTGGAATGGAATCCGGGATTCGGGTGGAGCACAAGAACATGTGTGCCCTGTCGCAGGACAAGCGGCGGTGGGAGGAGTAGCAGCAGGGGAAGCTGCGCCGGATCGCGAATGTGATGCAGAGCGCGATATTGAGGGACTCGGGACTGGGGCCGATGCCCGCACAGTAGGATTCGAGGAGACATGGCGCAGTCTCGAGCCTCGAAATTGTGGTGTTGGACTGTCAGGTGCAGCGGCAGCTGGTGCAGTTGCCGGAGAGTCAAGATGATGGATTGGGTTTTGCTGTGGTGTAGAGATATTATACGGATAGCTAGGTAAATCGGAAGCTCTTTCTGGGTTACTCATGACGAAGAATGCGCGAAAACGGCAGGGACAAAAGCACGAGTGCAAGACGCCGCGTTCAATGAACGCGACTCGCGACGCGACTGTGGGCGTACAGGCCGTGGGAATCGGCGTTAAGCGTGCGAACATTTGCGAAATCCTGACCTACGACCAAGGGGGCGCGACAGAATGCAGACTGTAAAAGAAGATCGACTGTCATCTTCTTCAGTCTGCTTAAGGAGACTAGTTATGTGCTATTGGTGAGTGACACCATGATGCTGTGTCTCTGGTGCTGCTCCGACGATTTCTGAATTTCAGGGCAAAAACACTGCGGGCAAGGTCCCATGAGGACTTTGATAAAATAATGATTCCATCATAATCTCCTGGACGAAGGAAAAGGCATGGTGTTATGTGGCAACAATTTTTTTATATTATTTATGCCCTCTGCAATGACCTTGACATGGGCCCGTGCGACAACACTGTGATCGCATGGTGATCGCATGCATGTTCGGCATGTGATCTGCGAGCACATCGCTATGTTTGTCAATGTGCGCACGTAGCAAATGATGGTCTCAATAATGAGAACATAGATATTTTGGTCTTTATTTTCTCGCTAAGCTCAGCTTGTGTAAGTTGTCCACTGGATCACAATGCGATCCAAATGGACTTTCGGTCTACATTGGACCTTGCCCGCAGTGAAAAGGAGGTGAAAAATAGACGGGCGTTCGAGTCTAATGAGTGGACAACGAGCTAGCATGTCAGAGACGCCTGAAAGAGGGAATGGGGCTGAGGCTGGCGAGAGATCTAGAAGACTGAAGATGCATTTGAGATTGTTTGTGTCGTCATAACATGATAGATAGGAATGGGGCGATAACGAACTTTGAGACTTGAGTCCGAAACATGTTAGAAAACAGCCTATCATCAACATTTCCCCCAGAGTCAAAAGGAGCTAATAGTCGTGTTTGCGTTTCGCCTGACCGGAAGCCGAGTGCTGGGATCCAGGCAGTGAGATCTAGCATATGCTTGGACGTGTGAACGATCGCGAGATCCGCCGTGGCTATAAAGCGTTGCAAGATTTAAACGATGTGCAACTCGGTGGGTTATTGTCCTGAGATGACGGATACTTCAGTCAATTTGCTAGTAGGATGCGTAAAGTAATGCACGTGGGGTACACACCTCCCGTCCTGGCGACTGCATAGCGCCCGAAGACACGCCATAAGCTCATGGCACTTTGCATATTAACAATCGCGAGGCGGCGCTGGGAGATGAAGAGCATCGAGTCCGAGATGTGTCACCATCAGCACGCTTTCCATCTCATGGGATGTCGCATTCCGACGTCCCCAAAGCCTTCCAATATCCTCAGCGTCCCAGCACTAGCATGAGCAACAAAATAGTACGTCCGATTGTGTCCCCACTCTTCGCGCAGTTGGGATTTGAGCTTGCAACCTCGCCAGTTCTTTGCCGAAGTGAAGTGCATCCTACCCTTCGAAAAGCTCTACGACACTCTTGACCTGGATAAAGTGCGTGCCGAGCATGGTGAAGATGCATTTGCACCGCCGCTCGTGTGGTACGGCATGGAGCTAGACATGCAGCAAGCGAAACGCCTCGTCAAGGAATATCAGCGGATTAGATACCCGTCCAAGCGCCGACGGGCTGATGCGGGTGAAGATTCTGACGATTTTGATGGCACAGGGGACACCTCCCAGGAGGATCTATCCGCGATCATCCTCAAGTCCACTGGCTACTGGAGAACGACTAGAGATGCGACGGCCGGGCCTGAGCATGACGAAATCCTGTGGAGGATCATCCCTTTGAAGACCAATTATGTATCCAAGACGGACAAGGAATGCAATGCGCTTATTGAAGGACTGCGCGGGGCGGGGCTCGTGCGCGGTGAGCCTAGGTGGTGGATCGACGGTGTTGATTGCTATTGGTACATGCTTTCCGGACGCTACCCAAGTTGTCGATTCTAATCTCCGACGCCGTTACTTCAGGGGAGAAAAAAAAACATAGGCGCACGGGAAGACGAGTCGCACAATTGGATGACGGCCAACGTGACTCTGGAAGAATTAGAACAGTTTTAGTCCAGTTTTAGTCCAGGCAGACATACGCCTGGAGTCAGCTAGAGAAGAGGGTGCAAATTGATCACGGTGTGGCCTGTGGTAGAACATAAGCGTAGAAGACAAGATGGATTGATTGGTGTCAGAAATCAGTGACAAAGGCAGATTGTGAGAGCATGAGGAATGTCTGATAAAATTCTTGTTTCACCCCCTTCCATCATCATCTGTGCGGCGAAAAGAAATACCTGATGACGGATATTCGTCGCATGCCCGAAGTGTGCCCGCATGTTTCATGAGACAGCGACTGTGCGATAGTCAGCTGCCGCCTCCGCGCTGACCAGGAGTTAGACCAGGACTCCATTGTTGTGCCCCCGACGCCTCGGAGATAATGATGGAAGCTGGGGAAACTCGCGACGGAATGATTCCGAATGAACGAGTGATGGACGATCGTGCGCTAGCGGAGGCGGGTGACCCTCCCGAATCCCGCCTCCCGCCCGGTCCGTTCCGGGGTGCGCTGAAGCCCACCGTCGATGGTCAACAAATCCAGGAGAAATTCTCAAGAACTGCTGGGGATGATGCATCCGCTACGCACACGCCCGGATCTCTCCCTGCTCTTCTATTTGCTGTTGACATCGCACCAGCCTCGGTGAAGGAAGGAATTGCACGCGGACGCATTCGATTCCCAGAAGGCAAGTTTCTCGGGTGGGTTCGACATCAATAAGTCTCATGCTTACTTCCTAGGATTCGCACTAGTGCCTCATATACCCTTCTGTCGCGCAGTATCTGCAACGTATTACATGTCGTTTCGCGCAACAGAACGTTCATAAAGCACCTTCCGACATAGAGTAGACCCCCACGTTCCTCAGCTTGGCCGCCCGCCCATTCGCCATGAAGTCCCCGGTCCAGTGCTATGAAGATATCCACGAATGGATCAACCGCCCACGTCCCAATATTCTACGCCATCTCCCGTACTGGCTCTCCTGGTGGCTAGGTTACCGCCGCACCATCCCGCCACGCCCTTCCCAGTACGTCGTCTGGATCTGGTCCTGGATCGGCGCGTTCTGTGGCCTCAGCGTCATCATGGCCGTCTTTGGCCAGGCGCAGTACTTCATCAACCGCCAGGTACCTCTCCTGGTCGCCTCCTACGTACGTCACCCATTCTCTCTCCCACGCGTGTCGCGACATTGACGCCTACACAGGGCGCCTCCGCTGTCCTCATCTACGGCGCCATCGAGGCGCCTCTCGCGCAGCCCCGCGCGCTTGTCGGCGGGCACTTCATCGGCTCGCTCATCGGCGTCTGCGTCTCGAAGCTCTTCCGCCTCCTACCGCCCGCGCGCTTCGAGCAGCTCCGCTGGCTGTCCGCGTCGATCTCCTGCGCGACCGCCATCGTCGCGATGCAGATGACCGGCACGACGCACCCGCCCGCGGGCGCGACCGCGCTGCTGCCCTCCGTCGACGAGGCGTTCACGCAGCTCGGGTGGTACTACCTCGCCGTCGTGATGCTGTCGAGCACGCTTGCGCTCACGGTGGCGCTGATCGTCAATAACATCCAGCGGCGATACCCCGCGCACTGGTTCACGCCGCCCGTGCCGGCGCACGAGAAGCCGAGCGCGGCGCTGGGCGCGCCGTCGGAACCGTCGCTTCTCGTGGTGGACGAGGGCGCGGGGACGGACGATGCCGTGGGCGCGGAGCGGTCGAGCACAGAAGTGGAAAATGGGGGCGAGAACGCGGAGAAGCGGAGGGGGAGTCCTGTATAGGATGTGTGTCGCTTCATGCTTTCTGGGCAGTTCAGACATGAACGTATGTTCATTTCGTCTTGTAATCCATTCGCATTGAATAACCATGGCGTACTCTATTTGATACGATATATGTTCTGGTCTTCTGTTCATAATCCTATACTTTTTCTAGATAGGCTCGGGTCGCAAAGGAATATGTATGGCGGTCGATACCAATTATGTACAGTACTGAGAAGGGCGAAGGCTCGAAGATTTGTGACCATTTATGATATAACCATATAGGCCGCCGGGAGTTACCTTGCTTTCTCGCCGGCGCTTACAGCAAGACAAAAATGGCGCTTGCGAGTGCTTGCTGCGGATCTCTCTTGGTTACAACTGCACCAGAGCCTCTAAGTATGTGTCTTCTGTCTTCGCTCCTCAAGCCCTCCTGATTCGGATTTTTTTATCTCAGTTCTTTATAGCCTCAGATCAGATCCCATACCTTGATTTGAAACCACTTTGCCATGGCATCTACCCACAAGGACCACAACGTTTCAGAGTCAGTGAGATATGTACATCATGCGCGCTCAACTGCGACTCATGAGTTCCATTTAGCCCTAAAATGTTTTGGGCCAAATTCGTACTGCCTCGACTTGCCTTTACCGAAGGCATCTCGCCTCGCGACACGTCCGGCGTCGTCACGGTTGCTCGACAGGTGCTAAATGACGAGCTGTCAGCAATGCGCCTCGCGATGTGCTCTATTCAAACGCGTCTCAACGCACTCTGCCCTATCTCCGCCCTTCCACCCGAACTCCTCGTCCGCATATTTGAGTTCTATGCATCAATACACCCTACTGGAACATATGTTAGTAGGCGCCGGCGTCTTGGTTGGATCGAGGTCACGCACGTCTGCCGCCATTGGCATGACACGGCTCTGCAATCTCCAAGTCTTTGGAGCAACGTCTGTTTCACGCTTGGCGCCCGATGGATGGAGTTGATGCTGTCCGTGCAAAGTCTGCTCCGATTCTATCGATTGGAATGCTGCCAGGGAGACCAAAGGCACCCAGGAGAGCTTAACCCTCGTCTCTGGACATCTTCGCCACACACGCGAGCTATCGCTCGCCGGGCCGGTGCCCATCCTTGAGCCATTCATCAGCGCTTTAGATCTTTCATGCGGAATCCTGGAGACCATAAAGCTGCATCTCAGCCATCGCTTTCTCCCAAATTTAGCAAGCGACATTCTCGAGCTGCCTGAGGCCATGGCGGGATGTCGCCTGCCCTCGCTTCGCCGCCTCGTCCTTGAGGGATGCTGGGTTCCTTGGTCGGCGCCCATCCTTCGTAATCTCGTACAGTTGGAGATCTACTTGTCCGAGCCACTCGAAATCGCGCAGGAGAGCTCGCTTCGTTCCTCGCAAGACGGACTACTCGGCGCACTCAAGAATATGCCCACCATAGAGACGTTGGTCCTCAAGGACTGCCTCCCACTTGGACCCAGGATGAACGGTGGGGGTGAAGTTGTAGAGCTACCTAAGCTGAAGCTCCTCCGATTGCATGGATCATTCGCAGCTGGCTTTGCTATCACAAAGCAGCTGCAGATACCCGCATCCTGTCAAGTGAGCCTTACGTGCAGCGACGACCCATTTATCGCTGAGATCCTTCCTTTCTTGACCGCGCACATTCATGATGGGGCCAATTTGCCTGCTTGGCACGCAGTACTGGTCGAGATAACCTCGCTTCACCTCTGCTTCGAGGCATGGCGGCTCTGCAATGCATTCGCAGGGGATAGAAAATCTTTATTTCCCAGAACGAACCGCCCTCTACCCCAGCCGGACTTGACCATCCTCTTTTACACCTCAGAGAGGTCCCTTCTTGTCCTAAAGTCTTTGTGCCACGCACTATCCCCCCAAACCATCCGTACGCTCGACGTCTCCACGGACCTACGTCTCTCATCTCGCACTTGGATTGACATCCTGGGCAGATTCACGGAAATAGATGAAGCGTCCATCAGAGGGGATAATACTGTGACCTTTTGCAAGGCGCTGAGCAGGGCCACGGACGGCAGGCCAATCGCGGACATGCAGGCCTGCACACAGGACCAGCTCTTTCTCGGGAAACTCAGACTTCTGCATATATCACGTGCAGACTTCCGTACAATCAAAGATCGGCTCAGGAATGAGCATATCTTTCATCCTTGGTTGGTACAATGGCTGTCTGAGCGGCAAAACGTCAATATTGCTCCTACGCTCGAAATCAACATCGTGGTGTGTACGATCAAGGGGGAATGGGTAGAGAAGTTGAGAAACGTGGCAGCGGTCGAATGGGATGGGCTCGAAGGAAACTGTAGTCGAAGCGACGACGAGGGCTCAGACGAAAACGCAGATTGATAGAGAGGCCGGTAGCCGTAAAGCGTTGACAGCATGGCGGCCTAAACTAATAATTTCGCGGGAGACTGAGG
Source organism: Hericium coralloides (assembly GCA_003675405.1). Classification (NCBI taxonomy): domain Eukaryota; kingdom Fungi; phylum Basidiomycota; class Agaricomycetes; order Russulales; family Hericiaceae; genus Hericium; species Hericium coralloides. The sequence continues at coordinate 46,439 of QUOP01000023.1, read as the reverse complement.
AAGACAGGCTGAGAAAAGTGGACACATCGTACGAGTTGAATTTATTGTCCATTTGTTCTGCACTTCAAGGCAACCAATCACGATAGTATGAAGTACGTAGCAGATTCACCGCGGTCGTGTGGCAAGCGCTGATCGACGGCGCCAACGGGTCTGTGGGCGCTTGTTTCGGCTCTACCTTCCAAGTTCTCTTTTACATATCCTCCAACTCGTCAATCGGAACTTACGCTCTCCATCCATTCAACTGGTGAGTCTAAATGTTTCAGTCAAATAAGTATCCTTCGCTTCTGCATAGAGCATGTAGGCACCTCCGTCTGCTGGAACTCTATTGTTTACTTGCACTACATGCTCTATAAGGGTGAAGGCTGTAGTATCATGTCAAATTTTTCTTCGAGATGGAGCAGATGATCTAGACTTCGGAATAGAGGTCCATCTGTGTTCGTTTTTGTTTTCCATATCCGGCCATCTCTTTGTTCGTTGTTGATAACTCTATCGTTCAGCTTGCATCTCACGAACGAAGCTGCTCTTCTTCACCCGATATGCCGTCCACCCGTGATGAGCCTGGCACTTCAGAGTCAGTCACATCCTGCACCTGCTCTACCGTAAATAATGCTTTCTATCTAGTCCACAGGCCTTTTGGTCCGCTTTCGTCCTACCACGGCTTGTCCAAACTGAAGGCATCTCACCACGAGACAAGTCTGGCGCCGTCGTGGCTGTTCGACAGGTGCTAAACGAGGAACTGTCAGCGATGCACCTCGCAATGTGCTCGATTCGAACGCGTCTCAATGCCCTCTGCCCCATCTCCGCCCTCCCAGCCGAACTCCTTGTCCACATTTTTGAACTATATGCATCAATGAGGCCCGCTGGACCGTGTGCCGACAGCCGCCGCCATCTTGGTTGGATCGAGGTGACACACGTCTGCAAGCTTTGGCGCGACACGGCCATACAGTCTCCCAATCTCTGGAGCAAAATTTGCTTCAAGCTTGGCTCCCAGTGGACGGAGCTGATGCTAGCCCGTGCGAAATCAGTCCCGATCTCTGTTCGCTGGGAAATGACCAAGGACGCCAAGGAGAATTTATACTTCATCTCTGAACACCTTCGTCGCACACGCGAGCTTTCGCTTGCTGGCTGGCCGGCTTCCCTAGCGCCATTTATCGAAGATTTTCCACCCTCGCCAGAGACCTTGGAGACCATGGAGTTGGGTACTGCTGACGCCAATATCACGGACGCAGAGGGCCGGAACTCTGAACTGCCTGGATCTCTATCTAGACATCGACTGCCCTCTCTGCGACGCCTAATGCTCCGGGCGTATTATGTTCCTTGGTCAGCGCCCATTCTCTGCGGTCTCACACACCTAGAGCTTGTATCATGTAAGCCGTGCGATGAAGTAAAACATCCGTATCTGGACTTCTCGCACGAGGAACTATTCACAAGTCTCAAGAACATGCCGGGACTGGAGACCTTGATCCTTGCACAATGCCTTCCCTTGGGGCCGTGGAAAGGTGATGGATGCGACATCTTACAGCTACCCGCACTGAAGGTCCTTCGGCTCCAAGGACCATCCACAGCTTGCCTAGGCATCACAAACCGGCTCCAGATTCCCTCATCTTGTCAAGTTCATCTCCAATGTACCGACCATGCAGATATATCCAAGATCATTCCTTTCCTAGCAATCCAAGCCAAGAACGAGGCGAACCTGCCCGCTTGGTACACATTCATGATCAGTATGTGGTCCGACTCCGAGGTAAACGATACCAGGTTTCATTTCGAAATTGACCTGTGGCGTCGATCTGTCACGCTCGAAAACAAGGACCCATTCCACCCCATATTGCCTGCCGATCTGCTTATCTGGTTTGACAACGATACAGAGTCGCCTCCCCATTTGATAAAATCCTTATTCCAAGTACTGCCCCTACAAACCATTCGAAATTTCGAGGCTCTCATACCGCTGGATCTGTCTCCCCGCGACTGGACCGACATCCTGGGGCGATGTACGGAAATCGAAGAAGTCTCCATCTATGGCCAGCAGGGTATATCATTTCTCAGCGCGCTGGGTTTGACCACGGACTGCACACCAATTGCAAGTATGAGGGACTGCTCGCACGAACAGATTTTCCTCCGCAGGCTTCAAGAGGTACGCTTATCATATGTGGACTTCCGTTTCGGGTGGGGAGGCAGAGGCGGGTACGCCTCTCATCAACGTGCCCTACGCTGTCTGTCGGCGCGCCGGGAAGTGAAGTCTTCTCCGAGGCTTCAGATCGAATTACATCAGTGCATGGTCAAGGGCCAATGGGTAGCGAACTTGGAAGAAGTGGCAGATATAGCCTGGGATGCACACGAAGGGGCTTGTAAGGATGAAGGTAATAGCGATGGAGAAGGCGACGAACAGCGCGGCGAGGAACAGAACGAGGAGGAGGAACAGGACGGTGAGGACATTTAGTAGATACATAATCGCAAGACCCACCCAAATCACCATCACACACGTCCTTCAACAAGTATTCAGTGCTGTACCATGAGTTCGCATCTTATCTGCATGGGCTGCATCCTCGAAGAGCCGTTCCACCCTCCGGCATTCCGAACGCTGACGTATATCCAAAGTTCATGCAGCTGATCCAGGCGTGAGACTGGACACAATGATCCAGTAGAACCTTGTTTAAAGGTAGAACCTTGTTTATAAGAGGAATCCTACAGCATCTAACTAGTGCGCTCTATCCGGTTAAATCCATCGTCAGATATCCTCTACTCACCAGCTTTCATAAGTCTGGCGGTATTAATAAGTACAACAAAAAGAAGGATGCATACCCCGACCCCCCAGACCTCACACCTCGAAGAACTTCCTCAACGTCTCGGCGAAGATTGCCACGCCGCGCTTCATTTCCTCGAACTACAACAATCAGCATTCGTGAAGAACCTGCATAAAAGACACGCCGCACCTCAGCACTGGAGAAGCTCATACGCATGTGGCCTTCGACGTTCGGGTCCGCAGGCATCTGCCCGTCCTCCTTATCCGCAGCGAAGAACCAGCCCGGCGCGGCGAGGACGCCCGCCTCCGCGAGCTTCACGAACATCTGCATCTCCAGCGTGTCCATCTCGTCGAACGTGCCACGGCCGCCCCGGCGCGCGGGGTGGCTGTCGAAGTGCAGCGCGACCCATACGAACATGCCCGACGACGGCGGCACGAAGCTGATCAGCGGCTTGGCTGCATGCTTTTCGGACAGCCAGGGCAGCGCGCGGCCGCGGGGCTTCGCGTAGGCGGTGTACACCGTGCAGTGCTCCCATGCGCCCTGCGCGCGGGTGCCGATGGATTCACGGAGGTCAAATTCGTCCGAGAGGAGGTCGACGAAGAGGTCGCGCCGGAGCTTGTACTGCATGCGCAAGCCGCGTAGCCAGCGAATGTAGCCCTCGTACGTCCAGGACTCCAGCAGCTTCGCGACGAGGGACTACCGCGGTGTCAGAACTCAAAGCATGCGGACGGAGAATGGGTGCCGCATACCTGGCCGAGGCCGCAGGGCGACTGTGTCGTCGTCTCACCGTGCCGTTCGAGGCGCTCGACGAATAGCGGGTTGCATGTAAACCAGCCCAGCCGCACGCCAGGCGCGATTGTCTGCAGGGGCAGTTCAGCGATGCGCGGCGCGGACGGGTGGATGGCGTACCTTCGAGAACGTGTCCAAGCGGATCACACGACCCTGGTAGTCGATCCTGCACGCGATCAGGACTGCAGCACACGACGGCATGCGGGGCGCACTCACTTCAGGAAGCTCGGCGCGAGGCTGCTGATGAACTGCTTGACCTCGTCGCCGGCGGGCAGCGCGGGCTCGGGCGTGCGCTCGGACTTGGGGACGTACTCGCCGACTTGGAGGAAGAAGTACGGGTCGTCCTCGACAATGACAACGTCTACGAGCCACGTTGGCGTCTGCGGCAGTAGGAGAAGCAGAATAGAGACGTACCAAACTCAACGCAGACGTCGTAGATCTCCTTCTTGCGCTGCAGACCCATAGTCTTGTGCCCGCATCAGCTCAGATCGGCATATGTGAGAAGCGCGGAAAGGAGCGACTCACCGCGCCGCTCGGGTTCTGGCCAACAGGAACAGTGTACATGACGTGTGGCCTGCCAAAACCGTTTACATGTCGTCAGAAGAGCTTATGCCTATTATGACGTACCTGCGACCCTTGCTCTCATCCCACTCAGCGAGCACACGACGTAGATCGTCGGGGCGCATGCCCTCGCCATCCATAGCGACCGGGAGCACGCTCACGCCGTACGGCTGCGCAGACGCAATCGCAGACGGATACGTCCACTCTTCAGTGATCACGGTGTCACCGCGATTGCACAACGTCCCGACGACGCGCGCCCACCCGTCCGTGTTGCCCGTGTGCACCAGCGTCTTGATATCGTGCGTCGCGGGCTGGTAGACCGCCTCCGCGAAGTGCTGGATGAACGCCTGGAGCGGCGCCAGGCCCGTCGCGGGTCCGTACTGCAGCGCGATCGAGAGGTTGAGCCCGCCGTCGCCCTCGGACGGCGCTTTGGGCACATGGATGCGGCTCGTGCGTTCTGCCTTGCCAGAGGCGCCGAAGAGGCGCCAGAGCCATGATAAGGCGGAGGAGCCGGATGGCGCGGGCTCGATGAGCGGGAAAGAGTCGTGCTCGAGCGCGTCGGCGGAGATTCTGTGGAAGGGGAAATAGTCCGCGGGAGGGAGGCCTGGGCGGATTACGGGGCATTCTGGGGGGAGGAGCGCACTATCACTGACCTCCTGCGAGGGTTATCATGTCCTCGCGCTTGAAGTACTTCTGGAGGCCCTTGAGCGGGGAGACCTGGCGCGCCTTCGAGACATCAGAGAGGTGGTGCGAGAGGTCGATCGACGTGCTCTTTTTCTCGGTGTCCATGGCGTCTGGCGTGATGTCGCGCAGGAAGAGCAGAAAAGTGACAGCTGGCGAGAACGAGAACGTATCGGGGGCAGACACACATAGCTGCAGAGAGATAAGGGCATGCGGGGCGTGGCTACAGAAAGCCCCGATTGGCGTGCCGACTGCAAACGGGCCTCCGCTGCGAGTGATTCATCAATCGGACAATTTAGCTGGGAGCCGTTACGCCCCCATCTGCTTACAGATTTTGTTGCCTGTGGGTCATTAGCATTTACAGGACGCTGACTCAGTCGCTGTCGACGTCAGTCCTCGGCGCTGAGGCAGTCAGTGTCACGACGCGGTCATCGGCTGTTCACACGCGCACGCGGACGTACCACGATAAGCTGCTCGCTGGCGCTACGAGCACGGCCGGCCTCGAGCGAAAGCCAGGAAGCAGCAAGGAAGCAGGCCATCAATCGGCCGAATAGCTTCTGGCTTTCGAGAGCTTGTGCATGCAGGAGAAGAAAGTCTTGGTGCCGAAAATCGGTATGAGGTAACAGTGGAATGGCGCCGTACCGGGATAGAGACGATACATGGGGATACCACGGCGAACGTGAACCCTCGTCGTAGCAAACGCAATCGTTGAAGGGAGGAGACTGTTAGGGAGCAAATGGAACTCTGGACATGTCCGCTTATGCTCTATATACCCCCACCAGAAGCGCCTGTGCGCCATCGCGGACCATGTCGCGCCATCGCGCCCGAGCATGATGCAAGGAGACAATCGAAGCACTGCAGGATCGACCGCCGTTGTGGCTGGCTGGCGCCAGCGTCAAAATAGCATGGTTAAACTTTCGTATGTGCGGAGGAGCGCTAGTTGTACAGTCCAAGTCATTCTCTTTGTGTCTCCTGGCCTTCAAGTTCAGCTTCAACCTCTGTCGGAAGTCGAGGCAACGAAGCATGCGATCGATCATTTGTCACTGGGTACACTCTTCGATGACCTCAAGGAGTCCCGGCATGGCATACGCATAGACATATGCATAATTCGTGAGATGCAGACTATTACGTACATCAGGGAGACGATCCCATCCACAGGAGGCGAGAAGGCTGTCTGCCTTCTGTGGCACGAGAATAAAAGCATAACAGAGATAATCAGCACGCGTCTGATCTCCACTCTGGGAACAGGGCGGTCAGGATCATCAACTGTCCAAGCAACTGAATTGACATTACCGACGAAGAGGATCCTCGCCGCGTCACGGGCTCGCGGGCGTGCGGCTGCCACACTCCCCTACCACACGGATCGCCATTCTTTGACCGCTCGCTACGCCGTTTCTTGCCAGGGTGTCAGGCGGCTGCGCGCAAGGTCGGCCCTGAGGAGAATCCTATGGTGTCAGGCATGTGCGATGAAGGGTGAGCGGCGAGGCGCACCTCGAAAGCAGCCGCCAAGCACCCTAACAAGAAGCGCGATGACACCAGTGCGCAAAGCGTGGCGACCCGCTGGGAGGTGCGTAGAGTGCGACTCGCGCGCCTCGCGAAAATTCGCCCTGCCGCACTGCTAGCACATGCTCGTTAGTTGACCATGCACACAACATCGAACGAGCAGCAACTCACGTAGGGCAGGGGGTAACCAGGTGTAACGAGGAGAGAGAAAAAAATAAGCCTCGCACCTTTTATAAGTCCCGGCTCGACTGTCGCGTTTTCAAAAATGATCGGGGTGCGTGTCTGATATCCTGGGCGGGGATCAAATGAGCGCATGCGCCCCGTGCCCGCTTGCCGCCAAGATCGTGCATGGGGCGGGTCGGAGTCGCGATGTGTTGAGATGGCGGACGAACAAGGCTGGATCAGGGGAAAACAAGGGGAAAGAAGACCAGAAGCGCGACACCAAAACGGAGTGTCCATGAGATGAGCTTTCCGTGGTACCGGTAACGCCCCATTTCGGAGGGCGCTGGCCCGGGCTGCCGACAGGCTAATTGGAAAGATCGCAGCAACTCGTTTTTTTAAATAATGTGTGTCGTATGGCGGATGTACGACGACATGTCCGAACGGCGAGCACGATGGTGTATGTAACGGAGGCGGCGGGGAGTGGCGGGAACGGGAGGACTTGAGGGCCGGCGCGCGATGACCGCGTGACGGCGCGGGGGCGGGTTGCGCCACAGCCATCGGATCTTTATCCATAACCATCACCTTACTCACTTATCGTCTTTCGCTCGTAGGCGGGAGGGATTGAAGAGGGTTAGCAGGCCGAGGGTCGTGAGGTCCGTGCGCGTTGCCCCGCCCCCGCCCGCCATGCCGCTCACATGCACCCCAGGTTTTCGAAGAAAGAAAGCAGAACAGAAGCGGTCCGAGTCTATTATTTAAAATGGCATATCAGTTTTCTAGGAAGGGATGCTTCAAGTGCGGCAACTGTGCGTATTCGTCCCCTCGCTCGCTGCGCAGCTAACATCCGCACAGTGGGGCACATCGCGGAGAATTGCTCCTCCGACCAGCGCCTATGTTACAACTGCCGCCAGCCCGGCCACGAGTCCTCCGCATGCCCGTCTCCCCGCACTGTGTCTACCAAGCAGTGCTACTCGTGCGGCGGCGTCGGCCACATCCAGGCGGAGTGCCCCAGCCTGCGCATCCAGGGCGGCAGCCAGAAGTGCTATGTACGTCACAGTCCCTGCGGGCTTACTCATCGTAACATCGTTTCTACTGCAGAACTGTGGTCGCTTCGGGCACATCGCGCGCGTCTGCCCTAACGGTGCCGGATTTGGTGCCGGCGGCGGGGCCTTCGCGTCGCGCGCCCCGCCCCCTGGCCGCGGACTGAATACGTCCGCGCTGCCGCCCGTCAAGTGCTATCGCTGCGGCGGCCCCAACCATATGGCAAGGTACAAAATGCAGTTTTTGCGCAGTCAAAGGCCTTACTGATGATCGTCACGCACCAGGGACTGTCTTGCAGCACCAGGTTCGACAGAGTCCGCGTTGAACGGGCTTGCTGCCGGCAACGTGAACAAGAACAAAACCTGCTACAAGTGCCAGCAGGAAGGTCACGTACGTCGCGCTCCCGTGCCCCCCTTTCGTCTCCGCTGATGGCGCCCGCGCTCCAGATCGCGAGAGACTGCCCCGAGACCGCTGATTATGTTGCCTAATCCCCGCATGCGAGCCATGCCGGACACCGAGTGTAATGACATCATGTTTCGCCGTCCTTTCGAGAAGTAGTATGTGCTCTGTATCAACACCGTCGTGCTACGTTACCGTATGTCGAGCAGCGCTTTTCGTCCGCGCGGCATGTGCGAACATCAGAACAGGACAGAACAGAAGGCAGCTGAGTTGCAAGGCTGACAGTGCGCAGCTCTGGCTGAGTTTGCGAAGCCGCGCCTGGGGCCAGCACGGCGAGTGTGTCCCTGCCATGTGCTGCTGAGCGAGGTGCGCGAACCTGCGATGACGCGTGTTTCTCGACCCGAACACGACGCCGAAGAAGCGACGCCACTTATGAGCTTGAGACTCGACGGCCGGATGGAGTTGGGCAGGCCGGCGGTTCTGGAAGTCTCTAATATTGGGGAACCTGCCGGCTGGCGTATCGGTCCCAGGGAAGGCAGTACGCAACTCTATCCGATGTTCACATTCGCTTCTTCTGGACGCGACGGCGATGCTCGTTCGGGCCTTGAGATCTTCGCGTGGGCGGGGTTGGAAAAGGATGCGGCTGGCATTAACTGCCGCCGATGGACGGCGGGCACTGGTCGTTCCATCATGGTGTGAACATAGAACTGCGGTGAATCACAAAATAGGTGTCTCTCTCAGTGCTCACACGGGCCAAATGTCGCCAATAGTGCACTGGCCTCGCCCAACGTGATGGTTCATAAAATCTCCGACGTCTTCTGAAGGCCGGGCAGTGGGCTTCTTTTTCAGGTGAACAGGTGATTCCGATCCAGCTCTCCTGAGCCTGCGGAAATTTCTGGATAATTTAATTCGAGCTTTTTCCCTGACTACTTGAAAGAAATAACTGGTGTATTGTGTCACCCTTGCTTCTTATTCTGGAGCTATCTTGCCGTCTAGAAACTTGACGTTGAAAATCATCTAGCCGTACACGGCGAAAGTCCAACTCAGAACAGACCGATCCGATTTTTAGTGGGCGCAGCAGCACTCTTCGGCCCGCCATCTGTTGAACTGATAAGCTGAGCTCAAAATCAAGTGCGACCGACGAACTCACGAAGGGCCTCGAGGAGAAGGTCTCTGCGATCACGTGAGGGACGTAGTTCGCGCCAATTTCGCGGCTTTTGTTGTTCGACTTGTCCGGCCAATGTGCAGAGCTCTTCTTGCAGTCCGCTTGTCTTCCCCGCCGTGTCGCTAACCTTCTACAGGCTTTGGAGGGGGACGCTGGGGCTGTGGGTCGTTGGTTCTGCCACTGTACGGCCCGGGCGGCGTCGGGCTGGCAATTCCGTGGCGTTCTTCATCTGGAGACGCAGGTACGCAGGGATTCCGTTTAGGTGGTACGTTTCTGATGTACCGTTTCATTAGAAGCGGTGTTCTGAACGACAAATTACAGGAGCGATGCGGACTCCGACGCAGATTCAGACAGCGGGGGTACGTTTGTCTCAACGCGTCCACGTCGACGTTCAGACAAGTGCTTGCCGTTCGGGTAACTCTGGACACAGTCAATGGACAATGATGGGAATGGACAGCTGGTCTGGGTATGCTGATATTTACCTCACCAAGTGCTGAAGGAAATGGGGCCATACGGCATCCCGAAAGGAACGTGTCGCTTGCTGCAGCATACAGGGAACGAAAGAGAGGAAGGAGAGGCGTACCACCATATCTCCGAGTCGCCTCGATTTGCAAGGTGTTCTCCTTGCTCGTTTCTTCGGCATTCTGGAAACCTTTCCTTGGAACCTGTGACCAAGTCGCAGTCCTGGACTCCTTCTCATCGCGATCGCAGCATACACACGTGCCAAAGGAGTTACTCGCGTACCGGAGAACGCAGCACAGAAGGGGCTGCTCATATTTTCTTGAGAAATTGAAGGAGCGGTCTTTCAATTCATGGAGCTCGTACCGGTGGAGGACAAGCGCCAGGGTACCACGCCCCGAGAAGATTGCTCTGGAACCGGTGGGTCCGCGCGTCGGACTGATTATCATGTGGTCAGAGGCCCTCTCAATCGATGTCGTTGAGCATGGCGGCGGCCTTACCTGCATACCTACTCGCTTCATTTGGGCGTTCTGCGAGAACCGTGTTCATGACTTTGGCACGAGAAGATCGCGGCGGCTATCCGACGGGTTCTGTCGCGCCTTATCAAAGTAGGCATGGTCGAGGCCTTGGACCACAGCGTGCAGGTATGTCATCTTTTGTGAGCGAATCGCGTAGGATTTGCGGAGCTCACATGGATTTTTTTAGGCGGACCGTACAGGCTTGACCGAACACCGCTCCGACCCACTGAACGCCGACGCCTGCCACTGCGGGGAAGCTGATCCATCCATGAAACCTGCGCTCGACTTCGTGGGGGATGTGGGCACAGATTGTGGTTCTTGCGACAGAGGATCAGAGGGAGATGCCTCATAGATCCTGCACGTCTAGATTGCCATGGTCAGAAAGCTTGTTTGACGCGTTTAATCTCCACCACTCACCATCGTTCTAATTTTGTAGACCCCGTCTCCCATTCCGTCGTTCCGAGCCCATTCAGCTGCTTTGTTATCCATGAAAACAGTCTCGAGTAAAAATGATAGGGAAATGTTGGTAGAATTGACCGTTGCGGAGGGATAAGGTTCATCAAGGAAGGCTGATATGTTTGCTCACTTTCCCAGACATTTACAATAAGCTTTCTACGTGACCAAGCAAACATGACACGGGACTTCCTTCGCAACGCTCGCCACTCGCCCAAAACGCCGGCATTTTTAATTTTTCCACGAGGCATTCATCTCGGGTCACTTACCTTGAGCATTCTGCACCACTGGGGCAGGTGTCGCATTTCATCTCGTACAGCTCGTGCTCAGCCGCCAGATCTGCCATTTAGCCTATTGGCGCCACCCCCTGCTCGATTTGACCATACCGCTCATCAACGACTCGCCGCGGCTTTGGTCGACGACCATGCGGCTGTCGTCAGACCCATCGCCCGCTAATCCTCCCGAATACAATGGTCAAGGACGGCACATTATCATCGTTCCATGAGCGCTCGGGCGCATGTTGTACTCGGTTCTCTCATGGTCAGGTGTGGTGAATTTGTGCTAAAGAAGGGTAGACGGTCCAACAAGGTGCGATTACAACGACTCCGCCCTCGGGCCCTGTGACTTTCCACTGACGTTTTCGTGACATTCGGTTCCTAGGACAGACTTCTGCCAGGAGTGTCATGCTCTTTCGCCATCGCCGTTAGCCCTCGATTCAGAATTATCGGATCTGGAAGGCCAGTCTAGTCATGTTAGGCAAGTACATTCCTTGATCATGCTTGATCAATGGCTGATTTCCCCATCGTCTCGTGTGGTGCCTCGTCCTTCCGTGCTCTTGTCCCCGGTAGCCAGACGGCCGAGTCGGACGCCACCATCCTCCCCTACCCTTTCTCAGCCGTATCTTTCCCATCATATCAATCTAGCGCGATCAGCATCGAGACCACAGGGCGGATTTCCTCTACAAGGCGTCGATGACCCACACGACCCGTCTCAGCGTGCGGCGACTCCGCAGCCCTACGATGCGGACCGTCTCTGGCCGGAGTCACGAAGATAGAAGGGGACAGCGGACGCAGTTCTTCCGCAGGTCCAGGCCTCATAGAGAAGTGGAACTCAAGATAATTGCCTTGATATCACCCGTCTCGTGCTCACTAGCAGGCGGGTCCGAGAAGTTGGGACCGGCCGTCTGATTTTAGCTTGGCTCCATTCCCGTTCCCGCTATATCTACCTTCATAAGTCTTTAAGGCTTCCAGCGTAGCTCTGAGAGCCGTCTCCTTCCATCAACTCTCGTCGACCCACCGAGGTACGTCAACAGCGTCTCCGCATACGACGCAATGCGTCTGCAATATCGCGAAGCTAAATCTCCCCCCTTTTACTAGGTTATCTTCGCTTGCCCGCGTTCCATCGCGCTTCTTATAAGGGTGCTCGTCGGTCTCTGCCAAGGTGCGGCCCACTACATCACCCCCGCAAAATTCTCCTGACATGCCATATCAGGCTCATGCCTCTGCCGAGCTCCTCTACCATCCTGGCAAGAAGCGGCATGCGAGCAATCGCGGATGAACACCGTGCTCAGGAGGCCGTTAGGGACTAGTGAGTATCTCAACCATGCACAGTTCTGCCCCGATGCTGAAGACACGGCGGTAGGATGTATGCGTCAGTACACGATGGTTTGCAATGTCTAGTCTCGCTACGGCCCTTCACCCGCGAGTTCGCATTTGTGGAAGATTATGCCCCCTCCGTTTCTATTCCCCCCATGCAATTCCACATGCCATAGTTGTCATCGTGACGCCGAGCCCATGCGGGCGACGAGATGAATACGTGAGCGATAGACTAGAGCGCCGTAGCCGTAAGATCGACCTGCAGCTTCTCAGGCGCAATAGAGTTGAATGAACGGCACATGGAATGATCCTGTCCGATTGGATTTTCTCCGCATGATTTGGTCAGGCTATGCCGTCTACATACGAGCGCCTCATCTATCTTTTTCTGGAACACATCCACAGCTTGGGTGTCGTAACGTAGAAAGTGGAATATTCACTTTTTTGAAATTTCTCTCAGAAGCTGGATAAGTCACGTGCCGTGACGCGACATGCGTCTCCAGCCGGCGTTTGTGAGTTTCCTTCCTCCACCATGCTTGCCTCCAAACCCTCGACAGCCGCAGCGTCCATCGCGCGCAGAACAACCACCCAGCGTCGCGCATTCTTCGGATTCTCTGGACTCACGCCGCCAGAGACGCCCCCGCAGACCTACCACGAGCGCAAGATCCTCCCGTACGTCCGGCGCGCCGCTCTGGATCTGGAAACTAAGAACGTCGAGCGCAGGGCGCAGGTACAGCCGCCGCGAGCTCTACGACGTCGTCGCGGACGTCGCGTCCTACCCCGCGTTCCTGCCGTTCTGCACCGGCGCGCGCATCCTGACGCGCTCCGAGCACCCGCTGCGTGCGGACGCGGCGGGCGCTGCGCCGCGGAGGGAGGTGCGCATGGACGCAGAGCTGGCGGTCGCGTTTCTCGCGTTTAAGGAGCGCTATGTGAGCAGGGTGACGTGTCGGCCGGACGAGTCGGTGGAGGTGCGTTGTGCGCGCCGGCTGTCGTGGCTGCTGACGCGCGAGCACTGCAGGCTGATGCGTCGTCGTCTACGCCGCTCTTCAAGACCCTGAAGACACTCTGGCGCTTCCAGCCCGCGTCGCCCCGCTCGCCGCATCCCACCGCGCGCGATCCGCCGCTCAACCCGACGTCCGCCTTACTGGATGCCTCGGCAGACGGCGCGGGCCCGACGTTGCTCACGCTCGACTTGTCGTACGCGTTTGCGAATCCGCTCTACGCGGCGGTGTCTTCTGCATTCTTCAGCCAGATATCGAAGCAGATGGTCGAGGCGTTCGAGCAGCGGTGTATAGACCTCTATGGTCCTGGGCGTAGCTAGTCTACGCCTTCTTGTCACCTGTTGCTTCGAACTTCGTCATGTTAGACATCATAGAGCTCGTTGAGTGCTGTGGACATTTTGAATTCTGGACTGAAGTCACGTCATATAGAATATTTTTCTTGCTTGCAAGGGCTCTAGCATTCACCCCACCCATTCGGCTCGATATTCGGTTAGATTTAGACTGATGACCGCCCTGTCTAGGCATGAAATGCGAGAGAACAAAACTACAAATTACAATTCATTCAACGCCCTACAAGCCAGATGCCACGATACAAGAAACACAGAACCTGCCGTCAGGTAACATACACAGAAACAGCGCACGCTATCAATCACGGACCCGTCCGCGCCGCGACCGTCCGCAGCGGCAGCACCTTCCACTGCCGGCGCTTCCTTGCGCGCTCACCAAGCCCGCGCGCCTGCGCCGCCGTCGTGCCGACGACGCGCACGCGGCGCAGCGGATCCGGCGCGTCGTCGACCTCGGCGTCCTCGCCGCGCTCCGTCTCGACGACCTCCTCGGGCTGCAGATCGAACGCCTCGCCGCCGCGCGGCGCGCCCGCCCCAAACAACGACAAGGGCGAGCGCAGCGCGGAGGTGAGCGCGTCGGACGCGTCGTCGAGGAAGGTGCGCGGCTTGCGCTGCGGGAGGGCGGTCAGGTGGTAGGAGATGCCGGGGCGCGGGGGCGCGGGCGGGCGCGGGTAGGCGGGGTCGAAGGCGAAGGTCGCGGTGAGGTCGCCGGTGGTGGCGGTGTAGTGGAAGGTTGGGAGCGGGTGGGAGTAGGCGTTGGGGAAGGGGTGCGAGACGGGGCGGCGGTGGCGGAGGACGAGGCGGCCGTCTGGTGGGTCGTTAGATGGCTGTGCGAGAGTTGGGAGCTGCTAGAATTGCTTGCCTTCGATGTCAATGGCGTGGCCTGAGTCTCTGGAGCACAGAGCGCCTGAGACGTCTATGAAAAAGACCTAGTGGCGGGATGAGATGAGTTCCAAGGACGAAAATTGGATGTAAATACCTGGTTATTCGATTCAGGCGACCGAAACGCTGCAAAAATCCTAAATTATTGCGCAACGAAACAGATAGGCCCCAGGATCGACTCACACTCGACGAGCGAGGTGTCCTTCTCGGGCCAGAGGATGATCTCGGCGCCGTCGTCTGTCGAGTCTGCCTCCACATCGAGAAGCCGCCCGTTCGCTAGGGAGCGGATAACGAAGTATCCTGCTGGAAAGCCAAAGTTATCGTGGATTGTAGGGGCCGGCGGAGGCTCAGAAGGACCGGTGGCAGTCATAGTTGGTTCCCGATGTCTCTCTGTAGTCCAAAGAGCCTAAGGATGCTATCGACTGCGCGAGGTAATATAGTGGAATTGGAGAGGCTGTGTGTCCAGCCTTGCAGGGACCATGAGCGCGTGCGACTTGGCACTAAAGCGCTTGAACAGAGTTTTCGGGGTCTTACCAGTACTAAGAGACTTTCCTGTCGATTTCCTGTGGTTATCTACAGCCTACATCTCATATTCAAGGCTGTTACGAAGTGATTGAAGACGGAATCGCGGAAACAGATACTAGCAAATGGCCCATATTCAACATGTCGCCCATCTGAATGCCCCTTATATTTCATCTTTCGAGTCTACTTAATCTCTTCAGCTGATACATAAGTACTTACTCCTCGAGAGCGCTGTTCTAAGCGTCATAACACACACCGCGCGCTCACCGAAATTTGAATCGCGTCTATCTCGTGCAAATGTCTGTATATGCTCCCAGGAGTCATCACCCGTAGGTCCTCGATGAATTCGTCCGCCACCTCAATTGCACCTTCTTCCAGGACATACTTCAAGGCCCTGCAGCTGAAGTGAGTTATTCCCGAGGGATCCATAGGTAGGAATCGGATTCCCGGATCTGCTTCTCCTCCTTTCCTTTCCCCCTAGAATCGGAAGTCGTTAGACAAGATTCAGATAACGCGGCGTTGGGTTTACTCACCAAAAGCATCTTTCGCCATCGAAGAACCACTTGGGCTCTCCGCGCACGAGCCCTATCCCGCGTAGTCCCTCCACGAGGGCATTACATTCCTCCTCTGATTTCGGCACATAATTCGTCATCAGAGGGACGATTTCTACCAGCGTATCGTCGTGCTCGGGCCCAGCCGTCACACCTCTGACTCTTCTCCAGGATCCACCGGCGCGCTTGATGATATCCGACAGATCTTCATCGTACGTATCACCTGGGTCCTCGCTATCGTAGTCGTCGTCATCACTATTCTCGTTGTGGCCGGTCTCAGCATCGTCGTGTTTACGCTTAGACGGGTATTTGATTTGCTGCTCTTTCTTCACGAGACATTCTGCTTGTTGCTGGTCCAATTCCATGCCGAGCCATACCATTGGCGGTAAATACGTGTCTTCGCCATGTTCTGCATACAATTTACTCAAGTTGAGAGTGTCATGGAGCGTTTCGAACGGTAGAATGCATGCCACTTCGGCAAAAAACTGATGATCATGATTGCAAGCTGAGATCATGACTTCACATGGAAATGAAAATAGATTGGCACTCACTCTCTTATCGCCCATGGCAACGCTAGGACGCTTGGGATACTGGAAGATCTTATGGACTTCAGAGTGCGACATTGTGTGCAGGGGAACGTTATGCTTGAACAGAGTTTTCGGGGTCCTGTTTGTGCTAGCGAGAGATTTTTGCCTCCGCAACACCTTGTCCTCCTACTCTGCACTGGGCGTAGTGAATATTGCAGCAGGAGTCTTGTCCAGAAGCCAAGTGGTCAGAAGTGTTGTAGGTGAGGCATCGGTACGCGACAACGTGTTGTCTAGAGTGAACAGACGCCCATGATAACCCGCCTTCATTTCCGGGCGTCTACTCACTTCACCGATGCTTTTCCTCCTCAGCCTCCCCCTCGAGTTGCTTGAACAATTCGTAGCACACATCGCCACCCTTGCCGACGTTCACAGCCTTTCTGCGACATGTCGAGCTCTTTATTGGCTCCTGGTCGCCCACAGGTCATATCATACCCTCACTCTTGCTCATGGCGCCCACAGGTACCCATTCCTATGGACACACCTTGCCGGACGACCTCACCTCGCACGCAATGTGCGCGTGCTGAAGCTGCGTATGGATGATAACCGGATGGCTGATACACTGCACGAGCTGCGGAAACATGAGGGCACGGTTGACGAGGCAGAGGTCATCATCCAGGCGCTGAAATCCCTGCATGGGCTGAGAGAGGTGGTCATCCACTCCATGTGCTTCGATCCATATCCGGCGCTGGTGAAACAAAGGCTGTGGGACGCGATATGGGCGCGTCCGATGCTTGAAAAGGTCCAGTACCTCCATTATCAATCGGCCGGGATGGCGATCGGCAACCCGAGCGAAGAGGATGAGGAGGACATGAGCGCGGTACGTGCTCCGATCACCATGATGTAGCTTTGCAAACAGTGTGTTGAGACCAGGACAGATGCTGTCCCTCTCACACCTGAAAGCCATCCAAATCGACGGCATCCCCCTCCCGTACCTCTGGACCAAGTTCCACGCGCTCCTCCACCGCTGCCCGGCGCTCCAAGTATGTCTCCGCCTCAGCCTCTATACACATCTCTCCAACTCCCACAGGAACTCTTCCTCCCGAATTCCATCGACGAAGAGCTCGCCTACACACTCTCGCAATGCCGCTTCCCCCACCTCACGCGCCTCGCCTCCGACCAGCGCTGGTGGAGCACACGCACCGCGGCGCTCTTCATGCGCTTCCTCGAGGCGCACCCGGGCCTCGCGCACCTCGCCTGGCTATGCAACGCCGCGACGCCCCTGCGCGACGGCGCACTGTCCAACCTCAAGACCCTGCGCGCAGGCCCGCACTTCATCCGCAGCCTGCTCGACAACCAGCACAGGCGGCGCCCGCTGCGCCTCGAAGAGCTCAGCGGGCTCGACGTGCGCGCGGCGTCCGTGGACCAGCTGGACCGCGTGGACGGGGCGACGCTGCGGCGGCTGCGCGTCGGCATGTTGGGGCCGGGGCTCCTGCCGCTGGTCGCGCAGAAGCTGCCGAACGTGCGGCGCCTCGAAGTGAAGACGTGGACGCGCGCGGCGTGGGCGGATAGGCTTGACGAGCCGGGCATTGTCCACGTGCTGGATGTGATGGCGCTGTGGCCTGAGCTGGAGGCGCTCGATGGCGCGTGGATGCTACCGCTGAGCATTCATGAACCTTGGCCAGTAGACCCAGTGCCATACGCGCAGATGGTTGTGGATGCCCTGCGTGGACGTTATTCGAAGTTGAGATGGGTCGATGGTATCGATCTGTGGGCTGATGTGGCCTGAAGGCAGGCTCACGTCCCCTATCCTTTAAGGTAGGGCAGGATCGGATGTTGGGAGTCGGAATGTGAGTGGATAGACTTGTTCTTGAAATACATACTTATGAGTTTGCAAATAAAACCCGACTTCAGGCTATCGACATTTCAGATTCTATGCAACTTATCTACAACAATCGTTGGGCCTGCCGCAGAAGAACAGATCCATCACTTAAAAGGAGAACACATCGACGGAATCGACCCAGATCTCATCCCTCTACAATGGATTGTTGGCATGTCAGCCCATCGCGCCAATCCTGGAAAAGATGCCGACGTACCCTCACTCCCAATAACCTCTCTTCGTCAATCATAAACTCCCCGTAGTCCTGCTCGTTTGGAACCGTACAAGTGAAGTACGGCGCGCGCGTCGTGACCGGAGCTGTGAAGAACAACGTGTTTTCTAGTATCGTACTTGGTTCGTTGACCAAGCGGGCTACAGAATTCTTCGGCGGTGGCTTGAAAAACGGCGAAGACCGGTCGTGCGTGAGGATATTGAAGTCGAGCACCTGCGTGCTCGGCAGCGCGGTGCCGTCCAGGTCGACGGTACGCACGACGCGCTCCCCTCCGACACACCTTGAACGCAGTACCTCGTCCATCAGCCTAATCCAAGGATACCCTGTCATCCGCGACTCACCGCGGCCAAACCTCTGCAATCGTTACGAACATGCGCGTATGCTCCGGCCCCCAATCATTCCAGGACAGCCGCGTCTCGAGCGGCGCATTCCGCCACGGTGGCTGGGTCTCGCATCCCGGCGTGTCTTCAAGGAGCCACTTCAGCTCCCATGACTGGAAGAAGCGCGGGCGCACGACGAGACACGCCGCGCGCACCTCGCCGCCGCCCCGCGCGCTCAGCGTCAGCGCAAGGGCGCCGGTGCCCGGCGCGTCGCGGTCCGCCGAGGCGGCGATGTCGATGCTCAGCATGCGGCGTCTGGGCTGTACGTCCGGGAGCTGGAAGCAGAGGATGCGGTCCGGCGCGAGGCGCTGCAGCGCGTGCGCGGGCGGCGGCGCGGGGTCGAGGAGCGGGACGACGTAGACCGCGTTCGCGCGGCCCGAGGACAGCAGCAGGCGGCGCGGGTCGAGGAACGCCATGTCGTCCGCGAGGAACTGCAGCTCGCCGCCGGGGATCTGCACGCGTGAGCGGCGGGCACGGGCGCAGGCGCAGGCGACGTACCGGGAGCGGCGCGCCCGTCGTCCAGCGCCACGCGGCGAGCGCGGTCGCGTGCGTCTGGTCGGTCCAGATGACGGCGACGGCGTCGCCGCACACGCGCAGCACGAGCGCGTCGGGCGTGCCCACGAGCGCGGTGTCGAGCACGGCGTGCGCCGCGGCGGGGTGTGCGCGCGCGCCGGGCGAGCTGAGCTGGCGCAGGCGGACGTGCACCGTCGCGCGGCGGCCGGCGTACAGGCGGCACGTCGCGAGCGCGAGGAGGTCCTGCGCGGGGTCGAGCGCGGTCGCGAGGATGAGCGGGTCGTCGGTCGCGAGCGCGAGCGTCTGCGTCGCGGTCAGCGCGCGGAGGGGCATGAGGCGCAGCGTGCGCTCCTTGCCGCCCTCGGCGAGCGTCGCGCTCACGAGCGTGCCGCGCGTGAGGGCGTCGGACCAGTGCAGCGAGGGGTATGTGACGCGGAGCACGCACGGGTGCCAGGAGAGCGTCTGCCAGCGGTGGCGCCGGTCGAGGAGCGCACGCAGCTGCTCGCCGGTGGACTGGCTGCTGGGCGCAGACTCGGCGACGCTCTCGACTCGGTCAAGCGCGAGCTCGATCTTGTACTGCAGTGCGACGGAGGCTTTGATCGTGCTGGAGAAGTACGTGCAGACCCTCGAGCAGCGCACGATGTCCTTCCATCCGAGCAGAGCAAAGATCTTGACGTGTAGCTCCTCGGGGAGCTGGAGCCGTACGCTTCCGAGCGTGCTGTGCTCGGGAATACTTGAGGGGAATAAGTCTGGGTAGGGGTTTCTGCGTAACGAATCGAATGTTGGGCTGAGTGGGCGCGGGCGCGGGCGCCGCGGCCGGGACATTACAGTGCAGAAGAAGAGGAAGATATCGGTTCGAACAGTCCAGCTGAGGGACAACTCGAGGTATTTTGAATGAGGCTGAAGTCGAACGCGCCTGTAAGTCTCGTACCAAACCTATGGTGTTTCCGCTTCAAGGGCGGACTGGGCGCGCTCTTTCTGTCACCGTTTGCCGATCGCATCGTGCCAACAAGTTGTTCTGACAGGGAACTGATTTCTATTGTCACAATCTGTGGGTTGGAAATGGCGGACATTTAATTGCGAAACCTCGAACTCTTCAAACGTATAGAGGAATAAAGAAGTTAATGACATCAGACTGGGAGAGGTCATGGCATGTAATAAAAACGAGAATATGATGAGTATTTGTAGGAGCATTATACACCATAGTAGGGTCAACATGCAATCACGGTTCACCGACGTTGGTTATTCGTGGTGGTATCAGAATCCGGTATCGGGCTCAGGCTGATGTATACCGTAAGAGCCGCTGAACTTGAACGTGCCTTCGTCACTGTAGCGCACGGTGACGTCCTTGCTCGTAATCTCGAGCTCGCTATAACTGTAAGCACCCTTTCTGTCATCAGCAGCTATGAAAATTTGGAGATGAGCGCACCGAGCGGAGGCGGAAATCTCTCCGACAGCATCCTCGAAGTCCTCTCGACTGAACTTCTTCATCTTCCACGTGGGCGGGCCATCCAGGCCCATCAAAACCCCAAACACCGCAGGATCCGCACAAATCCCGTCATACGACCACTTGGCGCTGCCCATCTTGCAGCTCGGCTTCCACTGCAAACACAGACGATGTTTAGTTGCTGACATCCTCGAACGGAACAGGGCGCGAGGCGCTCACTCACCGACATCTGCTTCTTGATTCCACTCACGGCCGCCCGGCGCACCTTGTCTGCAGCAGCCTCGAGGTCTGCGCGCGTCTTGACCGGCTTTGCCGCCGCCTGCCCGCCACCCCGCGCAAGCTCTTCCTCGAGCTGCCGCGCGTAGCCCGCGAGCAGCACGAGCTGGTTTCCGAGGCCTTGCGGGTTGTTGCTGTCCTGGTACGAAGGCACGTTCGCGAGAACGGTCTGCACGAGCTGCTGTGCAATAGGGTTGGAGACGCCCGTCGATGTGTTCTGGGTGCTCGCGCGCGCCTTCTTGGCCTTCGACGCGCTGGGCGCGGCGGCGCTCTTGCGCTTTCGGGAGGGCGCGGCGGCGGGCTCTGGGGATGGGGAGAAGTTTTCTTCGCCGGACATGGTGGTTGTGGTGAAGGATACGATGTCGATGGTAAGTCGTTGGGACGAGGTCTCAGGGTTATTGTATGGGTGACGTGACGAGTCGCGTATAGTCGGTGACTCTTCGCGTTCGTGACAGGCAAGCGGCTGTCAGGCCCCCGGAAGCTCCACCAAAGGTTCCCCCGGCGAGGAGACCGAATTTCGCCCTCAAATATGCAATGTTTTGAGCCTGAAATATGCTATCGCAGGTAAGGGTTACAGCTGGGGCACCGCTTTTCTGGCGATTTTTCGGCGCCTCCGGCGCTGCAATGCTTACTTTGGCTCACAAATCACATCCCATACGGCCTTCCAACAACAATTTTCGCCTTTGCCAATCCATTTCCTCTCATCGCTAACCCATAGCGGCGGGAGGCCTTGACCTCCCCGTCGTGGACCGGGCCATTCGCCTCAAATATGCTATGATTGGGGAAACATGGCATGGATTATGCCTCGAAAATGCTATCCGTGGGGAGACATTTCGCCAGATTCTGCCCTCAAATATGCTATTTTCCGGGCAAACCCTTGGTGGAGCTTCCGGGGGCCTCGGCTGTCCTTCAACTTGTCCCCTTGTGCAAAGACCCCCTCTCTAGCTCGTCCATCTTGTCTACGACCCGACACGGTGCACAAACAGAAGCAGAAGTGCGGTAAAATGATACGTTTACATGTTTTCGAAATAAACAACAGAACAAAGGCTCCGTCACCACCAGGTCTTATTCGAATAGCCGTCCCCGAGCCCGAGCAGCTCCGTGAGTTCTTCTCGAATTCTGCTTTCTAGAAGTCATGATATTGCATTATCGTAGACAGTGATACTCGTGGCTACCGGCGCAACAAGCGAATCGTCGTCTATTTTACATGCCTCGTAAAAAAGCTAAGTGGATGTAAGTTGCGATTATCAGTGCTCGACTGTAATATATCAAGAGTGCCGAAGGTATGTTAAGTTAGCCAGTCATCAATATGCGTAACTGCAAGGTCCCAATAATGAAGCAATGCAAGGAGTCCACCTCAAGTCTCCCATCCCAAGTCTTCTATGTGCTTGCCCTCCTCACTGCCGCCTCCTCCTTCATCGCAGACTTGATCTGCCACGAAACCTTGATCGTCTCCAACAGCCCCAGCCCATTCTTCCGCGGCGCCCACCCCTCCGGGAACTGCTCCCGCACCAACCACGTAGCGAACACGTGCGTCGGGATCGCCAGCTCGCCATCCGGCCGCCTGACGCCAAACAGCGCGAGCACCAGCGCGACCTCGCCCCGCGCGATCTCCGCATGCAGCCCGTCGAGCACAGTCCCCTTCTCCGCGCACTCGCGCTCGCGCTGCACGCGCGCGCGCGCGATGTCGCGCAGCGTGAGCCCCGCGTCGCCGTGCGCGAGGAGCGCGGCGACGGCGTGCTCGTCGATGCACGCGGGCGCGTACTCCGCGTGCGGGGACGCGTCGGCGTGCGCGAGCGACGCGTCGTGCTCGATGAGCCCGTGGCGCGCGAGGTCCGCGAGGCTGAGGCGCGCGAGCTGCTGCACGAGCATGCGCCCGCCGTACGTGAGCACGAGCGCGAGCGGGTAGCTGAGGCCGAAGCCGGCCTGGAGCGCGCGCGTGAGCTCGGCGGAGGAGATGTTGAGGCCGGAGCGCGGGAGGTAGCCGTGGTTTGCGAGGGTGTTGAGCGCGGGGCAGGGCGAGCGGACGGCCCAGCGGTCGGGCGCGCGGTACTCGTGGCCCGGCGGCGGGAAGGGCCTGGCTGGCTCCTGGCGCTTGCCTCGTATGAGGTAGAAGGAGATGGCAGCGATACTGGGTGGACGCGGGTAAGTAAGTTGCTGGTGAATAGGGAGCGCGACAAGCGTGCAGGCTTTGGGAGTAGAGGTTGCAAAGGTGCGCACATACCATGATAGCAGGAGGATTTGGGATGCACGGAGGTGGTGATTGAATATCTCGGCTACAAGGGGAACCAGAGCAAGCACGGATAAGGCTGCGCTGAACGGTAACGCATGGCCATGGACACCTCTTAGATGCTTCATGCGTGAGTGGAGGCTCTGGATGACAGAGGACAACATTTTTCTGCACGAGTGGGAAACGATGGATTGTGGGGACAACGCTCGGAGTATGTCTGTCTCTTATACATATCTCAAGGAACCGAAATGTGACTGAACAGGCTGTAAATGTATCAGGCATAGCAGACTGAATCCCTCTATCATTCCGGGCGCATCGCGAGCCGGTGGGGCGGACGTCTGGATAGATCTGTCTTTTCCCTACTCGGTGATGTCCTTTCCTGTTTGATGGCAACGTGGCACGGCACCTCCCATGCATCAGATATCCTGTCAAAGTAGGTTACAGCTTCCCCGCGGCAACATCATCGGACCGATGCAAACACCGCTTTCTGCACTACGTGCATAGACGGATCCTGCACTAACGTGCAGCTCATGCGTGGACACAGTCACAGCATCGAGCTGTGCGTCAATAGTACAATCATAACACGTCTCGATGCTGTGACTACCTGTCGCTTTGACGTCCAAGTCAGCCAGCGCTCCCAGGCTCTTGGTATGTCGTCATCTATCCTACCCTACCATGGTGCACCGATTCTAACTATGCGCGTTCTCGGAGTATCCAGTGATACTCAGCAGACATTCTCACCTTACTGGTAAGAATGAGAACAAGGACATTCGCCCAGCGACCATCGGTATCTGTTGCATCTGAACCACAGCTCCGGGAATCAGACTTCGACGTCCGCCTCCCTCGGGAAATGTCCGCGGTGCAAATCTCGTGTTTTGAGGCACACAACATTCGGATCCATTTACGGCTGTCGCCTCTATTCAGTTCATATTGCCAGCCGACGGCCATCGTCGTCGTCTGGGTGTCCAGGAGCCGCGAGCGCAACCTGTGATCCACCGCTTCGAACTGCCGCCAGGTCGTCGCCATCCCATCTTTCGTACACACGTGCACCTCCTTCCGCTGTCATCCATGCCGGATCGCGACAGGCCGTGTCTTTGCTGATCTTCTCCTGTCATTCTCATGTTCAGTGGTGTGTATCTCATGCCACACCTCGATGATGGCCGTCGGGTTTGTCGGGAGTACAGCGCCCGTGATACGCTCCCGCAACCCATAGTCGGCCCATGGACGTTGATCACGTCTGTCAGGACCACAAGCAGAATTCTACGGCTTCTACGTGCTCTCATGCCCTTCACATAGAAGGCGGCCGACTCGTCTCCAAACATCCTATCAGGTGATAACAATCTATGAAGTGTCCATGCAAAGGCCAATTACGGATCTATATTTCGCATGTGCGTGCGCCCGCTGCCATCCACATTGGATCGCTGTAGGCAAATTTTCCACGGAGAATCTATTTCGTCGTGTGTGGCAGGTTCTCTGCATCTTTCGTCGTGAAGGCTCGGGTCGCACCTTCAAAACGTCCGTGCATGCAGTAAGTAAAGTCCCCATAACGATACATGGAACAATGAGTCACTGACCAGTGGGTTTATCAGAATACAGTTTCCGCACTGTCGTACTCCTTGTTATCGAGCCATCATTACCATCTCATCATCAGTAAATTCATTGAGACGAGATACGGTGAGCATCAGTTTCTTATTGGGTCTACGTACCTTGTTAAAAACGCCGCTGGCTAGCGCTGGCTCACATCAGAACCGCTGCGGCACGCACATCGAATGTCTTCCGTGACCAGCTTCGAGCGTGCCGAGTCATAGCTCTTTGGGCCAGCCCTCGAGAACCTGGTAGTGCGGTTTCTATGACCATATGTGGAACAAGGACTTGTTCGGTAACAGAGCACCCATGATACGGTTCGTCGCCTCACCGTCAAGCCATCATCACAGCATCATGATCGTGTACATGATCCAGCCTGCTGATCCTACGTAGCTCCTCCGCGGATCTCTCGCTAGGTCGCAGCTTTTCGCGCAGGCAAGTAAATGCGTTGAATGAATGGCTGAGGATTCACGACCGCCACTTCCAATTTCTAGGTGTCTCCTGCCTCCTCAATAAACTAAGGAACAATCTTTGCGTACTTGTCCATGAGCCACTGCCAGGAAGCCTCTGAAGCTAGGTAGGATCGTCTGGTTTCGAAACATAACGGGGTTTCTTGCCGTAGCGACCATCTGCATTTAATTCCGGAGATGATAACTCCCAGTCCGAAAGCATGACGCCCGTCATGCAAGAGCATAGAATCGGGCCCGGTTGGCAGGGCGAGGATAGTGTTGCACCGCAAAGCCGTCAGCATGATCTGCACATCCAGGAACGACGCGGTGAGTCCGCTCTTGCTCGCGGATGCTCACTTCGTCATGCCAGTATTCTATTTCTGCGATGTTCAACATTTGGGTACACGGCCGGGCACGCGACGGACGCGACATGGGCAAATGCCCCTGCCTCGGGCACCTAGCTTCTCGCTGCTGTACATGCCCTACCGTTTCAACGCTATATTAAGTCCGTCGCCGACACTTGGACCACTCGAAAACATCCGGGACGCATTCGTTTGCACCGCAGTATGGGACAAGACCCGCTTTTTCTCAGTTAGCAAAGCGTTCGCAGAGGACTGCCCGTTGCATGTCTGTTAATGTGTAAGTCGCCATCGTAACATCATCACATATGTATCCAGGAACAGGAAGTGAGTGAGTTGCACAAGCTTCCGTTGCGTACTCCGTACAGATTATCAGATCCGTGACCGAGCGGAGAATCTCCGTCGCTGTGGACGCTAGTTATGCCTCCAGGTACAGTCCATAGATCAGAAAAAGTGAGCGCAAAGACGATGTTCTCCCTGCCATCGACTTCGGACAGCCGGGTGGTCTTCTCGTCTGTTGCGACTGGAAGACATCCGGGATGAACCCAGTCCGACTCGCGTCTTGTAAGGCTTCAACGTTCCTTCGAAAAGTAAGCAAACCTGTTGCATTTACCGCCGAGGGTCCACGGCTGACACGAATTCAGATGCCTTCTGCCCCGTCCATACGACGTGCCGCTATCTCCTTCCGCTGCCACTGGGGATCTACTCCATGCTTTGAAACATTTCTGCATGATTAGCCAACTTTGTCTGGTTTCGACGACCATACGTGGAACAAAGGCGCGATGTACTGGCGGTACGTGCAGCGACCATCTGCATCTAGATCCGGGCATCACAGGCATTTCACCGGGAACCGAGAGGCACGGCGTGGCCCCGAAACGCCGGCCATGATATCTGCATAGACGCATTTCGCATTTATATCTGAAAGGCATTCAATTTCTGGCAATGCATGCCTGTTGAATGTACTGGTGCAGATGCCATGGCGTCGCATGTGCAAGTGCTGTCCTTCCGTTCCTCCGTCCGCACCTGTGTTCGCTCGATGTCATAAGCATCGGACCTCGGTGATTCATGTCGTCTGCGCTTGTTCTCTGTAACCCGCTTTGTCAACGTCGGCAGGGCGCCACACAGCACTATTATATGATTGTCGCGTGTCTGCTTATCGACAAGCCATCATCAGAAGCCTCATCTGGGCAAAAAGATGCAACGAGCACGAGCCTCAGGTCCAGATAGATGCTCAGCAAGACAAGGAGCAGGCTGAGGAAGATACCCGGTGGCGCGTGCCCAGTGGAAGGACTGTGCCCGTGACGTATTCATCGCATTGCGGCATCGACTCGGACGTGTCCTTGCTCAACAACCTCGTTAATCTCCCACCTTGAGAGAGAGATGACGAGTCGATCTCTCTGATACGCCGCTGGCCGCTGAGATGGTCGACTTGTTCGTGGATCTTGAGGAACATCGACTGAGCATACTAAGACCGTCTCTCAGTATGTATCCTCTGTGTATTTGCTTTGCCTCAGATTCTTTGCTTACAGTTATATTGTCCAGATTATACCTTACCATGCCGCCCGAAACGCGTAAGGAATATACCAGTTCCAAGTTCGCCACATCCCTTCATACGCTCGATTGCGACTCACGCCTTCCATCCAGTCTTCAGGTCTTCATCTCTCCTCAGGTTTTCCTTGCCGAAGACGCTTCAGCCCGCGATAAGCCCAACGCCGTCGTTCGACAGGTGTTGAATGCCGAGTCGCTAGCGATGGACTCTAACCGAATGCGCCTCAATGCCTTCTGCCCCATCTCTGCCCTTCCAGCTGAACTCCTCGTCCGC
Source organism: Hericium coralloides (assembly GCA_003675405.1). Lineage (NCBI taxonomy): Eukaryota > Fungi > Basidiomycota > Agaricomycetes > Russulales > Hericiaceae > Hericium > Hericium coralloides. The sequence goes on along the minus strand of QUOP01000023.1, from coordinate 19,383 downwards.
ATCTTCGAGCTATATATTCCAATGCGACCTACTGGAGAAAATAGCTATTCATTTGACAGTTTTCTCGGTTGGATCGAGGTCACACACGTCTGCAGACTCTGGCGCGACACGGCCGTGCAGTCTCCCTGTCTCTGGAGTAATGTCTGCTGCATGACAGGGTCGACGCAGTGGAGAGACCTGATGCTTGCGCGCGCAAAATCAGCGCCGATCTCTATCATCCACGACGTGACCTGGGAAGTCCCGGAACGCCTGCACTTCATCTCCGAGCATCTTCATCACACACGCGAGCTTTCGCTCGTCGGGCCGACGTGGGACCTCCTGCCACTTGTCAGCGCTCTGCCGCACACGTTCGACATTTTGGATACCATAGAGCTGCGACCTGGCTCTGAGGTCAGCATAGACGGACACGCCGTCGTGGGCGACAACTTTGAGCTGCCAGGAGCTATGGCCGGAGGTCGCCTGCCCTCGCTTCGTCGCCTCTCGTTGAGAGCGTTCTGGGTTCCTTGGTCGGCGCCCATTCTCTGCGATCTGACGCACCTCGAGGTGCAGCTCCACGAGCCATGCAAACCCGCAGAAGAGGCATACTTAAGCTGCGCCCATGAGGAACTTTTCGGTGCCCTCAAGAACATGCCAGCATTGGAGTCTTTGATCCTTAGCGATTCACGACTGGCCCCAAACATGCCAGATCCAGCTCAGTGCTCTGCTTTTGCTTGTTTGTCTCATGCTGGAGTATTTCTCCTTCGTTCCTCATTTTCTACAGGGATGTTGGGCTACGCTTCGGTCATTGTATAGCCTGCTATCTGAGTGGCCTGCGCGGAAGTTGTCCGATGACACTGTGGACTCCCTCCTACACCGTCTGAAGGACATATGCAAAGTGCCTCAACACTTTGTGCCTCTGCATTCCTTGGACGAGGTGCTCTCTGAGATCATCTCCTCGCTTCCTGTAGATTTTTGCTGTTCTCTCATCTGATGGCCTACAATGCTAACCGAAAGGTTTCGTTGAACAGACTCCCAAAAACTCTACGAATCCTTGGTCTGACATTCGTCGCAATTTATCCGCAATACGCATCCTGCTGCAGGAATACTGCTGCAATCTCGAGCGCAGTGAACATTATCGTGATCGTGATCAACAAGATGGACGATCCGACGGTCGAATGGTCCAAGGCACGCTACGAGGAGATCAAGGACCGCCTGTCACCATTCGTGCGCCAGGCCGGATACAACCTCAAGTCGGACGTGACATGGTTGCCTATCTCTGCGCAAACCGCTGCCAACCTCAAGGACCGCGTCGCAAAGTCCGTGTGCTCGTGGTGGGAGTGAGTAGCCATTATCTCGTACATTCCGTGGTTCCTCATTCCTGCGCAGTGGCCCGTCCCTACTGGAACACCTCGACCAGATGCCCATGGTCGATCGTAAAATGATGGCGCCGCTGATGATGCCCATCTCTGAGAAATATAAGGACCTCGGCACCGTCGCCGTCGGCAAGATCGAGTCCGGCCACGTCCGCAAGGGCGACTCGCTCGTGCTCATGCCGAACAAGGTCTCCGTCGAGGTCGCGGCGATGTACAACGAGATGGAGGACGAGGTGACTATGTCCGTGTCCGGCGATAATGTGCGCATCCGGCTGCGCGGTATCGACGACGAGGACCTCAGCCCGGGCTTCGTGCTCACTAGTCCGTCGAACCCTGTGCATGCTGTCCGTCAGTTCGAGGCGCAACTTGCCATTTTGGAGCACAAGAACATCATCTGCGCGGGGTACTCGGCTGTCATGCACGTGCATACGCTCGCGGAGGAGGTCACGCTCGCTGTGAGTATTATCCTTTCTACGAGCTCTCGGGATGATACTGAACCATACTTCCCAGGCCCTTCTGCACTACTTCGACAAGGCGACAGGTCGCAAGTCGAAGAAGCCACCGCAATTCGCCAAGCGAGGTCAAAGGGTTGTTGCTTTGATCGAGACGACTGCTCCTATTTGCGTAGAGCGATTCCAAGACTACCCACAACTTGGTCGATTCACACTTCGTGACGAAGGTCAGTCTTCCCTGCAATCCCTGTTCGTGTTCCTTCTGATGTCTTCTTGCTCTCCAGGGAGAACGATAGCTATTGGAAAGGTAATTATTGTTTTACTCTGGCGAGAACTCTACCTTACGATTCCTTGTTTCGTGTTACAGGTCACCAAGCTCATCGAAGGAACGGCCGACGAACTCGCCGAAATGTACACCAGATGACCCTCAACGCAGCAGCAGCAGCGGCCTAAATTTCCCGAATCGCTTCACGCAAGCACACATGTAGCAATTCTCGAGCGGCTGTAGCTGACACGGAAGGAGACGGGATGAAGATGTAATTGACCTTGTATAGCATCTTAGAATGTGCTGTAAAGTATCCCGGTGCTTTGTCGGCTGTTGTGGCAATCTATGTGTAGCTGAGTCCTTTCTTGAGCCTTGTATCTTTGTATGAAGTGTTCATCAGTCAGCCTTCTCGGATGGAGCGCTGCGTCATTTAGTTTCTAGGCTGCTTACGTTGTTCGGAGTATTTGAATTCTGCTATGTAAATGCCTCCGTGCAGGTTTGAGACAAGCCTCCAAGATCATCTATGTGCAGGCAAGGGCAGGTATGAAGCATAATCATTATTGAATACCTCTTCATTTACGTCTAGATGGTACCCGACTGGACGATCGTGACTTTCGAGCGGGGTGTGCCGGTCTGGCTGCCGAGCGTCTCAATATACATCACGAGTTCCAGGCCCTCGACGACCTCACCTGTGGGTACAATGAGTAACGTGCAGGTATGAAGCAAGTGGATGGGACAGACCGAAGACGACGTGGGCACCGTCGAGCCACGGGGTGACGACGGTGGTGATGAAGAATTGCGAGCCATTAGTGTTCTTGCCGGCGTTGGCCATGGAGAGCATAAAAGGCTTGGTGTGCTTGAGCTGGAAGTTCTCATCTGATCGAGATCGCGTCAGCGGCGTGTACAGGAGATCCAGAGACCCTATTTACCAGCGAACCTCTCGCCGTAGATGGACTTGCCGCCGGTGCCGTTGCCCTTGGTGAAGTCACCACCCTGGAGCATGAATTTGGGGATGATGCGGTGGAAGGACGAGCCCTGGTAGCCGAAGCCGTGCTCGCCGGTGGCGAGTTCACGGAAGTTCTTCGCGGTCTTGGGGACGACGTCGTCAAAGAGCTTGAAGACGAGGCGGCCCTTAGGCTGGTTGTTGATGGCGATGTCGAACTGCGTGAAAAAATAAATAAGAAATGCTGCGAGAACGAGCAGTGGGCGCGACTTACATAGACGTTAGACATAATGGCGTAGATAACTGCAAGAAGGATGGACAGTTGGGGACGATGGCGGTCTGGCAGTCGATCTATATGCACTCGCCGGCGGCGGAGATGATCTGGCCCAATATGGAACAAGGTGGGGACCCTGATCATCATCAGCCGCTTGCACCATCGCATCGCCCCCAGGGCCACAGGGCTAGTCTCGTTCCCGCCGTTCTAGGAGGGATTCCTGCGCTCTGATTCCGAGATGCGGGGAGGAGGGGCAGGCCCGGGGACCGGTGGAATGGATCATGCCACGATTCGGATCATTCCGAGTCAGAGTTGATTGTCGGAGGCAAAAAAAATGGTAAGGTTCACGCGCAGGAATCCCTCCTAGAATGTCTGGTGTACTTCGTATAGCACGGCCCTTCGGGCATATCCTGGTGTTGTATTCGCAAACGCGCGCGAAGCGCATACGGTCTTTTACTTACTTTCGTTACCTATTACGATTCATTACTTACCTTCCATTTATGGCGTGTGGCTTCAGCTACTGTATAGTTTCTGGCGCGCAAACTCCGACGCGACTCGTATCGGCGCCATCGTTGTTATTCGCACCTCAGTGATTTCCCTTGATCACTGAGGTGAGCTAACTAATACCCTTCGTTACTATGCTTTCCTTACTGATTATGCCTGTAGTGATCTTATATTGTCTGTCTCTACAGGTAGTTACAAATGACTGAGTGATTTCCCTTGATCACTGAGTGATCTTATATTGTCTGTCTCTACAGGTTATTGGGCCCGAGCCGCTATGTCGACCACAGCTGCCATTTCCACCGACACCCTTCCCACGACGATCCCGAAGCTTGATCCCAAAGGGGTCAACTGGGCCATCTTCCATACCCGCTTCCAAATTGCCATCAAAGCGAAGGGGAAGTGGGGCCACTTCGATGGAACATCTCCCCGACCCGTCTTTACGGCATTCCCGCTTCAGGAAAGCGAGCGCGCGCTTCTCGAACAGTGGGAGAAGGACGAGGCGCAGTCGGCTTACCTGCTCAGTCAGCGCATCCCAAACTCGACGATGGTACGTGTTAGCAAGATGACCACCGTCGCATACCAGTGGGCCGCAATCGTGCAAGAGTACACGTCGAAGGGCGCCTATGCTCAGACTGACCTTCGACGGCGCTTCATGGAGACGCGCTGCCCGCCGAAGGCCAATCTCCGGGACTATCTCGATGGGCTTCGCACGAAGCGCGAGGAGCTCGCTACCGTCGGCGTTGATATCACCGAGGATGACTACAGATCCACCATCCTCGCTTCCATCCCTGATCATTACGCCAACTTCGCTTCCAGTCAGCTCTCCATTGCCCGCATGATCGATCCCAATGCCGTCGTCGACCCTGATTACCTCATCCGCTCTATCTCAGAGGAGTTCGACCGCATCCAGGCCAAACACACGAGTCGTTCTAGCTCGTCGAAGGCTTCTCAAGATGCTGATGGTGCTGAGGCACTATCTGTTACTCCGAAGGGCCGCTCATCGAAGGGAAAAGGGCCCATCTGCTGGAACTGCCAGAAGCATGGCCACGTTCGGCGTAACTGCCCTGATGCAGCGAAGTCTGGAGGCACGCAGAAGTCATCTGGTGGCGCATCAGCTAATGCTGTTGAAGACGATTTTGCCGATTTCGTCTGGGCTGTGGACTGCGAGTCGGAGTCGGAGTCAGAGGGCAATGATGTCCCCCATGGGCTGATCCGTCTTGACATGGACACGGAGGATGACTGGGATGAAACAGAGGAGGAGGACAGTGACATGGACTGGTTCACGGAGTCCATCTCTGCAGAGGATCTTGAGCGGGCAGACACCGCCCCTGAGCCTGTTTTGGCTGAAGATTCTGTGGATTTGGCGGTGCAAGTCAGCGTCGGTGACCAGGCGGACACCCTGCGTAAGGAGCTCTATGACTCCGGGTGCACTCGTCATCTGTCCTGCTACAAGGAGGATTTTCGGAACTTCGTGGACATCCCTCCGAAGTCGCTCATGGCCGCGAACAAGGGCGCGATCAAGGCGACAGGCGCCGGTGATTTAGTCATCGAGGTGCCGAATGGTGTTGACACCTCGAAGCTCACACTTACGGAGGTGCTCTACTCACCGGAAGTCGGGTACACGCTAGTCTCGATCGGGCATCTTGACGACTTGGGCTTCTCGACGACGTTCAGCGATGGCAAGTGCGAGATTCGCTCGCGCGACGGCGAGCGCATAGGAGCCATCCCGAAGGACCCGCACGAACTGTACAAGGTCGTACATGACAGCGAGGATGTTGGCGCTGCTGTCGAAGACGTCACCGTCATGGAGCTTCACCGTCGCATGGGGCACATCGCGCCCGCGACCGCGAAGAAGCTTGTTCAGAATGGTTTTGTCACCGGTCTTCGTTTGGACATGTCGTCCGACGAACCGACATTCTGCGAGTCGTGCGTCTTCGCGAAGGCGACACGGAAACCCATACCAAAGGAGCGCGAGCACGAGCGCAAGGAGAAGTTCGGCGAGTTGTGCCACTCGGACGTGTGGGGACCCTCCCGCATTGCGACGCTTGGAGGCCGTCGGTACTACATCACGTTCACCGACGACGCGACGCGCCATACGGCGCTATACCTTCTGCGGACAAAGGACCAAGCTCTCGAGGCATATCAGCACTACGAGGCATGGGCGGACCTCCATCACAACACGAAGATATTGGACTTTCATTGTGATCGAGGCGGCGAGTACACGAGCAAAGCCTTCAACGATCATTTGAGGGCTAAAGGCACACGCCGGAGATTCACGGTCCATGACACACCCGAGGAGAATGGAGTTGCCGAGCGCGTAAACCGCACGATCCCTGAACGTGCGCGCGCGATGTTGCACTCGAGCGGCCTCCCTCGCTTTCTCTGGGGTGAGGCTGTGAAGCACGCGACATGGTTGAAGAATCGGACGTCGACGCGCGCACTCGCTGGCAAAACGCCGCACGAGGCACTCACTGGGGTCAAGCCCGACCTGAGCACACTACGCGAATGGGGTTGCAAAGTGTATGTACACGACCCAAAGGGCTCGAAGATCGGCGTGCGCGCTGGATAGGATTCGATAGTGAGTCGAAGGGGAGCCGCGTGTACTGGCCGACGACAAAGACGATTACCGTCGAGCGGTCGATCGTTTTCGCGCCGCCCATGGCTCGTCTCGAGGAGGAGAGTGATGGCGGAGTCCTGGAAAACCCGCTAGGTCAGCAGAACAAGACGGCGCACGAACGACGCACCGTGGAGAACGAGCGCGATGCCCCTGCCCCCGCACCCGTAGTCCCATCGCCCGCACCTCCTGCTGCCGCACGCGCCCCCGCACCTGCACCACCTGCTCCCGCGCTTCCACCGCCCGCACCGGCACCTATTCCGCTGCCTGCTGCTCCAGAGGAAGGCCGTGGCAGACATGCCCGAAAGCCGTCTGCGCGCGTGCAGCAGCTCCTCTCCGGAGCCGCACGCACCTCCGCTCGCCCGTCCGACCCTGTTCTCGCACCCGGAATCCCGTTGCCCACAGCGCGCATCGAGGAAATCCCCGAACCGCACGCGGGGAACAGCTCCTCGCGCGAAGATCTTGAGCTTGAGGGGGGGCGAGGGGGAGTTGATGGGGCAGCTGAGGGAGCCGAGCGCGAACTCGACGAACGTGCATGCACAGCCGACGCAAGCGAGCGCGAAGGCAGCGCTGATGGTCGCGAAGTCGACGACTCCGCAGGCACCGAGCGCGACGAAGCACACGCGTTTGCCGAGCTACGCGCACCCGACATCGATGACAACGCGATCGAGTATGCGTTGGTAGCCGAGATGGGGGAAGTGGAGGCTCTTGAGCCGAGGACGTTGGCGGAGGCACGTCGACGACCGGACTGGCCATTATGGGAGAAGGCGATAGAGGAAGAGCTTGCGACGCTCGAATCGGCGAAGACGTGGGTCATGGCCGAAGCGCCCACAGGCGCCAACGTCGTCGGCTCGAAGTGGGTCTTCAAGGCCAAGAAGGATGCTGCGGGCAACGTTGTACGCTACAAGGCGCGACTCATCGCGCAGGGCTTCAGCCAAGTGCCCGGCGTCGACTACTTCGACACCTACGCCCCTGTCGCTAAGCTTGCCTCTGCGCGCACGGTAATCGCTTTCGCCGCGGAGCGCGATCTCGAGCTCGAGCAGATAGACATTAAGGGTGCATACCTTAATGGTGAGTTTGCCTCTGGGGAAGTTATTTTCATGAAACATCCCCCAGGCTATACTCCTTCTGATGCCGCCGGGCGCGTTCTTCGCCTACTCCGACCTATCTACGGGCTCAAGCAATCGGGGCGCCGATGGTACCAGAAACTCACCTGGATTTTTGTCGACAAGATGGGTTTCCTGCGCGCCAAGGTCGATCAGGCCGTTTACTACCGCCACAGCGACCAGCACCTCATCGTCGTTGTCGTACATGTTGACGATTGTACGATCGCCGCTTCCTCGAAGGCATTGATTGCCGGTTTCAAGCAGCAGCTGCGTAAGTTCGTCGAGGTCACAGACCTAGGCGACTTGCACTGGATGCTTGGCATCGAGATCAAGCGAGATCGCGAAGCGCGCACCATTCATCTTTCCCAACGCTCGTACATCGACTCAATCCTCCGGCGTTTCAACCTCGAAGATGCAAAGCCCGTGTCTACTCCCATGGATACCCACCTCTGGCTCTCCACTACGCAGTCCCCATCCACCACTGCTGAGTATGCGCAGATGCGCGACGTCCCATACCGCGAGGCTGTTGGCGCGCTGATGTACGCGTCGCTCGCTACACGGCCCGATATCTCGTACGCCATTTCGGTCTTATCGCGTTTCGCGACGAACGCTGGACCTGCACACTGGGAGGCCGTCAAACGTGTCTTTCGTTACCTCAAGGGCACGCGCGACCTTTGGCTCTCGTACGGCGGGATCGAGAAGACCTTAGCTGGGTATGCGGATGCGGATGGCAACATGGCTGAGGACCAGCATGCAATCTCTGGGTATGCATTCCTCGTCAATGGCGGCGCCGTTTCCTGGAGCTCGAAGCGCCAGGAGATCATCGCGCTGTCTACAACGGAAGCGGAGTACGTGGCTGCGACGCACGCGACGAAGGAAGGTCTCTGGCTTCGCAATTTAATTGCGGAGCTTTTCGCCCCTCTTCGCGAGGCGACTACGCTTTTCTCCGACAATCAGTCGGCGATTGCGCTCACGCAGGACCATCAATACCATGCACGTACCAAGCACATCGACATTCGTTTTCATTTTATCCGCTGGGTGGTTGAGAATGGGCTTATGCGCCTGATCTATTGTCCAACAGATGAGATGGTTGCTGATACCCTTACCAAGGCTCTTCCTTCAGCTAAGGTAAAGCATTTCGCTTCGGAGCTCGGACTTCGCACGGTTTGAGGGGGAGTGTTGTATTCGCAAACGCGCGCGAAGCGCGTACGGTCTTTTACTTACTTTCGTTACCTATTACGATTCATTACTTACCTTCCATTTATGGCGTGTGGCTTCAGCTACTGTATAGTTTCTGGCGCGCAAACTCCGATGCGACTCGTATCGGCGCCGTCGTTGTTATTCGCACCTCAGTGATTTCCCTTGATCACTGAGGTGAGCTAACTAATACCCTTCGTTACTATGCTTTCCTTACTGATTATGCCTGTAGTGATCTTATATTGTCTGTCTCTACAGGTAGTTACAAATGACTGAGTGATTTCCCTTGATCACTGAGTGATCTTATATTGTCTGTCTCTACACTGGTCCCAGCCGTCCGAATATGGTAACGTGAGTGTGACCAGGGCATTCGGGGCCGAGGTGACGTGGCCGGCACGTGCGAGAGACTGCGAACTGAGATTGTCGCTTACACGATCCATCTCGCAATGGCGGACCACAACTACAATGAACGGCGAGTGTCGAGGAGGGTACCCTGCATGTATATGTAAGCTGACAGAGACAGGGCACAGAGAATTAGTATACGATGAGAGTCAGGGTACTCTGGCAAGGGCGTTGTCGCCGGAACTATACAGGTGTGAGCCCATTCAGTACAGTTCATCATGTCATTATGGTCAGCCAAGGTGACAATGTACCATAGTGTTATGCAAAGCCAAGCCTTGGCCAATTTCGTACTATAGCCATGTATGCATGCCTGGCCCAATGTTATTGCTACCCATGGTGTATTGTTGGGCCGAGTCTTCATGTCAGACATGAGGTTCCCATGAGCCTTGAGTGGCCAAGTATTTGAACCACCATAAGCCTATGACTAGCCAACTATTGAGTAAAGTTCTGTGTATCTATGTTATCATGATTGGCCATGTCTGTAAATACCTTCTAAAATCCATCTAATTATGCCTGACCAAGATCTGCATATCTTCTAGAATTTCATATGGATATGATTGGCCAGGTTCAAATCGTCCAGTACAGATTCACATGGTACAATGCTTGTCCAAATTATTGTGCATATTTTGATTCATCTCAACATGCTTGGCCAAAGGTTAGTGTTTTGTTTGGATGTCTATATTGCCATGGTTGGCCATGTGTTGATTTTGATACATAGGCCATGCAGTTATGGTTGGCCAAGTATAAATTTTAATATGCAGTCTATGCCACTATGAGTTGACCAAGTACAGATTTTTAACTTACTATACATGTATGTTTGGCCAAGTGCTAATGTTATAACATATCCTCATGCAAATATGGTTGGCCAAGTCACAATTTTGATACATCTCCTCATGTAGATATGGTTGGCCAAGCGCCAATCTTATAATGTCTCCTCATGTAGATATAGTTGGCCAAGTGCCAATTTTATCACATCGTCTCATGCAGATATGGTTGGCCAAGTGCCAATTTTATCACATCATCTCATGTGGATATGGTTGGCCAACTCGTGATTTTGATATATCTCTTCATGCAGATATGGTTGGCCAAGTGCCAATTTTATCACATCATCTCATGTGGATATGGTTGGCCAAGTGCTAATTTTATCACATCTTCCCATGCAGATATGGTTGGCCAAATCATGATTTTGATACATCTCCTCATGTAGATATGGTTGGTCAAGTGCCAATTTCATACCATCTCCTCATGCAGATATGGTTGGCCATGTTTTATCTCAGTATTGAGCCCATGTGCATGCATGGCTGACCAACCTCAGCTTATGAATGCATTGATGTAGCTATGGTAAACTGTAGATGCCATATGATTGCTCATCACTATTTGAACATCATCCAGTGTTCACTTTCATTCAAGAGAGCTTCATTGATTCTTTTTCATGTATTAGTTCTGTGTCACATGCCGCGGCATGTTATAGTCCGCCATCCGTCTGAAGTGTTTAGGAACATGCCTATATACCGCAGCATGGGCTCTGTTGCTTGAAATGCAGATCGTGTCCTGATATTGATTTGCAAATTTCGGCGAGCATCTCGTATGCATGACATGGTTTCTACGTACTTCATGCATGCTTGAAATTGTTCGCTGTATACCCAATACAGGATTCCCGGCATTCCGCGGCAACTTGTTTCCGTTTATGGCATGGACGTCTGTGCCTTCGTTTTTGACGCCCTGGCTCTCTCGTATTTCATCCTCACTCATTCACTTTGCACCTGTCTCTCTTCCACTATTCATGTGTAACCGTCAATCGCCGTACTAAAATGGCTGCACAAGATGCACCAGAGCCCTGGAGCTGCACGATCCTTGAAACAGATGTAATTGCAGATCGGGTTCATGCTTCCCTAGCCAGGATAGAGTCGACGGATCTCGGAGAGGTGATACCAAGAGGTCAATGGGTGAGTAAATCCAGTTCCGGTCATACCGCATTTGCTAAGTACGAATCAGCTCGCCTTGGCCAAAGATATAGGCCTCCTCTGCCTCCGTCGTGCCACCGATGATGAAATCGAACGCGCGATTACAGACTCAATCTCATTGCGATTCTGCGCAGCTGCGATGTTTCATGCGTATTGTGCAGAGTCCTCTCGTGAATCTAGTGATGCCACCGGACCATCAAATGTATTTGCAACCCTGGGGTCTGAGGAGTTCTCGCCGGTGGAAGAGAGGCTTCTGCAGTATTCACGGGCCCTAGTCACTCCTGTATGTCTTCACGTTCATTGCATACACTTGTGTTGTTGACTCATAGATAGAGCGGTTACTATACACAGACCCCCCATGATCCCAGTGATTATGGGATTTCATTGGCGGAGGAGTTTCTGGATCTAGTTCAGAAAAGCGAGGATCAGGCTGCGGAACTTCGGTCTAGGGTTGAGGAGCAGCTGGAAGTCCGCGAAAGGAGGCTTCGGTCATCGCAGCACAAGATCCACACCACTGCACGCATGAAGCATGAATCTGCATAGTGCGGCACACTTAAGTAGATTACTGTAATACAGCCGTGTACAATTGACTATCTATCCAGCCTACTCATCGTTATACCTCTAAAATGTGTTCCGTCTACTGATAATCGTCCCGATTCCACACGCGTCATTCCGCGGAATGCCACGTGTTCCCCACGAGGCATACTCCACTACCTCTGCGCCACAATTTGTCTCTGCATCACGCTTAAGCATGTACATCATTTCCCCAGTCATGCCCTCTGGAGCTTTATCAGGTATGTATTGCATCAGCCAGTGGTTTGCATCGATTTTCATACTGTGAGCTAGACTCTGATGCTGAGCATCTTGCACCTGACTCTCTTGCCCAATTGATACTGAATCAAATGACATGGAGAATTCACGATGCCCTCGAGTCTATCTCCACACCCCCAGGGTCGTATCAGTACTGGTACATATTTCAGGGTGTGCAGCGTGAACTTGTACGTGGTCAGTTTGCTCCATAAACATGTACTTATTCTGAGATTAGGAAGCTGCATCTGTTGTGTTAGGTTTTGCAGAGCTAACCCGGACTCCAATCGTAACTGACCAGTATATTCACGACACTACTGCCAACTTACGCAAGATCGGCAACGACATCGCTGCCCGACGGGCCCCAACTACCCTCACACGTATCTCATTCCCACGGGATAGCGACATCCTGGAACGCATGTCGCGGTGGTGGGAGCCCCTCGCCAGCCGGCCCGCTGGCCTGGCAGCACCCACAACGTCTCCGATACATAGCGACGATATGCCGCGGGATATGGAAAACTGTGCCGAAAGCCTGGACCAATCGTGCCATGGTCCCGCAGGTACTGCAGCAGAACATATGGCAGGATATAGTGAGCCCAGGGACGACAACTCGTTCAAGCACGTGTCAGGTCCCGCGATTCTGAACATACTTAATTTCCTTGCGATGGCGATTGAAGCACATGTTCTGCCGCATGTGACACTGCGCGTTGAGCCTGAATATCCGGGCGGGATAATGGCCGGATATAGGCAATATCCCGGAGTATTAGGAGAATATCCGGTTAGGACCAAAAACTGGTGAGTATCCCGGCAAGACATACATTTGCCTTCACGTGTGAACCCTACAGAGCATACATGATCCATACGCGTTGATTTCTGCCAAGTCGCGCAGGTCTGCAAACCCTTGACCCTAGCTCAACTTTGTTCTCAACCACCATGATCACCATCATCTACTCCCCCCAGCGTCGCCTGCCATCCCTTCTCCCCGTCGTCATCTCCGTCCCCGTCCCTTAGCTGCCATCCGCCGCCCACCGCATGTTGCCTACTGCCAAAGTCGCTGCCTGCACTCCGACTTTGATATCACTATTTCATTGAGTAAGTGCGCTGCTTTTCGTGCCGTGTTACTATCTCCTTTTCAGCGAGGTGAGCGATGCTTGGATGCAACTCGGAACTGTCTAGAGGGCCTCTTTATCTGCGCAGAGATGCTGCCATAAGGTATGTCTTGTATGCAACCCGTATTGAACGCATATAGTCGCATATAGCCGCACATCTGGGCAGGATCGTATATGTGAGGGCCAAAGCAAGGTCGCATGGATGTTGTTTATACCTGTCACGGTGAGTTATTTTGCGTTTGTAATCCCCATCACCGCCACGCCAGAACTTTTCGACATGCAAGGCGAGTACAATGCATTCGGCCTCTGCAGACACTGAGACAGATTGTATGTAATTCTATCTGTTCTTTCCTGTGCGCCTGAACACCAAAGCATACAGTATTGCGTACAGAGTGTATTTGACGCTTGAAGTCGTTCCGCGCATTGCATTATGAGCGCGCCGTGCTGAGAAATGTCGCATAGCCAACACGTAGTCACTTCATGTCGATGCTTGCGACGGGCGATACTTACTGGAATGTACTGTGTTCTGACCAGGTTCGGAACCTGTGTCGTTCCCAAGTCGTACGGCAGTGTCAACATGGCGCCAAGTCCGTCACTAGAGCGGCGACGCTGCTAGTGGTCTCGAAGAGTACGACGCTAAGGCCCGTCCCTTAGCGAAGAGAGGTAGAGGATGGTTGAGGCGGTCAAGGAGCGAAGATGAGAGGAGCGAATCGAGCGACTGTATTGCAAGTCGAGATACAAGATATACAAGAGGATAAACTTAGTGCTACAGGTCCGTGTACGTGGGGTTTATATATGTGTAGGTACGGTAGGATATCCTAGACGAAAGAGGCAGACGAAAGAGGCAGTAGGATATCCTATACGAAGTCTTAGATAAGCAGTCAATGGGGGAAGCGATGACAGTAAGTGATAGATCGATGGATCGATAGATGGTTGGAGGGTGTCATCGCAGAAGAAAAGAAATGATAAGTCCTTGTAAAAGAGAAAAGAAAATACGGTCATAACATCACCCCTCGTCCAGGTGTCAAGTCGTCCCGACTTCTCTGCACCCAAAACATCCTGTCACAAGAATCTTCCATGCGAACCGTGAAGCAGTGATTGCAGGGTCTCCCTTCTTTCCCTTTGCAGTGCCGTTGAGTGGCGTAACATCGCGAACAGGAGCTGCGCCGTCTGCCGAGGGTGGTCTCCGTGGTGAGTCGTAGGTTCTGGAAGTCCGTCTTGTCACAGGTGTCGCGCTGCTTAGCACCCTGGCAGGCTTCACAAGGTGGCAGACCGAAGCAATTCCGGTGAGCCTGTGCGCAGTTGGTGCACCTGATGAGTACTCCCTTCTCCTTCCACGCCGCGTTGGTCCGTCGCAGTTTCTCTCCTGAGGGCGCTATTACCCATCGTAGTGGAGCGGAGTCGTCGGAGGTGGGATTGAAACACGTCGCGGTAGATGTCACGGGCGTCGTGTCGGTTACTGACGGAGACTCGTTTGCGAATGGACTCAGGGAAGAGGGGGTGAGGGATATGTCCTCGAGGTCGCGGGGGTCCATTGATGTGGGGAGTATCGGCGGCGAGATCATGGTGGGCAGTGTCGGCGGGTCCGGGATTGAGTACAGCCCATTGAAGGGGTTGGGGATGAACAAAGTGTCCACTGCCGTCAGGTCGAATGGGGTTGGGCTGCGAAGCAGGTCGTCCGGCGGCATACCAGGCGCCCAATCGATGTCGTTGAATCCCATGATGGATTGATCCAGGTGATCTCCGAGGTACTCGAGGTGTTGCCAAACACCGCATCCTTGAATGGTTCGAAAGGACTGCTGCTGCCGCTCGAGCGCTTCCTGGGCTCGACGGTTCACCTGTTCAAGCGCATCTGCCATGTCCTGAGCACTTCGATTCAATGCCTCGCGTTCTTCTTGGTTCTCGAGGTGCGAGCGCCAGGCATCAACCACTGCATTAGCCCTTGCTGTGGCCTCGTCAGAGTATCCGGACAGTGCGTGGACAGTGTTGCGCATGTAATTCTCGATGGCTCCTTGGTATTCCGGTCTTCCTAGAAGAAGGAGGTGTCGCACAGAAAGGAGGTCATTGATCGTGTTGAACTCGACATTGACGGGGTTCAGAATGACTGTATCGTGATTTCGAATGGGGAGGGGGCGCGACTGGTAGTATTCCGTGCGGTCTCGGTCCTGCGACGTTGGAAGGCACCCGCCGTTGCGTCGTTCAACAACGCATCGAGCATGCTGATGCCATAGGGCGGCGGTGTACTGGGGTCGTCCTGGGAATGGAGATGCGTGTTCCTGTTGTCCTCCAGATCCATCGAGAGGCTTCCAAGAGTTCTCGTCGTGGGCAAAGACGCGTTGGACAAGCATGAGCGCCTCTCCCATCTCGATGGACGAGACGTCCTGGGGTTCTCGTTGTGCGATCTGTTGGAACCAGTCGACGACCTTCTGGCGGTCTGCAACGCTGGGGTCGTTGTCGTCGATGATGCGTTGGACTGTCGAGATGCTCGTCTCCTCGGGGTCGGGCTCCGGTGTGGCAGTTGTGAGTTCCGTGGCAAGTTCCTGCCACGTCTGGTGTCTCTGGGGCCATTGGCCGGCATCCCCCCACTCGATCCATTGGTTGTCGCTGGTCTGTTGTCCCGCCTCCGTGTTGTTGGTGTTGATCGCCTGCCATCCTGTCCCGGTGCCGGCCCAGACCTCGGCATTGGCCTGACTGGCGGCTGAGTGAAAGCTACCCGCCTCGTCGTCCTCGTCGTTGTCCGTGGTGTCGTCCTCATGCTCGGAGGAGGAACGATCGGTGTCACCCTCGGCGTCGTCATCCGTGGTGTCGTCCTCGTTGTCTCCGTCTGTGGACTGGTCGTTGGCGATGGTGGGTGAGGCATCGAGTAACGGTGTGGTCTCGTCGATGGGCATGGCCTCAGATTGTACGGGTACGGAGTGATACTGTTCGGGCTGGGGCTGGTAGGCGGTGGAGATGCGCAAGTAGGGGTGGGATTCGTTGTCGGCGTTCCCGCTGTAGGAGTCGACGTCGCTGTTGGTGAAGTCGGTCTGCATAGTCAGAGAAGCAGGAGAAGAAGGGCAAGGCATATTGCGATGAGAATGATACTGATTGTGATGACTAGAATGAGAAGAGCTGCTGGTGCGGTGAAGGACATTCGCTGTTGGGGTCAAAAGGTGAAAAGTTACCCCCCCTTTTATACTCGACGTCCGCGTTGTGTGGCTATGCTAGAAGTGCCTTTTTCGGGTTGGATATCCTGGCCGCGCGTGGAGCGACGCGGGGCTGTTGTGCCTTTAGCTGCCAGATTTGGTATGCATGGATTTCGTCCGTCGGAGGAAATCCGAGTGGCGGTAGACTGTGGCTGGAGGGCTTGAGGGTGCCGTTTATGGAAGTCGGCGATAGCGGCATCGGCCGTTCCCTGTACATTGCCCATAGGTTCCCAAGTGTCGTCGGCATCCGAATAGCCCTTCCAGTGGACGAGGTACTGCAGCTGATTGCGGTAGCAGCGCGAGTCCACAATCTTGTCAACCTCCCATTGTTCTTCATTGTTGACAAGATCCAGTAATGGCGGCGGCGGAGTTGGTCCGTTGGCTTCCGTGGTGCGATAAGGTGAGAGATACGATGCGTGGAAGACTGGGTGAATCTTCCAGGTCGGAGGTAGTGCGAGCGCAAAGGTGACAGGTCCAAGGACCGAGGTGACCTTGAACGGACCATATCGTTTAGGAGCCAGTTTGCTCGTAGGGTGCGAAGTTCGAAGATTCGTCGCATCGAGCCAAACCTTATCGTTCGTCTTATAGTGAGGTGGTGCGTTCGTGATCCGGTCTGCCATGTGTTGTGCTGCGAGACAGTGGGACGCTTGGAGGTCCTTGCGCAACCGTTCGAGGTTGTCAAGACGATGAGTCACTCCGGGGGTATCAGCTACTGCGGATGGAGCAAATATGGGCACGTGGCGTATAGCCAAGAGAGAAAAGGGGTGGTCTTTAATGATGCTGGGAGTGTGGCATTGTGGAAGAATTCTGCAAGCGCGATGTAGGCGTGCCAATTGTCCTGGCGGTGGTTGCAGAATATTCGAGGTACTTTCGCTTCTTGATTAATGTCGCTTCTGTTGTCCCCCCGTGATGAGTGGCGGTCGTCTTGCCTGAGATATTCGCGGAGTCGGAGACAGAGCATCGCGAACCACTTGGAGGTGAATTGTGTGCCTCGGTCGGTAGATAAGTTTCGTAGGCAAGCCAAAACGTCGGAAGACGTTAGTTCATAGAGCGTGGAGAAGTCATTGGCCGTCATAGCTTCTCGCAAGAGAACTAGGACTGCAGCTTAGTGACGTCATGGTCAGATGAAGACTGCAATGGAGTCGAAGCCGTCAGACTCTGGAGTTTGGTGATCAAATCTGTAGAAACTGTGGACAGAATGGTAGCCGCGTCTGGTTCTGTGCGGGATAGGCTGGAATAGGGATGTGGGGACGGTGTTCTGATTCTTCATAGCTTGGCACAGTTTGTGGCATCCCTTGACGAAATCCCGAATGAAAGAGACCATACCAGGCCAAACGTATTCTCGTTGCACAAGCTCCACGGTGCGCCATCCTCTTCTGGTTTCATATGCCGGATTTCGTAGTACTTGTCGTACCACCCTTCCTTCGAATTGCTACGATCTTGGCGCACGCTGTGGGCAGATAGATTCGTCTCGATATAGGGAGTAGCGCCATTTTGTTCCTGGCTCCAACCGTCTAGTCCTTTGTCGATGACATGATGTGCCTTGTTTTCGCAGGGCATCGACGACGTCCTTTGACTTTTCGAAGCGATTGCTTCTCGCAATCAATTCAGCTTGAATGTCCGATTTCTGGTGCTTGTCTCCCGTTCGTAGCGCTAGATGAATACGTCTTGTGGTAATCAATCTGGTCTTCTTTGTCGTCTTTCCTTCCCATGGTCTGGTCGTCGGAGATAGTGCATCGGCGCGCGTCATTGGTCTTTCCGGCCGCATGTCGGATGGTATCTAGTCGAAGCGAGCATGAACAGCATCCAGCCGTGCTGTCCGTCTCGTTAACTTGTGAGCGTCCTTGAAGGTAAAGCAGATTTCTGATGATCCGATACGAATATCATCTGGTGGGTGACCCTTCTAGATAATGCGCCACGTTTCGAGTGTCGAATGATCAAGAAGTTCTATGTCGTAAACTGTCGTAGTTCCGTTCAGTTGTCGTGAAGGAATGCGATAGTAGGCGCAGGGTGGAATCTCCGTCTTCGCCTCTTGTGAAAGCACTGCGTCCATAAGCGAATGCTGATTCGCATCCGTTATCGACCGAGAAGGATCTTTGTGGTGTCTGGTTGGGCAAGGAGGGTCGCATGTGAAGCCATTCTTTGAGAGTTTCGAAGGCTTCTTTCTGCTTTGCGTGTCGCCAACCCACTTCTCGTCCTTCTTGGTATAGGTCATTCAGGCGGTCGTGCGATAGATTGAAAATCCCTGATGAATCTCCTATAAAAGTTTCAAATCCTAAGAAGGATCGAATCTCGGACGTTCTTGGGCACCGGCGCCATTCCTGTGATTCTGCCGCTTGACGGGGTCCATCTTGACAGTTCCCTTCTCCGAGAATAAGGCCAAGGTATTCAATGCTGGGGCCTGCAAACGTGCATTTCTCTACCTTGAGGTAGAGGTCGTTTCCTTAGCGATGTGAAGGACTCGATGGACGCATGTCCACGATGTTTCTTGTAGCGTGCTGTTGCGATGAGGATATCGTCCCATATAAAATGAATGACTTTTTTCCTGTAGCGAGAGGAGATTCTCGGAAGAGGTCGTTCATCCATTGTCTGAAACGTTCGCAGAGTGATTCGTCACAGTGCGCATCAAAACACATTCTCGGTTTCGAAGAACGCTCCCATGGGAGAAGCTGCTCTTCACTGATCTCCATCTCGTGATGCGAATCTTGTTGTATCCAACCATCACACATCGAACTTCGTAAATGTAGGATGCTTCGCCGAACTTTGTCGATAAAGTTCCGGGATGAGCGGTAAAGGGTACTTGTTCTGATCGTCACGCATTTAATTGGCGTAGTCCTGTACAGGCGTAGTTTCCGTCCTTCTTTTTAATGAAGAAAAGGGATGCGAGTGCGATTTGGATTCCGAATATTACCTTCTCGAGATGCTCATCTAGGGAATTTGTCGAGGGATTTCCCTGTTTCTCGCCTGGGGCTAAGGGGTAACATCTGCACCTGGTCCGTGGTAATGGCGTCGGTTTTAAGTTCATGGCATGCGTCCCAGGGTCGTTCTGACGTGAAGATAAGCAAGAGGCTCTCTCGCTTGACATCATCTTCTCTCGCTACTAGCTTGTACTGTCCGTGTGAATATCTGGCCGTATTGCCGCTTCCTTTCCTTCTGCTGTTCGAGGAAGTCTTGTATCGCCATGTCTTGCGCATTGGTAGACCTGGCGG
>QUOP01000229.1:0-252528 GCA_003675405.1 Hericium coralloides | reverse complement strand
CGAGATTACCCGCTCCAAGACGTTCAACGGATCTTGGGCAGTCTCGCCTTGGAATGCGCCAACGACGAATTCTGGAGTCACATACCACCACTTCCGAGGTTTGCACGACTCCTGGGTCCAGGAATGATCAGCACAACATTAGTCGGCATGATGGGCAAGCTGGTTAGCAGAGGTGGTGGAAAGGGATAGCGTATGTCGCACTCAGTTCAAGATATGTGGCCTCGAGTTGTTGTCGAAGATACTGTGAGCACTCGAATCGCCGTGCGTCAATATTCAGATACCCCCCGTTTCATCCAAGACCTCGAGAACATGTTGCGCGAGACAGAAATGCGGCTGTTGCTTCCTGTCTATCTCAAGGGCGCACACGCACTTTGTGTTTTTCAAGTTGATTCTAAAAAGCGCACGTTATCTTACGGTTAGTCCTCATGCCAGAAACTACAAAAGACATTGTCTAACTGACCGTGTATAGGCGACAGTCTCTATCATCGAGGCTTCAGGTACCGCAACGGCATGCAGCGCCCGTTCGAATGGTGGTTCGGCAAAGGTTGGGACGTACCGATGGGTCGGATGCACTCTTCATCTGGCAGACAAAACGCGACCTTGTATCTTGCGGAGTATTCAGCGTGAACATGATTGCGCATGTTCTTGGGTGAGGACCATGTGGGACGCAGCGAACGAGTCGCACGAACGGTTAACGTGGTTCCTGCGTATCGCAAAGCGCTACCTGGAGGAGGACAGAGATGTACGTTACCTTTGTTGGTGTAATACATGCAGATATTGATAGGCTTAACAGGTGCCATCTGGCCAACTCTCCGAGTTGATATCGGAAGCTTCTAGTCCACATCAGAGGTCCTAAACTGATTACTGGGAGCTCCTGAATCGATACGGAGAACTTGCATGCCATCTGCATGGATGTGCCACGTGGAATGGGGCAACTGCTGAACTCGCCATGCCTGTCTGGCCGCTGAGATTAGTCGAACACTTCTCTGCTGCCAATCACGGATGGCTCCAGCTATACCTTGAGATTCCCCCCCAGTTACCCGGTAATTCCCCCCAGCCGTCAAGTCCAAGCGAGCAACCATTCACACGAGGAGCGCCTTCTCAAAGGTCACATAGATCGTGCGGTTTCACTCACCTCCGCCGGTCATCTCCCGAGTTATATGGCAGTCCTCTCCTTTGCGTCTGACGTAAGCATGCGTCGGCCATCCTGACGCATCTGAAGTATCAGGAGATCCACGATCAGACAGCTTTCGACAATGAGACTGGCAAACACCGGACATACCTTTGTCTATCTGATACTGATGTCTCCATGGGTCTGGTGTCGGAAGGCTGGACTTCAGAGGGCAAAGATGACGGAGGATATGCTAGTGATGAAGGCAAAGAAGAAGTCGGTCATCTAGGCCAGGCCAGTTCATAACGAACGACGTACCTAGCAAGAGATAGACGGCAAAGCACCAGACTCGATACACCCAACGAAGCCAGCACCTTCTTCGTAACAGCGTCGCCTTTTGGCCGATCTTCATGCCAGTTGCACCTCGTAAAAATGTTATCGAAAAGGACCCTGCCCTCAAAGCCAGTCAAGAAGCGAGCTCATAGCAGGGTGTCGATGTCGGTGTCGAGTGGTGATGAAGACACGAGGCGGCGCTCGAAGCCTTCCACCAACTGTACACAAGCGCCCCACAACTGGCGCCTGGAATCAAGACGACCGAGGAAGGAATGCCGAGTCGTTTGGGAATTCTCGTTAGCTGTCCGCACTCGCTACGAGAAGGAGGCTATTGAAGCAGGTACCTTTGTGCTAAACAAAGGACAATACGAGGACTTTAAAAACGACTATTCTCAACGACTTGGACTCACATGCGACGTTCCACGAAGTCGACAAACTATACGTCCGTCACTCGATTTGCGGAGGCAATGGCTGAAGATGCGCAGCATTACAAACACCGTCGCCATTTTACATTCACATTCATGGCACAAAACCAGACCGCCCTGTCAATCAGCACGAGGAAGACTCGTGCAGGCGCGGTGCAGTCACCTTGCCAAACCATGTGGAGCAAGGCTACCATGCCAAAGAGCAAAGCGTCGGAGTCCCAAGATGATCGACAGGACCGTGCCCTTGATTGCGTGCAGTTGATTGGCCCAAAGTCCGATAAGTATTTGCAGCGCTCGTTCACTCCGGGGCGGCGAGGAACATCTGCTACGTCTTACGGCTGAGCTTTTCCGGACGTGGACTCATTTTGCGACTCTTTCTTCTCGAGAAAAAGACGTAGTCCGCAACGTACAAGAAACTCGCTTCAAGTGGATCAACAAGCGGCTCCCAGACCGTGTCATATCCGCGTCATGTATAGGCATGTTGTCTGTCGCTGAAGGAACGGACGAGAACCCGTGTCCCACCTTGTGCATCCTTGTAATGATCTGCGGAAAGACAAAGAACTTTAAAAAATGCCCTCAATGTCGTGGCTCCGGACCCAGAGAATTTACCAAGTTACCCCGAAGATGTATCGTGCGGGCGACGACAACGCTATCGACAGATTTGGACGTGTCTCGGGTCTGAAGGATGTAATCGAGGCAAACAGAAAGGTATGCCATCCAGTTCCTAGCCGCATGGAACAAGTACTCATGATCGTTGCAGAATGCCCAAGAGCCATGCGTCGTTTTCGCACAATGGGTTCTTGCTGGCATTTTGAAGCTGAGCATGTCTTTGTCAGTTTGGTGAGAGCAATGGTCGACAAGAAGGAACGGGAACTACATGGAATAGGGATGGAAGGCTTCCGATACCCACCTGACGTGGTAGAGCTCTCGCATATCATCGCAATCCATAGCATGAGGGCATTTCAAGCAATCCGTAACGTTCTCCCAGTCCCGACTGAGCGTACACTCGTGTAGGTTCTTAGCTCATCTTTCTCGCCACTGAAATCACTCACCGATTTGGACAGACGACACCGTGCCAAGGAGATTCGATTTCCCGTTGGTATTGAAGACCGCACCTTCGACCTTGCGGTAGAGTACGTGACAATCATGGACTATTTGGGGCCACTCGGGCTCGCGTGCGATGACACGAAGCTGTTGAAATCCTTGCGACCATACTATGACCCGATTAAAAAAGGTCATTATATCCTTGGTGGGACGGGCGAACCCATCAGAGTCCTCAATCCCGATGCCTTGAATAAGATGTTAGATTTGTGCGAGATTATCATGGCAGAAAAGGTGAACGCTTCGTTACATCACTAGTACAATGTTATCTGACGATCAGCCATAGATTCGTCTCTTTTGCCTTCAGATACCGCTTCCGAAAGTCACGACGCTGGTGCTTGCGGCAATACCAATAGGTGGAAATCTGTCTGCAGATGACCTTGAAGGCTTTACGATGCAGATACTACTTGGCCTCCTCAACCGTGGCCTTGCTATCGTAGGATATGCTGCTGATGGGGCTGCTACAGAGCGAAAAGTTCAGCGTCAAATATCGGCAAAGGCTGTAGACTTTCAAGACTATTATATATCTCACCCAGGACGCGAGCGTCGAGATATCAATCTGCGCATACCACTATTTGGCTCTCAGCGACAACCGATTGCCATGATACAGGACGCAAACCATGGACGCAAGACTTACCGTAACAATGGATTTACTACAACACGCACAATGACTCTCGGCGACTATCCCGTCTTATATCCTCACTTCCGCGCTATTGCTTTTGAAGGTGGGCCGATTTACCCCAGAGACGTTGAGAAACTGGACCGACAAGATGACAATGCTGCAACTCGTCTCTTCTCCGGTCATACCCTACAATGGCTCACAGAGCACCATAATGACCAGCTCGGATCCATCGTCTACCTGTTCATATTCGGCGAACTTATCGATGCCTACCAAAGCCGCTCAATGTCGATCAGCGACCGCGTCTATCTTGCTCTACGTACCCTCTTCTTCATGGAAATGTGGGAGGATTTCCTCAACAAGATGGAGTATCCGAAATCACAGCACTTTCTCTCTCATGAAGCTGTTGATATAACACAGTTCCTTATCTTCGGCTTGTTGCAACTGGTCATCATCTACCGTGATGAATTTGGCGGAAAATATCCCTTGCTTCCCTGGCTCCTTGGCACTGAGACTTGTGAACATGTCTTTGGCCTGTGTCGGCAGATCGTCAAAGACTTTACCATGCTCGATTTTCAGTACATGGTCCCGAAGTTGCATGTGCGCCTTCGAGAGCACTTCTTCTTTGATCACAGCTCAGACGGTAAAGCACGCGCCAGTGGATATAATCATACATACACCGACTCGGATGGTATCAACTTTCAAGCCTTATCAACGTTCCTTCCGACGATGAGATTCAGGACATGTCGTCCGCGGCATATGAAGAAGCGGCAGGGCTATGGGAGCTTCTTGGCGTCACCATGTTCACTGCGACAAAGCCATATCACGGCGCCTCCCGCCCGTCAATGCTTGGTTCCAGAGTGATCATGGCACTGTGGACTCACCCGTGCAGGCCCGTCCTGAACCCAAGCTCGATTCAGGTTACGACTCGTGCGGAGAGGAAGACGGCGACGGCGGCGAATCAGAAGACGAAGGAACGCTTCGCTCAGAGACTGCGAAGATGATGCAAGCCCTAGAGAAAGAATCAGCATCAGATTCGAAGGAAGAAGAGCAGTGGAATGGTCTAGCCTATGCAGCCGCTGCACTCGCCATCCAGGATACAATGACTATGTGAGTTAGGATTCGGCACTTGATGCGACTTGCAGTTGCTACTTGCTAACCGACCTGCGCGCAGACTTGAGTTACCAGACGATGATGGCGACCGAGCTGCCGAGAAGAAGAACGTGGGGGATGCGCTAGCGAATTGCCTGGCTAGCGTTCACGATCCGAACGAGCGAGTGAGCCTGAGCGATGCGCAGCTGATGTCGCTGAGCCTGGATGGCTTGGTCGATCTTCGTATGCGGCATCAAACTAAATATGCAGACAAGGGAATTCGTCGGAAAGCGGGACTCGCCATGGATACTGTCAAACTCTCTGCAACAACAGAGTCTGTCGAGAAGGGGGCGTTTGAACAGGAAAGCCAAGTGGGAAATGAAGACGCGCACAGCGATGAGGCGCCCAAGGAACTCCCTTCTGACGCCGCACTTTTCCGCCATTACAGTGACATCCTCAAAGAGCGTTCCGATAGAGGAGTTGGAACAGGTGCGGTGCGCGTTCTCCTTCGATGGAGAAACTCTGCACCGGGTGGTCGTGGCAGTGCCAATTCGGGCCCATTACCTGCTGGATCGGTGGCCAATGCAGCGGCCGTCGCGAAGAACGTTGCAAGTAAGGTATGAGGAGCTCCTGCTTCGCCAGAATGCTCGATATGTGAACTCACAATATCATCCCTCAGGTTCAGTCGAAACGAACAGCAGTTGTCAAGAAACACAAACTGCCTGTCTTCGTCTCCCGAGCGAACGTCGACGCAGAACGACCTTTGTCCGCTGCTGAAAGCAGCGACATTGGCGGTTCTGGGTATGGCTTGATTCTACACCGAGAAGGTATCTGGTTAGCGAAAAGTGCGTGCATTAGTATATTCTCAATATTGCATGACTGAATAACGTGGCCCTTTACAGTTCTGTCCGTAGCCTCCAAAACGGCGGGCAAAGGCGTGATGAATGCCTGGGTATCAGACTCCTCGTCCATCACAGCCGTATCGTATATGTCTGTGCAAGCATTCCGGCCTGTTTACGGGCGGCAGTTCTCAGCTGTCGGGTCCATTCGAGGCATGCCCAACCTGCGCTTTGCACGAGTCAAGCCCAACGAGTTCCTATTCACGCTCAACTCGCCTCCGCAAGCAATGGGGCAAAGTGTGGTTGTAAGTGCTGAAGATAACGAGGCTCTCGCTGCGCTACACAAAAGCACGCTAAAGACAATCGCGTCCGCCGTCAAGGAGCTGAATAGCCGTGTGTCGAAGCATGTGGAGGAGACACCAGGCAGTGATAGTGAATAGAAGACTTATATCTGTGTCTATCATCAGAAAGTCGAGCAGGATACACTCCATAGATGATCAGGGAGAGAAATACAATTCTCTTTCATTTAAATCGATTTTCTGAGAGGTCTGTTACTGGTCGCGGTAACGGAACGCCCAAACGCTATGTCTAATCCGCGGTGCGTATACCGGGCGCGGGGGCCGACCCTGGAGATCTGTCGGTAACGAGCCTCTCAGACCGGATCGAACCTTTGGGCGGCTTGTCGGGGGTCCTGAAGTGCCCCAACAGCAACAAGGATTGCAATTACTCCCACTGCTGTGCCAAGTGCTACGCTATCGGCCACACCGCCGGAGCTTGCACCGGGCGCGCTTGATCCTCATGTTCCTGGTCCGCGGCACCGTCATCGAATGATTTGGGCGATCGACGACGATATGTCATACACGCCTGCTGCGGACTGGTCTCTTACAGCGCCCCCGCTTCCATCTCCCCCAGAAAACGAATTAAACAATCTTACTGCACATCGAACGCTTTCGGAACATGCCGACCTTTTTAATGTATCATGCGACGTCAAACAAAGAAAATACGAAAATTATCTTCTCCTCCATCCCAACACGCCTTTTGTGGACTCGGTATGTCGTGGTCTGCGCGACGGCTTCTGGCCGTCGGCTATCACTGATAGGCCGGGTTACCCTGAGACGTGGGATAACTCACCCCGCGAACTTGCTTCTGATGCTCATCGCCAATTCGTCGCGGATCAATGCCAAAAAGAAATCGATCTTGGTCGTTTCTCTGTGGCCTGGGAGGCTGAGAAACTGTACCCAGGCATGTATAGCATGCCCATCGGCGTCGTCCCGAAGCCCAATTCCGACAAGCTCCGCCTCGTCACAGATCATAGCGCAGGGAAGTTCTCCTTGAACTCTATGATCCCTAAACCAAGTTTCAATGAAAAGGTTCAACTCGACGATGTTCAGGACCTTGGCCATGTCCTGCTCCGCGTCCATGCCGAGTTTCCGAACCGGGCGCTCGTTCTATTCAAGTCCGACGTTTCAGAAGCTTATCGGCAATTGCCAATGCACCGCCTGTGGCAGCGCTACCAGGTCGTCTCCATTGGAAACCGTCGCATGGTCGACCAGCGCAACGTCTTTGGCGGATGTCGCGGTGGGAATATCTGGTGTGCCTTTATGAGCCTGGTCCTTTGGATTGGTGTTTATATTTGGTGCCTCAGCGATCTGTTGGCTTATTCTGATGACACATTTTCGTGGGAGTTCGCGGACAATGTGGCCTGGTATGCACCTTACGCATGTTGGTTTCCGACGAAGCAAGCACGCTTGCTAGAACTCTGGGATGAGCTCGGCATCCCTCACCAGAAGCCGAAGCAAATCTGGGGACCGTGCTTGACGATCATTGGCTTCGAGGTCGATGCCAACCTCATGCTAATCACCCTCTCTCTGGAGAGGCGTACTGCTCTCGTCCGAGCCATCCGTGATTTTATTTCCATCTCCTCATCTTGCCATCGTCGCACTCTCAAACAATTCCAGGCACTTGCGGGATATGTCCAGTGGTCCTTCAATGTTTACCCATTGTTGCGGCCCGGCCTCTCGCAGATGTATGCCAAAATGAAGGGAAAGTCGCGAGGGAACGCACGGATCGAGATATCCATGCCGTTATGTAAGGAGTTGTCATGGCTGGCAGACCACATCGAACGCGCGCCCGGTGTCTTCGTCCTCGACTCGTTGGCCTGGCAAGCTAGCGAGGCCGACCTCACACTCTACACTGACGCGTCGTTCCAGGGCCTGGCGTTCTGGTCGCCGCAGCATTCACTCGGCTTTCAGTCCCGGCTGCCTTTCGTTGCTGGCACCATTTTTTATTGGGAAACACTTGCTGTCGTTGCTGCCGTCGACTGGGCATCCCGTCTGGGTGACACGCGCCCACGTCGCCTTTTGGTATACTGCGACAACTCGAACGCCGTCGACATGTTCAACAGCCTTCACGGTCAACCGCTCTACAACTCTTTCCTCATCTACACCGTTGATCGTCTCCTCGCTGCGAGTATCGACCTTCGTGTCGTCCATCTCGCTGGCATCGACAATGGCGTTGCTGATGCCCTCTCCCGTTTTCAACCTGATCGAGCATCTGCGCTTCACCCGGGGCTGCGCACCTCACCTTTTCTACCCCCTCAGGATGCGATGGGGGCGAACCCGTTATGAATTTTCCCTCGCGCTCGACCAGACAACCCGTACGGGAACGCTGGTCTCCGGAGCGCCTCGTACGCGAGCGCGCAATTGCGCTCGGGTATGCTCTTCGCCACTCATCTTTACTCGCCTACTCGTCCGCACTCCAATCCTACCTCGCTTTCTGTCGCACCCACGACCTACCAATTGAACCAACCGAAGACACCCTATCTTTTTATGTCGTCTACACTGCCTCCCACATCCAGCCTTCATCTGTATCCAACTACCTCTCCGGGATTTGCAATCAACTGGAGCCCTTCTTCCCGCACGTCCGTGACGCACGACGTTCTCAACTCGTCACGCGCACCTTGCGAGGCTGCCACAAACTCCATGCCACTTCCCCCGCTCGCAAGCGTCCCTTACTGCGATCACAACTGGCCGATGTTTTATCCCTATACACCGCTACGGACGACATCGACGACCTCCTCTTCGCCTCACTCCTCAGCACAGCCTTCCATGGGCTTCTCCGCTTGGGCGAAGTCGTGTGGCCCGACAACACGGTTTTACAGGACTGGCAGCGAGTCTCATCTCGCATCTCCGTGCGACTGATGCCGAATGGCTTCAGTTTCACACTACCCACGTCCAAGACCGATCGCGTATATGCCGGACACGAGATTGTCATCGCGGGTTCACAGGCCGCGTCCGACCCAGTACGCCCTTTCCGGCGCTACTTGGCTGCTCGAGACCGCCTATTCCCACTACTGCCGCACTTATGGACACGCGCATCGGGCGACGTCCCCACACGCGCGTGGTTCATGCGCCGCTTGCGCGCTCACTTTCCAGCCGACATCAGCGGTCACTCGCTGCGCGCCGGCGGTGCTACTGCCCTAGCTGATGACGGAGTCCCGCTTGACTACATTCAGATTCTCGGTCGCTGGTCATCTGATACGTTCCAAATTTATATTCGAAAGAACCCCGTTATTCTTACCGCCTTGCTCTTTCAGTCTGCTCACCCCGAAATTTAGACTACACTACTCCAACAAAAAAAAAAAACCATCTGTTTCATGCGATAATCCCTTTCCTTACCATTCCTCCATTGGCTCTCGTGTCCATCCCAGCGTGTCTCCTTTCCTACTTTACTCACACCTACCTTATCGCACCACTTCTCTTCTCCACATAGCTATAGGGATTGTCTCTTCGTAGCGGCGCGATAATAGCATGCCCTTTCGGGCCGCCCGTTTCGCGCGGTGTGCCGCGGGCGGCCGCGACTCCCTAGCTTCCTCGCGTGCAGTCCTTCCTCCCCTTCCTCGAGCTCCGTCCGCGCCAGCGTGCTGAAACGATTAGTCGTGATTAAAAGTTATTTTAATCTGGGCTAATAGTTCGGCATGCCCGGATTGCCTGAGCTCCGCTCTCCGTGAGCCGCTCCCGTGCGAGCACGCCTCCGCATGCGCCCGCGCTGCGTCGAGCCTTCACGCCAGTATGTCGTTTGTCTCCGTCCTGCCTGAAGAGTGCGGCGCCGGTCAGTCAGGGGGCTTCGCCTTCTGCTTACGACCGTCGTGCGCCTTCAGGTACGTTGCTGATTTCTCTCCCTCAGGCCTTCTGCTTACGACCGTCGGGGACCTTCAGCACACGTTTTTTCGAGGACCTCTCCCACCCACCCTTGATCACTATCTTATTTCAAAACTACATTACTGCATTGCATGTATTATCATCGTAGGGGATTGTCTCTTCGTAGCGGCGCGATAATAGCATGCCCTTTCGGGCCGCCCGTTTCGCGCGGTGTGCCGCGGGCGGCCGCGACTCCCTAGCTTCCTCGCGTGCAGTCCTTCCTCCCCTTCCTCGAGCTCCGTCCGCGCCAGCGTGCTGAAACGATTAGGGTCTGCTATCAAGCGCGCCACCCAAACCGTAGGGTCTGCTTCAGGTATCAACGTTCGGCGATAAAAGAGTTCGGCACTTTCCGTATGCTGTAATCTACATTAGTCATTCATGCATTGGGAGTCGCAGTGGGTCCAAGTCGACTTTATACAACGAAAGATGGGAGATAAAACTCCTCCGGATGCTCGTTCGTCTAGCTCACACTCAGGTTCCCTTAATTTCAACACCGCAGGTCAATCTACACCTCAAATACAATATTCTACACCATTTTTCCCTGCCCTATCATTCCATGAGTGATATCGGCCCGCTTTCAGGCCCAGAAAGCGACAGACGTTGCGAGTGCACTCACCCGCGAGAAGGGTGGCTGAGAGCCCAATGAGGAACGTGTGCTCTGGCAGTCGCGCCCTCATAAATCCGATTTGCTGAAACGCCTTTCGAAAGAGGGCGCCCCAGACATCTAATAGATGGATCTCGTCGACACCTAGGAACCATATGCGTCTATAGAAGGACACTTCTTGAAGAAGTCCTTCAAAACCTGTCGAGACGAGTTGCTCTGGTGATAATAGAATGACGGACACATCGAGGCGACGTGCGGTCACCCAGAGATTTTCGCCGCGCCGTCGAGCATCGGCTAGAGTGTCAGAGTTGATTGGAATTGCGTTGAGACCTAGTTTATTGAATTCATCGGCCTTCAGAAGTGTGGGTTAATACAATCACAGTCCTCAGTACAAGGATTGGACTCGCACCTTCTCGACCTCAAGCACATTGGTAGGAAGTATTCCTATCAAAACGGGATTTGGGGGGAGCTTTTTCTTTAAGGACTGAGGAAGAGTCGGATCCTTATGGACAGAGTCTATCAGGAGCATGGGTAGGAACCATAGCGCGGTCTTGCCACCTCCGGTAGGTATGCATCCGAGAAGATCTTTCCCGCTTGCAGCAGCACAAGCTCCTTCGAGCTGACAGTCATGGATGTCGAAAGGGACTCTGTCTCTAAGCAGCACTCGAGCTCATTCCTGTCCTCGTTGAGAGAAAAGGTCGACGACGCCGCCATTAGAGGCCGGGCGAGCAGCTGTGCTCATGAACGAGTTGGTTGATGCTTGCTGAAGTCGCCGCGACGCGTTCAACGCGTCTCGTTGACCGTGTGGCTGTGTTGCACGTGCACCGTGTTAACGCCGAAGGGGACTCTACGGTTCGGCCCTAACACTTCGCAAAGGACTACTAAATATGCATGACGATCTAGGCTCTAATTCTACGCCGCGGTGAGCGTCTTGTCGTGAAAACGTGCATGCGATTTAAGCACAGATTTTCGATTACTATGCAGTAACACAACTTCTGTAGCGAGGCGAGTCGTCAACAAAGCCCTCGCAAATTTCGTATCTTTTCCAGCCGCAATCGCGTACGACTTAACCTCTGCTCACCGGCCGCATTGAGACTGATACGCACTACATGTACAGCGTTATGGGGCCGACGGGGAGCGGAAAATCCACCGTAAGAAATTTCAACCTCGACGGCGTCCTACCGCTGACGTACAGCTAGTTCATAAACATGGCTAGCGGGTCACACCTGGGCGTCAGCTCTGGCTTGAAGTCCTGCACCAACGATGTACAAGCTATCTATCCGTTTGAGCTGGATGGATTGAAGAAGGTCATCCTTATCGACACGCCCGGTTTTGACGACACTTCGAGGACCGATACCGACATCTTGAGGCTAATCGCGTCGTGGCTGTAGGTCTCGTAGGTGCTTCTGCCAATACTGACGCAAAACATGATTGATTTCGCACAGGTATGAGAAGGGGATGAAACTGACTGGGATCATCTATATGCACCGCATGACGGACAACCGCGTCGGCGGCATCTCGAAGCGCAATTTTAGCATGTTTCGCGAGCTTTGCGGCGAGTCGACGTTAAGGAATGACGCGATTGTCACCAACTTCTGGGGAGATGTGGCACTTCATCTCGGCGAGGCGCGCGAAGCGGAGCTTCAAGGGGCAGGAATATTCTTCAGGCCTGTCCTAGACAAGGGAGCATGTATGGTCCGGCATTCCAACACCGTCGGCTCTGCACACAACATTCTGAGGCTGCTCATCAATAATGATCCCATGGCCCTCCGCATCCAACGCGAGCTGGTCGATCAGCCCTAGACATCGCTGAGACAGCAGCCGGCGCGACACTCGGACGGGAGCTCCTCGAGCAGGCGAAGAAGCACAGAGAGGAAATCAAGGCGCTTCAGGACGAGATGCAAGAGGCCATCCGAATGAAAGATGAGGAGACCAGGAAGGAGTTGGAGGAGGAATCTGGTAAGCTGCAGACGGAACTCCAGAAAATGCAGACAGATTCGCAACAGCTTGCCGAAGAGTATGAAGCGGAAAAGGCGGAGACGGAGCGCCGTATGCGGGAGATGCAAGCCAAGATGAGGGAGGAGGCAGAGCAGCAGAAAGAGGCGTACAAAGCCCGTATAGACGAGCTCGATCGGGAAATGCAAGGCGTAGCAGCACAGTCGGCTGAGGAGAAGGAGAAGATGCAGGCGGAGTTGCACGAGCTGCAAACGCAGCGTGACGCTGTGGAGGCCCAGTGCCCAGATTGTACCATAGCTTAGACGACTGCTGGTCTCCTCCCCGTTTCTTGTCGATTTGTTATGATACCAACGTTATAAAACCAAAGATACAATACTTGCAGCTTGCTTACCTTGGTCACACTTTCCTCCTTGACTATTGTTCAAGACAGGGAGACGGAGAACAATCTACATTGATGACGTCTAAAATCTCACCTCTACTGTACATGGATAACATAAACGGAAAGCGTTTCACTGTTTCACACATCATGACGAATCTAGACGGCCAACTCTCCCTTTGCGGCGGTCCAGCAGACTTTGGCGCGCTCTTCGAAAGCCTTCCTTGCGCCGTCCTCGTCTCCAGTGACCCACTTCGTCATGGCATCGCCCTGCAGACCCCTGCCGAACGAGAACGTGAGCGGGGGCAGCCGGGTAAGTGCCGACGGCGGCTTCGCGGACTTGACAACCTTGTTGATCGAGTGTAGATATGATGCCGCGTCAGAGTCAGAAAGGCCGCCTGGATGACATCGGACATCTCAGAAACATGATCAAGATAATCTGGAAGCGAAGAACGGACCTGAGAGGAAGACGACTCCCGCTACGCCAACTGGGACGGTGCGAGCAAGGACTGTAGCGGTAGCAAGCGCAATGTCGTCAATGCTAGTTGTCTTGCGAGAAGGGTGCTGAAGGCCGGGCTGCGCGAAAGACGGCTTGATCAAGGATCCTATAAACGCAAGGTTCATTCAAGGTGGAAGTCGAAGAAAACGCAGACAACATACCTTCAAGGAGGACGCCGTACGCAATGCACCTGGCGTAGATCATGCTGATGATCTTCGTGTGGACCTCCACGCTCCTCTGCAGGTCGGCGTCGCCCGAAAAATCGACGTCAGGCTCCACGATGGGAACTAAGCCCGCCTGCTGGCTGATTGCCGCGAAACGAGCCAGATTCTCAGCCTGCGCCTCCAACGCAGCGTGCGTCGGGTATGTCGAGGCCGTGCAGAGGATCGGGGCACGCCACTTAGTGAAGCGACCGCCCGCGGCTCTGGCAGCCTGCAGACGCGGGAGGAGATCGTCGAGGCCCTGCGTGGCAGGCTCGGCGGGGGAAATCGGCAACGGATGGGAGTCGGTATCCGCGCGCACACCGGGAATGATGCCGCGCTGTTGCAGAATCGGGGCGAGCTGGAAGTCGACCAAAGTTTCGTGGAACAAGATGACTCCGGAGATGTACTCTGAATCACGACTATGAGCATTAATGTCACGAGAATCTGGGGGAAATAGGCAGCTCACCCGTGGGCAATGTCTCATACAGACACTCCCTCCAACGGCGCCGCTTTTCGCGTTGCTCCTCCTCGGACCATGCGCTAGCTTGGCCCTCTTTGCCAAACGCGGCGATCAACCTGGCCTGGATACCAGCAGGTGTCTCATCCGTGGCATAGATACCCTTTCCACGGGGATTGACGAGGGCAGTCGCAGTCGCGACGAGCTCGTCTGCGACAGACGAGCTGTGGTAAGGATACAGGAACGAGTTGCTTGCTCCGTGGGCGGCGCCGGTGGAGAAGGTGTAACCTGGGGTGCTGGTTGCGTTAAGATCAGACATTTGTGCGAGAGAAAGAGATGAATCGTCAGCGATGTATGGGGACGGATAGCGAGTACTGTGTCGCAAGTCAGATCCATTAAATATAAAGCCATGGAGCGTCAGGTGGTCGGATTCAAATCGTGTCTTCGAACGTCAGTGGTTCTCATGACTCTCCACCTGCAGGATCCGACAACCGCATGTCGTCGATATGAGCGGAACATGAGCTTAACATGGGGCTTCTAGAGCTCAGATCTAAGCAGTTTCGATACTCAAAGTATCACAGAAGGATCGCAAACTGATCACATACCGCCGTTGCCGTATGATGGCTGCGATTGTCTGCCATGTTACTTACGTGTCCCTACACCGTAGGATAGATTAGCTACAAAATGGAGACGCCGCTGGAGCCCCGGTGTGGAACGCTGGGGAATGGAGGTAGACGCTGACACAGCGCGGAGCTCCCTGGCACTCCGTTTACGCGTCGCGTCCGCGCGTCGGCTTCGACACGTCCCTCCCGACCTCCATGTCCTACCATGCCTTTGCAAGGCTGAACTCCCATTTGCTCCATCAGTCTTCTCGCTTTTTTGTCCAAGCGAGAAGGGCATCCGGCGCGGCACCTCAGAAGCCATCTACAGGTGCATCCACGGACTTCCGTCCGCCATGGGTGTACAGGACGTCAGCGCTGCTCAGAGTAGTCCTCATTCCTAGTATGTCTCCGTTATCCAATTCATGAAATCTGCTAAGGCGGGTGTCGCAGGTGTCGTGCTGTACGCCGTGCTCTATCACGACTTCGGAGAGAATGACCATGTGTTCATGCCGGTGAGTCGCCTTTAGCTGTATCTTGCATACATGTTTATGTATCCTGCTCTTTGACAGCCCAGAAGATGGGTCGAAAGGCAAAGAGCTAAACTATTTCCGCCTGCTATAGTGGAGGCTCCACCCCAGGATGTGCAGTTATCATCTACGTCTCCGCCGCAGAACCCAGTCTCCGGTCCATCAAGCTAGTCATCGCAATGGCAGAGTCGTGCCGTGCTCCGAGTCTCAGCATTGACGAGGAGACTCCTCTCCTCGACTCTTCATTTGAGCACTTCAGATGCTCTTGAGAGTTCGACACGTATGTAGCTGATGGTCATCGCAGCAGAGATTCTACCATATTGTTGTGATGCGTCATGCCTGCAGTAAATGCCAGTCGTTTCGTGCACACAACCGAGCAAAATTCACATGCACGATTTGCGAGACACTTCACAAAAGACCTGATTATGAATACCTCCTGCATAGAGGTTTGAGGCGTCGACGTCGTAGATCGAATCAGTACTAGCAATATCCTAAGCAGATCAAATGAATAAGCCATGTATAGCGCACCCGACGTGTATGGCTTCGTGTTGCTTTACAATATTTCAGCCTTTCCGACAGAAATTTTCTGGCAAACGTGGATCTTGCCTGACTATTTGGTCGATACATAGTTGAGATGTGTTGCGCAAGCTGGAGGCGGGGTCGCGCCCACCGGGGCCGCCAACGTCGAGGACCGTGGTGGCTGAAGGAGTTTGAACACGAACCTTGTCATGGAAAACTGTGCAGCTGAACGATGCAGACAGTAATCGACCCGTCTCTCGCTCAGGCCGCACCAACGACTAATCATCAAACAATTGGCCAAGCGTCCAGTGTATCAGGTAGTCGTGTTTCGTGTTTACTTTGAATACTTTTCTTGTGATTTTGATGCCACTGTCGTTTCTTCTCTGCAGCCGATGCGGAGCACACCCTCAAAAGGGCCTACCTAACAGCACTTCCCCATACACAAGTGGTAGAACTCTGCCTTAGGATCGATGGTCATCTTCCTTCGAATGTGAAAGCCACATTATGGCCTGCAAATCTGCAGGCCGCCATCGCGTCTCTCCAAGCTCGGCTGCCTCATTCGACCGCCTCTGCAGCGCAAAATGGGGCTTCATTCTCCAATGCGGCACCATCCACTAGTCAGGGTCCTTCTGCTGAGCAGCCAAAAGCTGCCGCAGAGCCCCCGATGGCTTCATTGACCGACTTTGCGCCGACTTCGCATGCGCCGACTCCTCAGCCCCAGACAATCGCTTCGATCATCTCGAGCCATCCTGGAACGCCTGCGCCCCAGGCGGGCCCATCCAAAGTCGATCCTCCAAATCCTCCTGTTCCGCAGACATCAGCACCTGCCGCTGGATCCGCTTCGACGTCGACTGCTGTGCCACCATCACAGGGCTCGTACCCCCATGCGCCCTATGGCTTTGCCCAGACGCATCAACACCCTTACCCGCACGCACCATACTACCCGCCACCGCCGAACTTCCAGACCCAGTTTCCGCCGCACTCATCCTCGTACCCATATCCACCCTATCCCGGTCCGCATCCACATCATCCTTACCCCCAAGCTCCTAATTCGCAGCCACCTGGGTCGCCATTCACGTCCGCACCGCTGACGCGCCATCCTCTTACGATCCCACCGGATCCGAATGCAATGGGTGCAGACGATCTACCCAGCTACGAGGATATGATCGTGGAGGCTCTCAATGATCTAGATGATCCGGAGGGCTGCGCTCCGAAGGCACTGTTCACCTGGATGGCATCGCACTACCCGCTTCAGACGAATTTCAGACCGTCTGCGAGCCAGGCCCTGCAAAAGGCTTACAAGAAGGGTCGGTTAGAGAAAAGCGAGGCAGGTAAATATCGATTGAACGTTAATTGGGAAGGCGGGCCGGTAAGTAGCCATCACGACATTTCGTCTCTTTTTGAAGCTCATGTTTCATTTCCTCGCAGACCAATCGAAGAACGACTCGACGGCCGCAGACTCTCACCCAGACGACGCTTGGACAACAGCAAACGCCACTGTCTTCGCCCTTTACGCACGCACCCCTAACACACAATCACCATCATACGGCCTCACCAGCACCCCATCCTCCCCCTGGTATCCTCGGACAACCCCCATATCCAAATTATCCTTATCCATTCTCTCGACCTCCGCCTACTTACCCCGCCTTCCACCCTCACCCCTCACAACCTTCCGCCGCCTCAGCCAACCGTCCAGCAGAAGGCACGACCTCTGTGCCGCCTCCCGAAGCCACTGCACCAGAGCCGGCCGGAGCTACCACATCCACGAGCGAACCAGCGGCCGCCCCAGTCTCAGCCGCCACCGAGGATGTTGGCGAGGGTAGCGATGCCTGGCTCGCTGCGCAGAACATCTTGCAGGCGATCAACTTCGGAACTTTCTTGCAGGGCGACAACCAGGGCTCGACCGCGCCCGCCGAGGATGCAGCAGGCCCTCCTTCAGAGTCTTCGGCCGTCTCCTCCCGCGCGAACGCGCCCACGTCTGCGCCCGCGCCTGCACACCCGCCGCCGCCAATCATCGCGGGTGTAGGTTTCGATCTAGCAAACGCCACACAGGGAGCAGGGCAGGCCGCCGCCGAGCCGGGTCCCAGCCGCCCGGAGCCTGCGCTGTCGAACGAGGACCGGGCGTCGCTGCAGGCGCAGCTCGCGCTCCTCGCCGCTCAGCTCGCGGAGATCGCGGAGGACACGTTGAGCGACGATCTGCAGGACGTATCGATGGATTTGGATGGGGCGAACGGCTCGGTTGACGGCCCCGATGGTTCGTTCGGGGAGGGCAGCGATGACAGCGATGACATGGAGATGGTGCCCGTGCCCATGTTGGCGGATGCCCTACGGACATGACTCTCGCACGATGGCCTATGTGTTGTAGACTAGTGCCTCGTATACCGATCTCCCAAGTTATCCCCACCCAAGCTACACGGTCATGCTGGCATCTTTGACGACATCATCTGCTTAATTGGTTCAAATTAAATGAATGTCCAGATTGAATGGATTGCAAATTCCGCCGACGCGTACAACGGCGTCTTGCTCTGCTTGTGTTCTGCCCACACGGGGAAATGATGTCGATCACTTAGTCTATACCGTGACCTCATTTGTAAGGTTAATCACTGACGTCTGGACGTTCAAACGTTCATTGGCGAAGTACGCGAACGCTTTCTATTGTTATCCTTGTCAAAAGTGGAATAATTGTGGTGCCGTGAGGGTAGGTCATGCCCTGTCGCAGCCGACATCCGCGTCCTCCACGACAACGGATCACGAATCATTCCACAGATAAGCACCTTCTTTCACTTCAGCATCGTTACACGCGTTTACGACACAAGCTGGCAGTCGCAACCTGCAGATGTCGGTAGTGTACTTAATTCAGGTCCGTTGCTATCTCTCCCGACTCCGACTCAAACTGTAACAGAGAAGACGGGGGGCCAAACAGGCTCGGCGGCTACCTGCGGCTACCCGGCTTGTGCAAGTACGGACAGTAACAGGGCCGAAGACCGCACGCAATCAATAACATTCCTTGACAGCTTCCGACGGCGTGCATGTGCTCAACGTCTGCAAAAAAACTTAAGAATTACTCACCCACCCACCCTCAGGGCCCCGCCCATTCAGGACTCGCAGCTACGCGAGCTCATACAGACGACTGACATTGTCCCTTCCGAAGGCCATCGGAGACAACCGAGTAAGACATCATCGCGGAGATCGCTACGCAGATCTGCAAGATCGCCTTCGTCGAGATAACCGCAAAGCGCTGGACGGCGTGCGGCCAGAGCCATATAAAGCCTGACAGGCCTTCTGGCGTGAGGGACGTTCGATGTCCCACCGTCTCTGACGCACACCCCCTCTCGACGCGGGCGAGTGCCCTGCAGCCTCCCCCTGTCTCTCTAGGAATTCAAGGCGCATCGGTCGCGGCGCGCAACCGCGGTCCAGAGTCGTGCTCTGCGGGTGATGGGACAAGCTGACCATGCGGTGCATGTAGCAGCACGCACAATTATGATGTGAGCTTATTTTGGGACTCTGCGGACTATTGGGTTGACTGCTAGTCGTGACTAGAGACCGCTACAGTATCGTCGGTCAGTTTGATTTTCACCTGCCTTGGTTATGCGGTTCACTGACACAATCAAATGTACTAGCGTGTTGTGAGTCTTGACATTCAGTGGCGCGAAGGGACTAAGCCTCACGTTCCATCGGCCATAGACGTGGTTGTTCTTTATGACTGGTTAACATCGTGTGTTTCTCATACATTTGTCCGAGTGTAACAGTGACCTTACATCCCACGCAGGCTTGACGAAGAAGTTGCTCTCGTAGGCGCTTTTCTCTATCGCATGCTACCTCGCATACTGATCTTGTGTCGAGATCCACCAAGCACGATGGACGGCCGTTAAAGCGGCTTATCTACTGTGCCGCTACTATCCATTGGTTTCTTTCTTATTTCACATCTGGGGCTGGATACTGGATCATGATGAAGAGACTTGCAGACGGGTCTTACACCCCCTCTACATCTGCCTTATTCCTCTAGTGCGTCGATTTTATTCGGTGATCCGCCCCGCAGGTGCTGACCATTGAATGCAACGTAGCAATTATCTGCCCAAGGTAACATATATCGCCTCCGAGTCTTGTCCGTATTACTCAATATCCAGCTATTCTAGTGGTGCTTATGCTGCGGACGTACGCCTTCGCGGGGAAAGAGCGATGGGTCCTTGTTCTTCTGTCCCTGGGCCTCGTCGCCCTCCTCGGATTCTCTCTCTGGGTCCAGATAGCCAATATACGGTGTCAGTCGCCTATAAATTTGTCGCGCTCTGTTTTGTTGACTGTTTCGCAGTGGTCAAGTCGATATTCACCACGTTTGGAAAAAGTGGGTGTTTTGGAGACACCGACCATGAGGGTCTTCTAGTACCCGGGACACTGGGCGCTCCGCACATGGGTGTGAGTACGAAGGCTCCTTCGATATGTGCGGTCACTGAGTTCAATGTCTGGATAGTCAGTATTTGTGAGTTTACTTCCCAATCCCTATGATATCACACATCAACGACGTGAAAAGCTCGCTGCCTTTTTTTATGACGCCATGACTATGTCTATAGTCGTTTACGTGAGCCCCTCGTCTCCTGACGTTTCTTTCAATGGCTTAGCTCTCCAATCTATAGTATTGCATCCGTATCCATGGAGTGCAAGGAAGCCTTGGTTTTGATTTCATATGTAAAGGCAAGACCATAACAAAAGTTATTATCACAACCTCCCGGTGCTAACCACATCTCCAGCCGTTGGTGTCTTCGCCGCTATGAGTGCGCTGAACATCGTTTCTGCCGCTCTATATATGAGGTCGCTCGTTTCTTCTGAGTATTCACACTCCCTGACTCTTTTGCTGCAGCCCGAACAGTTCGTTGAACGGTATGGGTTCATATTTTGCGCTTCTTCTTCCGGATGTCTTGGTAAGCGGTCTATCCCCGTACTTCTGCCCAACTTCTGCCCCGCTCACCCGTGGGGCCCGCTGCAGGCTTGTCGGCTGTGCGTATGAAATGGATCGTGTCTCCGCACCGAAGACCTGACCCCTTCCCAGAATTCTGATGCTTCGCCGAAGACTCTATCCGACCGCGTCGATGCATTCGCGCGAACGCTCCCGTTTGATTCGAGAAGCCATCGAGATGGTGCCTCAAGAACCCGAGCCGGATTCTGTCAATAGTACCGATAATATGTTACATGAGCATGTGTAGTGTCGAGTAGAATTTCTTGAATTCGAACGCTGCGTCGTCCCGCCACACCCATGTTAATAACAGTGGTCCAATGACGTCGCAGCTATTGAACATATTGCGCGGACTTTGAATCTCAGTATCTCGATCTTATCTACCCCGGCCTGCAGCGAGCTCAAACGTCCTGTCAGATTTCTCGATTTCATCATGCAGATCATTCGCAACACAAGTCTATGCAAGATTGGAAGTCCAATGTTCGTGTCTGGCATTGCAAACCCAGTAAGTGTAGTGTCAAAGCCGTCTACAACAGCACGTTAACTCTCACTCAGGACCTCGGCGAGTCAACCGCAAGAGGAATAATACAGCGGGGATCAGACAGACGCGCAAATTGAGGAAGACAAATGGAATCACAAGACGAAACAAGCCCGAGCCAGAGTCCGAGTACCTACTAAAACAACAACGTCCCCCCAACAGAGCGTAACTACGAGCGGTTTAGTTGATCTTCAGCAACTGGACTTCGAACCGCAGCGTCGCATTTGGAGGGATCACCGGCGGGAAGCCGCGCGCACCGTAGGCCTGCGTTCAGCACACATCAATCAATACAGGGAATGGAAGAAGGCCACGGGTCCGTACATAGTCTGGCGTTGCTTCAAGAACGGCTATTTCGCCAAGTGATAGTTGGGGAACGCCTGATGATATCGATAAGTGACTGATGAGGCGATTAGGGGTGCTAAAAACGACACACCCTCGTCCCATCCCTTAATGACTTTCCCAACGCCAATCTCTGTCTCGAACGGGGTGCCTCTGAATTAGGGGCGTTCTGTCAGGCTAAGTTGGAAGAAGATGACGACGAAGAAGCACACCGATCTCTACTCGAGTCGAACTTCTTGCCGTCGAGCAGGGTACCGACGTAGTGAATCGTCACCTTGTCTAGAAGCAGTGGTGACGGTGAGCGGGAATTCGGGGGGTCATATGACAGAAAATGAACCTACCACCACGCTGAGGCCTGGTAACGCCATCGCCGGCAGAAAGGGTTGTTACTGTGACGCCCTACGCGCAGCGGAGTGTCAAGGGCAGCAGAGGTGCGCTAGGAAGGGTGCTTACCATGGTTCCAAGTGGGGGACGATGAAGGGCAGACACACCGAGGAGTTATATAGGAGGCACGAGAGCGCGGCATGGTGGCTTTAGACTTATAGTGACGAGGGGCGGAGTGCGGATCTTGATCTGATCTGGCGTCATCCGACCAGTTTCCTCTCTGGATAACATTCCATTTGAACTTTGAGACTAGAATGAATCGTCTAGACCTCTGTTATCGATGTCGATCTATCCAAAACATATGAACAACCAAAACTCACCTCTCGATCGGAACCAGATCCAACCACCTCCTGCTCCGCAAAATTCTCTGCTCTCTCATCGATAAGTCCTCTATCGCACCCTGTCCCCATCTCTACCCCCCGGTCTCGATCCCCCATCCTTCTCCGAAGCTTCTGCAGAACGTCTTTTTGATCTATCAGACCAATTAGCAAACCCGCAGAAGCTCTTTTAGAGCGCCATATCACCTTAATTAGTCCTTATTCACCTGAACATCCTCCCGGATCATCCACCCACCACACCAAAACGTCAAAAAAATCGAGACCCCGACCATTTATCTTTGCCCTCCGCCTTTCATACATACCCTGTTTAGCGCGTGGCTCGCCCCTTGTGAGCATAGCCGTCTCTGTGTGAACGCGAGGCTGCCGAACACGACCCTCGGATTCTGTTTGTACCCCTCGGGATTCGACGACGCCCTTTGACAGTCAGGCGAGCAGATAACGACAACGGCGCAGTCACATTGACATTCAAGGTCGGCGGAAGGGAATATCTCGAAGCTCATGAGAACGCCCATCTGTCGCGACGCGATTAGCGCGACTTCTCTGTGACTGTCCATCGGTAGTGAATTATCTCCGTACTCCAATGTACAAACATCTTTTTCGGGGTTTGAGGCTGGAGAAAGACGTACAGAAGCGTGATACGAGCCGAGGTGGCAGCGCGACGGCTAGGCTATCGCTAAGTGTAGAAGCAGAAGTAGCCAAACTACAACAGTGCCCGATTGTGCTTGATAGCACAGAAGCAACGGAGGTGAAGCGAAGCTACAGACTGCAGCTCAGCCTATAAGCACAGCTGACTTCGGAAACATCCTGGCCGCACGGAAGTGCCTCGGCTTGCTTGGCCAAACCGGTGTCACGGATCAGGCTTTCGGGCCACGAATGGCGAATATGAGCCGCATCGATGGAGAAAAGAAGCGTGAGGGACATACAGAACATGGCCAATTTGCATGAGGCAGAAAGTTTCCCGGACGTTGGTTGGCGAGTTTCTGTTCGCATGACGCCCCAGCTGGCGACAGGATTAGCTAGACACGCCGTTCACCGTGCGGGAGTACCTAGGCCCTTCGTAAGTCGGAGGCAATAAGATCCAAAGTATCACATACACCACGAACATGAAGCGAGAACTTTCTCTCATGCTATAAGTAGTGCGGGAGGTGAACTTCAGAAATAGGATAAGCAATTTTTGCAACCGCGTCCGAATAGCCAGAGTCGTGTTACACATACAAGGCTGGTCGCGCGGACGTCCGTCCTTGCTCGTAGGCCACCACATCGCCCTGGAAGGACAAGATACGAGATATTGCGAAGCTGTATTAGCACGTGTAGGATGAAGAGAACAAATGAAGGGTCAGTGGCCAAGGCAAGACGATGGCAACGAAGAACCTCGAGACGGAGTGCCACCTAAAGCCGTCCACGTGATCGTGCATTTGCTTCGATGTCCACGAAACCTGTTCTGGACATACATACTGCTTTTTCTTTGCGACAACGACGATCTACGGGACAACGTTCCAGTCATCTCTTGTCCATTTCCATGCGAAAGAAACCGCGCATTTCGTCTAATCATCAGTCATATCTAGGACCACAACAAATCATTCTCATGCAGATCGGTGAGATGCTTCGCTCGAAGCTGGCTCTCCGAGGTTCTCAGTTTATTCTCGCTGTCAGCTTTCACCTAGCCGTGTGCGAAGGGAGACGGACTATTTCACCGCTTCTCTCACATGTATATCCCGGCTTCCGGTCGGAAAGAAGGTGCCGAAGGCAACAAGGGAG
Source organism: Hericium coralloides (assembly GCA_003675405.1). Taxonomy (NCBI): domain Eukaryota; kingdom Fungi; phylum Basidiomycota; class Agaricomycetes; order Russulales; family Hericiaceae; genus Hericium; species Hericium coralloides. The sequence goes on along the minus strand of QUOP01000229.1, from coordinate 228,761 downwards.
ACCACCACGTCTCCCGCTCGTGGGTGCTGCTGCTCACTCAAACATCGATCAGCACCCAGTCCTGCAACTATCTCATTGAGTGCGTCTGTTTCTCGGAGATTTGCTTTTGATCGCGATTGCTGGGCTCCTCGATACACCGGTCTATCGATGTCGAGAGATCTATCGGAGCAAAAGGCCTGACAAAGGTGTCCAGAGTGCGACGCGTCCAGGTCCTGCAGGCGAGCAGGTGCCCCAACATATGATCAAGACGCGTCGCGCCAGTGTTATCTCCCAATAATCGGGCCTTCTCACCCGAGAAGCGTGCAGCCCGCGCTTTTACGTGCTTGGAACATCGTGCGATGTATCTATACTAACTTTGGGCATATCCCCATTGCTGTGGTCCATGGCCTCACTCGTGTGCGGTACTTCCCGTTATCCTCGAACGTGCGGCAGGATCTGTTCCTTGTGCAGCGTGTGGCTAACATGGCAGCGACACCGAATTTCTCCCATGTCATCTGGTCAAATGGCTCTGCCATCGGCCCACTCATTGGATAAATTGGATATGCATCTCGACGCGCTCTGCACGGCGCGATTTGCACGATCTGCGAGTAAGCACACTTTTCGAGTGATCGCTTATACTTCAAAGTTTTTTCCATTGTTTCGCCTCGTCTTGCAGGATAGCGGCGGCGCGCTGGCCCTGGACACTCAGACCAGATATCCCTTCAGTGAAGTACTGTGAGTACTATATATCTTGCGCGCCAAGTTCTTCAGACTTATTTTCCGTTTAGTATATCGTGCGTTGATCCAGGGCAACCAGCTTCTTGATTTCTATCGGGCTAGCTGCTTCAAAAGTGGGGTACCGACACTCCCCTTCCTCGCGTATTATCAAACAGAATCTTGGGGACATGGCGAATTTTCATCCGGACGATATTCCAGGGCTGGACAAGGCCAGCCTCATCCAGACCCCAACACGGAAATTCGATATCTATTAAAGACAACACATTGGCCGGTGCGTGCATCTTCTCAGATACGGCGGAACATGGCAAACTACTGATTGCGCCTGCTGCCCGCGAAGCCCCTTCCGTCGCCGGCGCAACGATAGCCAGTGGGCGCGATGTGCATAAGGCTGCTGTGTCAGGATCCGATCCTGCCCAGCACAGACGCGGTCGCTGATCAAAATGTCGACCGCCCCACCCGTCAGGGAGGAGCACATATTTTCGTACCCGATCGTTTTCCGTTGGTATCATGTCGAGCGCTGCCGACCAACCTAGGGTACACGTTCGCGACAAAGTTGACGCTAACGGCACAGGGTCTACCGGACGTCAACCTCGAGCTGCGTGGGGCCTCCTTTGCATATTTAGCTTGCTAAGCTCTTTCTTTTTATAATTAGAGTCTCCACTTGAACAACTCGCTTCACAGTGCTCTTACCGAGCTTGAGCCTTCAAGCAGCCATCGATTCACATCACGGGCCCCCACGGGTCCTGTGAGTTGCCACCCAGATAGAAGCATGACAGCCGCTTGGGCGCTACCGTCTGGGCTGCACGCGGACTCTCCTATTCCGCGATCCTGAGGCGCATGCGGCCAGTCCCGCTACAAAAGCGCCGTCCACACCAATCTGGCAAAATGCATCATCGAAGGACCCATTCTTGTCGACGTTGATGCTGATTCCTCCGGCGTACGGCAGCGGCCGAACGCTCAAGCTCAGCGATGTAGAACACCGGGTGGCCAAGGACACTGGCGTCTCCTCGGCCATCCAAGTTCTAAGGGACGTGAACAGACGGGCGCGTACGATCCACGCCTTCTATTCCGTGTCCATCTATCTCGGCGCCGTTCGTCTCGGATCCCATGGCTCCGCGGGAATGCACCGCGGCACTTTGTGCCAGGCGCCCCGGGGTAGATTATCGGTGGGTTGCTATCAACAAGTCGGGATAGATGGATACTCACGCTTTCTGCCCGATGACTGAGCACGCGCGCCCGATCTCGCTTTCCTTCATTAAATGGCGGTGCGGGATGCGATTCGAATCGCGCCCGGGCGCTCGGTGAGCAGCGTGCTATTGCTCGTCAATCATTGACCTTTGGATGAACAGACAGATGTATCACCCCTGTGCTTTTCCATAGAGTCCAAACTTGCGACCGCTACTGCTTATGGGTTTATCGCATCCACTTGTAGCTCTGGCTGAATTCTGGATGGCAAAAGATCAGAGAGGTGATGCCCCGCATCTTCCCCAGTTCATGATGAACCCCGCGATGCGCTGACGGTTTCACATATACGCATAGAGCTTTATGCATCCAAGCTTCATATCTTTCATATGCGGGGCAACACTTGGTGATACTGACTGAGACGAGGTACGGGCGAGTCGATCAACACAGCGCTGCCTCTTCCGCAAGTTGCACCTCGCCTCAGCGTCTCGCCCTATCATTGACCGGCAGAGCCCGTGGCAACTCTACCGAATACGGCTGTCATTGCAGGAGCAGTTGACTGACGGCTTTGCCAGCCTACCCTCCGCATGAAACTCATCTCCGGGCCTCCTGTGCACCGCACGCAGTCCGAACCGCCACATTCGCTCGGAATGGATGCGCTGTCCTAGGCCTGGAACTCTTCGATACAGTCTATTGAATACACTCCGCAGCGCTAGCAGCTCTGCCCCGCACTTCCCCAGTTTTGCACAGCTCTAGTTGATCCGAGGCGTGTTTACGGTGCTCTAGGATGCCTCGACCATGTGTATAGTTGGCACGACAGCCCGAATAACACCTGCATCTCTCAAGCTGCGCAGGCCCTGCAGTTATGTGCATGTCTGTTCCGTCTATGCTCCGTCTTCCGTGCTCCGCGGTGCCCGATGACACCTGATTCGGAACTTCGGCGAGGCCCGCTATCCTTGACCTACAGCCTTTCAGGCGCTGACGTGCGTACGTAGCGGCCGTCATAGCGTGGGTTCTCGCTGCTCAAAGTCAATTAGTTTCCCTCCCTGCAAGGTACCCTCCCCGCATACGTGATGGTGCCATACATACGGTAACGGCATTCGCGGTGCTTCGCGTCTACTGCACATTCAGTTGGCGAGGCATTGTGGCCCTTGACCCACATACGACTTACGGCTGTGAGCTGATGGCAATATGAAGTTTTGTCCCACAGCAATCTTTATGCGATGAATTCACGGCGACTTGAATGCGTGCTAGAATGCTTGGAACGTGGGAGCTAGGTCGCCGAAATGAATCAACATGGTCTTCTTCCCAGGTCTTCTTCAATGCTATTTCGTACATCTTCAAAGCATGCTTCGTTAAGCCGATGAATATCCAGAAAGGCCAGATAAAACAGGACTACAGGACGTGAATACGTACGTGCGTGGCCCTGAAAGCTGAGGTCCTCGTTGACATCGACACTGCTTACAGGAACTAGACTGTGGCAAGAGCAACTGTAGCTCGGATACGAAGTAAGTGATGAATATTTGAATTCTCAGCGTGCCCCAACCCATGATACGAATGATCGTGAAGTCATGTGAAACATGACGACGCGAGGATGTCATCATCCTGTGAAACGGGGACGACAGGCCCATCAAGGACAACCAACTTGTCAACTCTAGCGTCACGATGGTGCGCACGAAGGTGCTGCAGCTACAGATGGAGGAACAATCGAAGATGGCAACTCATCTGGAAGACACCGTAGTGCGTCACTGCTTCGCCCGGCGATCGTGCGACGCGTATGATGCCCATGGGCCCCTGGGTTTGTGACGAACTGCAGGCAAACCGGTCGTCAGTGCAGATGCACTACTTCGAATTGTGATAGACTGTCCGGATAGGTGTGCGCCCCAGGCCGCACCTAGGCGTAGATCTCCAAAAGCACATTTGGGATTCCGGTACGCGTCCGGTCCTTCCTTCCCAGCATGAGGTGATCACAGGACCCCCAGTGAATAGGAGTCGGCCGCATTGGAAAGGCAGAAGGCTGCATGATGTACAGGGGACGATCTCCACCATCGAGCAAAGTGGATTCTGAATCGAGACCAGCACCCGAGGAAGGGTACACCGGCCATGCCAATGGCCAAGTGGTGCTCGACCCTGCATGGCCCCTAATCCACGTATCATTCAGTACGTTGCTCAACGTCAACATGGGAGAACCGGCTGAGATATGGCTCGCACCTTCGACCTAAAGCTTGGAGGAGATACTGTATCCAAAGTTTATTAGGCAACGGTGATGGCATGATGGTCTTCTACAGCAGATATGACGTCAGCCATACTCTCCCTCCATGATCAAGAACTCAGAAAGTCTCGACGCGGTCGTCATTCGATCGCACGTTCATCGCAAGCTGGACAACCATGCGAAAATGCTGCATTGCTCCTCGGCGATGACGGCGGGTACAACGCATACGTTCCAAGAGGACCTCGCATGCGCCGCAAACCGAGCGGTTCAGCTTCGGGAGCACAGTCCTCATCCGCAAATTTTGCATCCGTGCTGAACAGTGTCTGTCATCGCCTTGCTATACCGCTAAGTCCGTAGCACTGCGTACGCTGTTGTCGTATTGCCCTTCGCTCTACGCAACTGCATCCGAGGCTAAGGCGAATTGCGCACTGTGCATGCACAGCAGGTCGAGCCTCCAGCCTTCGGAACGCTGGGCGATCTCGCGGGTTTATGGTGAACAGTCAGCGACACAGGAGAACAGCCCGAAACCCACTAGTTTCACGGTAGGCACGCCAAGTCGCACCCTCCGATGCAAACCTTCCCAGCATGTCTGCGCATGCGCGCATCAGCGCGTCGCTGAGTAAACGTCGAAGTCGGTTCCTCCGCTATCGTCTCTGCTGACCTCAGAGAGCACAGTTCACGACTACTCCGTACTCGCCAGCTTGAACCTTTGCGTTCAGGAACGAGTGGCATCGTCTGAATCGCTACGACGCCGTATCAGCGACGCCCGCCAATCGCACCGGAGGAGTCCCACTCCGCGCGCTCGCCTATCATGTGCGGTCTAGACTTTAGGCTTTCGCGGCGCAAGATCTGCATATCTGTACCCTCTCGCCTACGGCCCGTTGTCGCCAGGCATTCTACGTTTTAGCCTCAGTGGCTTCGCGGATGCCGACGCTCGGCGTCGCGCAGAATCCAGGTGACACGGCGGCGGTCCGCGTTGTTACCGTCAATAACCCGTGCCGACGCGGATTATGCCTGTTCCTGCGCATACACCGGTTCCAGCAGCTGGCTCGACACACCACCGGCATCATACCACCCGCAAAGACGTCTTCATCCACGTCTCGATAAACCTGTGATTCTTCGCAATCGGATCCGCAAGCTCTCCGCACCACAGCGCATCCCGTCCCCACGTGAAGATACAGGTGTAAGTGCGGACACACCCAAAAATCAAATGCAATCGACCCGCCTGCCCAAAATCGACAGCGCGAATCTCGCTCGCAGACCAGCCCACCTGGACCGCCATGCGCCGCGGCCGGCTGACCCGCGCCCGTTGCCAGGCGCCGCATGCGCCCACCCGCTTACGTCTTCGCGCCTCCCCGACTCGCTTGCCGCATTTCACATCGCGGCTGGTGGAGTGGACGCCCGCACGGCGCCGTCTCGAGGTTTCGCCGCAGGCATGGCCCGCAGGCACACCCTCCTGCACATCGGTGCGCGCGAAGATATTCCCTCTGCACACCACGCGCGACGGCCAGAGCCCAGACCCACCCACCCTCTCGCGCGCCCGCACAACGCCAAATCCAACGCCAGCTCGCTCGCGTACACGGCGCACACGGCTGCACATTCGCCCACGCGAGCCCGCGCATCGCCAGCAACAAACAGTTTCACCTCCCCCTTGCACTTACGGCACTACGCCTCCGTTGCCTCCGTGCTGACGTCGGTGTCGCTCTACGCGCAGGCCAGGCCCACACCATCATCACGATCCGCCCTCGCTTGCACACCCCCGACCGCGTGCGCTCCACGAACCGCTCGCTCGCGCACTACGCGAGATCCCCGTCGCCTCGCGCCCGATGCAGCACGCGCATCCTCGGAGCCACGCACCCCGGGATCCGCGCGGCCCGTCGCCCGCCCCGAGCCCCAGCCAAAATCCCGCACCGCACGCGCGATCCGCACCCGCTGACGCGCGGCGGGCCCAGGCCTCCCGCCTCTCGAGTCGAACGGGTCGCGGGACGCACACCCGGATGTGGAATGCAGGGCGGGCGGGAGGCCCGGGCTCCGCCACAGCATGTACATACAGTACGGTACCTACCCCTACGTACCCCAATGATCCACAACAATTGCATTTTGGCTGTGTCGGCATATGCAGCGATCGCGTGCGCTCCAATAGCGTGGCAGCATGGTTCCCGAAAGGAGATTGGCTGATCCAGCAGCCAGTAAGATACAGCGGGCGCGTACATAGTCAGACAGCGCTATAGAGCTCAGCTCGAGCCTGGCCAGTGCGCTCCAGTACGTAGCGCGCAGATTGGCTGATACAGACGCGCGTCACCACGCGGCCCCACGTCCCCGCGGGCCTCGAACTTGTCTTTCATTTCATTCCATCTCACAAGGCAGTTCGCGCAGAATGGAGGCCAGGAAAGAACGTATGAATTGCTTGGAGGTATAAACTGTGTTGTATCATATCATATCTTATGTACGTATCCATGGAATCGACTAATGCACAAGTAGGTACAGCTGCATCGAAATGCAGTCCACTAATCACACAACCCAACGAAGAAAGAAAGAACTGGAAGTCCCTAATGGATGCAGAATGCAAACGCGATAGCAAAGCAATGCGACGACAGTGCGAGGGGGAAGGAGGCGCGCCCTAGTGGCAACGCCGCGACTACTCGCGGCGCGCCTCCGATGGGTTGGATGGGGAAGGGAATGGAGAAGGATAGGCATGGGAGATCCGCGGGATGAATGATATTAGTACAGCAATGAACAGAAGAGGAGATGGTAGTACATCATTTACAACGAAGATGCAAGAAAACTATGGCACTTTTGACAGAAGGCGAGACACGGCAACGCATGCGATGCCCGACGGACGACGAGCGCGGACGGGGCGATCCATTAGGAGATGGGTAGGCGATAGACGATGTGGGGACCGGTAGCGATGTGAAGGCATTTAGGAATAGGCAATAAGTAGGAGGGCGTCATTAGGATCGTCGTCGTGGTTGATCGTCCGTACGGGTATTGATGTTGCAGTGGTTATGGTATCATATGGAGCTGGTATTCGATGTGCTTGATGATGCGAGTGCTGGAATGCGTCGGGCGGCAGATGCAGTGATAAAGAACAATGGATGCGAGGACCGAGACCGGAAGGGAATTAACACCGTCTTGTCTCCTTGCCAGGGAACAAGAACAGCCGCTTCATCTGCGGCTCGACCTCGACCTCGATCTCCACGACTTGCAGCACGCCGTCGACGAGGCGCTTCTCAAATCGCTTCTCCTTGCGCTTGGGCATGGGCATGGCCGGATACGTCGTAACGTTCTCGTAAGACCAGGAGCGGGCTGGAAAATTGGATCAGGATCGAGATGAAAGCAGACATATCGAGTAACTCACTCTCAACGACAGGCCTGCGCGATGCTGGAGGCACGGAGCCGGCCGCAGACATGCGCATCTCAATGATGTCGCTCATCGCGTCGTCCTCGCTGAGATCGCTGCCTCGGCGGCTGAGCGGGCTCTTGGCGAGGCTGCGCGTCGAAGCAGAGCGCCAGCTCGACATGGACGCGCCGTCCGAGAGGAACGACGCGGAACCCGGCGATCGAAGCTTGACATCGGGGACGAGCAGCTTGCCCTCAGCCCCCGGCTTGAGGATACCATGCTCGCGCCTGCGAGCATGCACAGGAAGCGACTGCGGAAGAGGTGCAGAGCCGGGCAGGGAGACCCGGGAGTCGGAGCGGCGCGCGAAGGACAACGAGGACTTGGAGTGAAGCTCGTCGTACGTGTTGGAACGCGCGGTCTGAGTGAGGTTGGCTGCGGGGACGTTGTCCCTGGATGCAGCGGTTGGTGTGCTGCACTCGCCCAGCGATGAGTAGACGCCAGACGAGCGATGAGGGGATGCAGCGAAAGACTTGTAGGCCGCGGGACGGTCCTGCGGGTCCTTGACGGTACTGGTGTCGGTGGGAGGGGAGAAGGAGTAGACGGAGGAGCGCCAGGCGTCACTGCCGTCCGTCCAGCCCGGAATGGGCTTGCGTTCCCGCGAAGGCTGGCTGAAACCCGATGACGCGCGCTTCGGAACGGCCTCCGGACAGAGGGCGGCTTTGATACGCCTCGCGGCCATCATGACGCCACTCTGGTAGTCCTCCGAGAATTCGGATGAGGGGGAGTCTTCCGCCTGGACCGGAACAGGGCGCGCGGGAAGCGGCGCCCAGTTGTAGATGCGAGCGAGAGCAGCGACGCTCTCAGACATGGGGGCGGTCTCGTAAGACGCGTCAGAAAGGACTTTGTCCTGGGACTCGGGGGAGGACGAGGCGTCGGAGGCACTGTCGATCTCGCTGCCAAAGGCGAAGGTGGTGTCGATGGCGTTGAGAGAGTTGAGGGAATTATGAGGGGTGGGCGGGAAGGTGGGGGAGTCACGGGGATCGCGATCAGGGTGATAGTCAATGGAGAGGCCACCGTAGGTTGTGTTGAGGTCGGCGAGGCGACACTCATCAGAGCAATAGAGGGGGGTGGGACTCTGGTCGATGACACTGCGGTGCTTCACAGCCGGAGCTGGAGTAGCCGGGGGAGGGGTGGGGACCTCCCTCTTAGAGTCTGAGCGCTTGAGGGCGCCGTTGGGCTGAACGCGACCTGTGCCACGGACAAGGCCACCTCCGCCCTTGGCTCGGATGGTGCCGTTCCTTCGCGTCTGGCGCACAGTAGGCGCGTCGGCGGAAGCGTTTTTCGCAGCTGTGGCACGGTTAGGGAGGGTGGGTGGCATCAAAGGACGAGATACTCACGTGAAGTGGAGGATGGGGAGGAGGGCGGCACGGTGGGAGCGGTAGCAGAGGCGGGGACAGGCACGAGGTAGCGCTTGGGGAGGATGTGTCTGCTGCAGACGGGACACCAAGAAGTGTCGATGTGATCCATGGCGGGAGGGGTGGGGAAGAGCGGGGAAGTGGGCAGGGGACGGTTGGTTATAAAGGCAAGTGCTGAGACGGGGGGGACTGACAGGCCAAAAGCGAAAGACAGCGTTCTCTTTATCAATCGGTCCGTCCTTTCCCTTGCCGCCGGCTCAACCAGTCCACTGCCACGGTTCGGTCTGCCGTTCCTAGCCCGATCGTCCCGGTCCACCCGACGTTCTTCCTCCCACCCCCTTTCCCGTCCGCTAGCACGGTCTAGACTCCCGCTCACAACACTATTTGTCTCATCCTCAACAATATCCTCCTCTTGTTCGCATCCACTCTTATTATTCGCTTTGTCCCACTCTTGTTCGACTGTTTGTCGTGTCCCATCGCCATCTGATTCCTGATCGTGGGCGCGGTCCGACCGTGGCCCGCCTCAGCGACGCAAGATGTCATTTCGCAGATTGCCTCACCTCGCCTCACGACACAGATCTCGCTAGCGCGCCATTCCCATAATTTCTATTTTTCCGTCGCCTCGCCTCGCTCTTCCGTGCGGCCAATCCCGAGTCCCGTCAGCGCCATGTGGTCGTTGCAACTCGCTCGGCTTCCTCCGCACGCTATTTCCCCGCACCGTTTCCCCGCCAGGCCGTCCAATCATCAATCCTGCAACGCTCTCTGCCATTGGCCCCATGGGGCATCCATCCCTCGTCCTCTCCGGGCGCGCGACCATCTTCTTCCCTTCTGCCCCGGCTCGCACTCCGACCTCTATTCCCGCCCAAGCCTGCCTCTGACGTCCCCACCTACACATACATGTAATCGATAATACACTGTACATAACCTCCCTTGCGCTAGTACCCTTCCGCGTCCGGTTTTTCTCACTGCCTCGCCGCCTGTCGCCCATTTCGCGTCCTGCATGTGCTGCATCTCCTCTTATCTCCTTCATATCGCCCGGATCACTCGACCCCTTCATACACATCTCGCGTCGGCCATTCCTCCTGCCGCTGTTCGCCATGCAGCAGCCATGATCATCCATCACTGATCGTCTTTCCGTCCCTGTCGACGTCCGAAATAGGCTCACGCACGCTGACGTCGTGCGCATGGCTTCTCCCTGCCACCTTACAGACAATTCATTTGGACCAACAACATTGGTTCCTTCCGGCCAATCAGGCAGCATCTCTGCACGCTCGGGCCTGACAGACGCGCATCCACTCGTCCTTCGCGTTTCCCCGAGCTTTCGTCCCGATGCCAGTTCTCGAGCCAGAACTGGCCGCCAACTCTCCGTACGTGCAGACGTGCTGCCGATCGTTACCGCACGAAGCATGCTCGCGCCTCGGGCCTGCTAAAGCCTCCTCAAATGAAGTGCAACAATGAATCGTGCGTGTCCGGCTTTCATCCTGAGCTTCGAACGCCGTGCCATTACGGGCGGCATGCCCTCGGCAGCTTCGCAGGCACGGCCCTATTGCGCCCGTTACAGTTTTACACGCCCGCCTTTCTTGATCCTCGGTCTTTTACCGCTTCGAGCAAGGACGTCTGTGGCGCCGCCGCCCTCCTCGGCGCAATCTATTCATACGACGCTAAATTTCGCAACTTGCACGCCGCTTCGATAGAATGGTGCGTCCATACAGGGGCGTCGCATATACGAGGCCTGTAACGTACGCCAAGCGGCGTAGTAGCAGACAGGTCGACGGCATACGACGTCTTAACATCGTTCCTTGTACGAAATGATGTCGACAACTATGATAGGCCCGACCCACATCCTCTTCAATTGCCTGGGAAGGCGAGCTCTCCTCGAATTACCCGCCTGCGCTCGTCGAACCGGTACCGATTCTGACCCTGCGAATGGTGTGCAAATGTGGTAACCCCGCCTCTGTCTCGCATCCTCTCGGCTCACGCACCGTCGCGCATTCGCCAACGTTCGTGCATAGCTGCCAGACCCGACCTTCGTATCTGCACCCTCCAACCTGCAGCATCGAATGCAGTACCTCCGCCCGGCCCGGCTCGTATATCGTCGATCCACACGCGTGCATACCCTCCGCGACTGTCCCTACTCTCAAGAGGCATCTCCGGCCCACGCTTGCCCACCGCAACACCCGCCCGCGCCGCGGTCATCCCCATTCCTAATCCCAAAAGGTATCTCGCGCCCGCCGGCAGATTCTCGCACGCGGGCCCTTATAGCATGCCGTCGCTTAGCCTGCCCTCCCGAGGCTAGCGCTGCATCTGCCATCACCCGCGTACGGCATGCACGGCTGCTGCCGCACCCTGCTTCGATATGTGGATCTCGATCTCCCGTGCCCGCCTGCGCGTCCGTATGTCCATGGTTATCTGTGGGCGTCGGTATCGCGCCTCTGCGTGCGCCGCTGCGTCTCCAGCCGAGCGCCGCACCCACAATGCTGAGGTGCGTCTGTGTGCGCATCCGTCGCTAGAGAACGCAGGCGTCGGGCGGTGAGGCGGGACGATGCGCTTGCCGGCGCGGAGAACCTGGACCCCGCGCCACCAGCTCACGCAGCCCGCTGCCCATTGCGGCCCGCGCGCTCTCTCGGGCCTCGCGTCGGAGAAGCACACCCTCTGAAGCCTCTGGAGTCTGCACGAACGTTCTGCGCGGCTCATCGTGCACCGAGCAACCCCCGCCGACCGCACCGGGGCGCCGTTCGTCTTCCCTCTGGCTTCGACGACGCGCCTCGCGCCCGAGTAGCGACGCTTCATTTCCGCAGGATGACGGAGCCCGTGCTTCCTGCTCGGCCGACGCTGGCTTCGCAGGGCTCACGCAAGCACTGATAGGCTTTATGCGCGGCATACGGGGGGTGTCCGCACCGAGCATGCACCGAGCGCACCGGTGCGCCGTAACTCGACACACAGAAGACCTTCGCAGGGACGCTGATTGGCTTTATGCGCGCCCTTGCTCCTGCGACTCGCGCTCGCACTCGCACTCGCAGGCGATTCGTCGGTATGGCCTTCTCACGTCGCCGGCCCGCATCCCACGGCCCACGGTCGCTGATATATCATATGTTTCTTGCATCCCGCAAAATCCTGCAGACCCGTCCGGCCCTAACACCGCGTGCCATGGTATGCCCTGGCATCCGCATCCACATCCGAGATATCCATCGCACGCGCACCTGCCTAGTCCATCGCGCACCCGTTTATTTCCCCAAGCAGCGCGCTGGGTGCTGCAGCCTCGGGACCACGCAGACACGATATCTAATCTTGATCCGGGCGGACTCCGTGTATCATAATCAGCACATGTTTACCCCGCCATCGGGATCATGATCATGATCTCCGGAACATTGTCCGCTGCGTGCACCCTGGCCTGGCTTTGTCTGCACACAGCGATTAATGCATATGCACTGTGCTGTTATCTATCTGCAGCATCCATCTATCGCGCGTCGAGTTCCGTCCGCAGGTCATCGCATTACAATATCGCAAATCGACATTAATCACAAGCAATAGTATGCAACAGCCTCACAGGCTCAAAGGTGCGCCGCCTCGCTGTCCGCGCTTTGTTCCTTCGCACCCACTGTCGAACCGAACCGCTCATGTCGATGGCAGGGCTAACAATGGCCACGGCCACCATCTAGGGCGACAAGGCCCGCACAACGCCACCTGGGGCGCCGATGCCCCGCGCCGCCAGTGCGTGTCAATGCCACTGAGTGAGTGACTCTGGCACTCGCGCCCGCAAAATGCCGCGCGCCCGCGTGCAAACGCCTGAGAACGCGCTGTAGAGCGCGGACGCCAGCATAGCGCCGACAGGGACAGGCCCACGTCGCGCGGGCATTCCTTGCGACTCGGATCGCGCCCTCGGTGCCTCTCCGCGGCCCATCGAGCGCTCCCAGTGCGCCTGCCGCGGCATCCCCACGTCGTTCCACCACGAACGCGTGCATTAACGGCGCACCGTCCCTGGTTTCACGCCATGGCAGATGGCAGTCGCCCTCCGCTGACTCGCCGCTGCGCGATATAGGCCACGCCTGCCCGCATCCTGATACATGATGCGAGATGCATGGGAGGCAGCGCTCCCAGGCTGCATCTGCATCTGCATCACGCCTCCGAGCACAGCGGCCAAACCGAGTTCGAGTTCGCGCGGACCTCGCCTCGTGCGAACTCGATGCGTCTGATTGGTCCCTCGCTTTCGCGTGGATCTGAGACTGGTGCCCGACCCCGTTGCCCCGTCCGACTGCAAAGCAGAGCGTCCGCCGAGCTCACCGAGGGGCAGCGGTCGAGGCTTTCCAGACCGAGCATAGCAGGGGCATCGGACGTGGCGTAACATAGCGATCGGACGTGGCGACGAGGGACGAGCCAACGCAGCTCATTCCAAAAGCCTGTAGGACACCTCTCCTGCGCACATGATGCCCTCTTGAAAGTATTTGCCGGCCTAGACACCGCAGCATCGCAAAGCGGAAGGCGGGCTGCCCGCCTGGCGCGCTAAGTCGCCGGCGCAGATCCAGTAAGTCGCCGACGCTGCAGCAGAGCACGATCGACAGCGCGTAGAACCCCAGACGTCGACTGCGCACTAGTCCCAAGATCTGGCAGCCCGCGACCTCAGCTTGGATCTGCGGTAAAAACGAAAACAGAACGGGAATGGGAATGCATGCATTCCTGCAGCCTGCCGGCGGGCGGTCGCGCCTTCGCACCAAAACGGGGCGGTCGCTGTCCCGATCTGCACGCCGCCCCGCGATCTGGATGTATGATGTTTCCGCCCGTCGGGCGCGCAGGTCCGGTCTGGTGTTCGTTGCGAATGATAACTTTGAGCTAGAGTCTTTCGCAGCTAGAACCCTGCACTGAAACATGTCAAGCAGGCACAACTTCATTCATGCCTCAAGCCAACACGATATCTGAAAGGGATGACCTGTCTGTGCACAAGGGGGCCTCAAGTTCATTACGCTGGCACGAGTCAGATGACAATACCAGAGAGGCACGGCGACCCAGAGGACGTAACGCACCTGAGAGGCATGGACCCATATTTGCACCAGACATGGCGATCCTGGCCAGCTGCGATTGACACCGACACGTAGGCAGCCAGCACACGACAGTTGTGGACGCTGTCGTACTATTTTGGGGTGGAGATGCATAAGCTCGTTTCATGGCAGACAGGCAGATGAAACAAAGATGCCTGTGCACGATACGACGATACGCTGTTCCGAGGAAAGTGCTCCGGCGTCGCAGAGATTAGAAGATGCAGCAGAGCTGAACAAGGCGACGAACAGGTCGTTCAAGTTGTGCCTCTCTGATCTTACGGCAGATCCGAATCAGAAGGCGGGATAAGATAAGATCGGCGAGTTCGCTGATCACCAGCTTCGGACCCGGAGACGCCAATTTACCCCGCATTGTGTCCGGTCCGAAGCCGAAATACAAGAGTTGATCGCGGGGTATCGTCTCGGACAACATCGACAGAAAACAACGGAGAATACACGGCTCCACGAACAAGACAGTTCGTTTCGTTCTTGTCAGGGCAAACGAACCTATCACTGCCGTTAGAGCTTGAAAGACCCACATCAATTAGCCTGAGATGTCCTGCATGGAAGGTTAGCACAGAACGTGGCGCCTTTGTTCATATTCATATTCATATTCATTTCAGGCCTTCTCTTGTACGTGCAGCAGAAACAACTACACAAAAACGGGAACTGCAATGTGCACAGTCTCTTGTGACCAATCAGCGCCTCCCTTTGTGCGATCGGTTCACTGGCGAACACGCCGAGCCGCCTTGATTTGGAAGCCCCGCTGCGAGGATGGGAAGGGCTGACAGGAAGGACCGCTGGGGGATCTTCGCCAAGATTGAGAGCCCTCGACGTATCTCGCGACTCTTCTGTGCCGAGACCGGGCAGGCTTCTTTTGGAGTGGCGCGCAATTCAACAAAGGCCAGCCCATCCCGCGAGGCTCGATCACGCGTTCTCAGCTTTCCGGAATGAAGTTGCATCTGACTTTCCCCTTCACGAACGCTTCCAACACGCGCAGCGCAGCGCAGGATATGACTAATGTTCACACCGTGCCCGCCATGAGTACGTGCCCGAGCGGGAGCGCAAGAAACCTCGTGCTACATGCTCACTTGTGAGAGCTAAAAACCGCAACTGTCGCATACAAAGACACATGGGCGAGCAAAGATATCTACGCTCGCGACGCGTGGCCGTCGGTACCTTTGTGGCTGTCTTCGACTGAGGTATCCGACTCCCGATGCCGAGCTGGATTCGCATGACGTCGCGCGCACGATGACGCAGCGCCAACTTCCCCAGATCCATTGTGACCATCGAGGCCTAGGTCTCCCCGCACACACGGAAAGTCGTTTCCCCCGTCCGCTGCTGCAGATCCAGCTGACCCCGCGCATCTGGGGAAGCGCAGAGGACCGTAGGCGTTGACAGCGGACGCGTGCAGAATGTTCCGCAGGACGCACACGCGGGGCAGTCGAGGCCTCGCAAATGAAATCAGGAAGAGAACAGGATGAGGACCAATCGTCTAGATAGCCTGGCAGAGAGGATCGGAAGTCAGACGACTCCCGACGAGCGCCGCGCGGAGAAAACAGGTACAGCATGTCTGTATATCGCGGAGACGCACAGCACGCTCTTCGCGAAGCCTGCGAGACATGATACCTCGGCAACAGAACCACCCTCGTTGGAGCAGAAGCCAGGCTCCGCGAGCGCGATGTCCAGAGCGAAGGCTGCCCGCGCGGCCGCGTTGCGCGCGTCGCCTGTCGCGGGTGAAAGGCGGCAGAATGCTCCTCATGATTAAAGATTCTCGGAACTCGCGCACAAAGAAAGGGGGGCCCAGAGCACGCCGCACAGATTGCCGCCGCGGATCGAGAAACAAAGAACCCGTGGTCGCAGCCAGCACGCACCCGGCACAGCAGCGAACAGCCACGGAACCAGCAAAGCAGCACGCCGGCGCGTATCCGCAGACACGATCGCCTTTCGCAGAAGCCAGGGCGAGATGTCCCAAAGATAGGGTCACGCGCGGACACAGCGCTGTCAGCAAATGAATCCAGGCGTCCTCGCGCGCGGTTCCTTCCCTCGTGCAGAGCTGCGGGAATCGCATTCGAGTCAGCGGAAGGGCGTGGACAGAGCTGCGCTGCCAAAGGAAACAGGCGCCTACACCGGGAGGCAGCCTCGTGGAAGCGCGTTGCCACGCGAAGTGCGAGCCCGCAGGGTCCGACTGCCGGCGAGCTTGAACACTTCTGCGAACGGGGCTTGGTTCGGTTTCGGAGGGTGTGGCGAGGCGGAGGCAACGTGTGCAAAAAAGGATCGGCCATCGTCCGATTAGATGGGCGATGGGCGATGAGGTTAATTCCCGACTGGCTTGCTTTACGCGACGGCGATCCATATGAAAAGTCCGAGGCTCCGCGAGATAGATGGGACGTACGTGGCATCAGCGATGATTTCATCACCGAGGCCCGAGCACGTCGCTGCAGCGGTCGTTGGACGTAAACGAGATCAAGAATGCCGCCTGAGCAGCAAGCAGATCAGGCGCAACTCAGTGATCTTGGGAATAAATCGTTGATAATACGTACAGCCTAAAGTCAAAGACCATCGGAGGCTTTGCAAGACGTTCTCGGTCTAAACATGGTGAGAAGCTTTCGCTGCAAGAAGGTGCCTCGGAGGCAAAGGCCTCAAGGCAAAAGGCTAATGATCCATGGGTAAGAAGGGCCGACGTCGACATACACGTAAACCTTGAAGTTTTGAACCGAGACTTCTCCCGAGTGTGCAGCGCAGCTTGCACGAGAAAAAGGAATGCCTCCGAAGAACATCCCGGATGTACGAGGAGATGCTGGAAAGTGAGAAAGGTGGACGTCATTCGGTTATTGATCGCAGATATTGTGCTGTTTTTATCGCTGAGTGGTGAATGCGTCATTGTCCATCTTCTTTTACTACAACAGATGAGCAAGGAGGAGTCTCGAGACACTCACATGTTCGTGCCAAAATATTTCTTCCATCCCGTGTGTATAAACGCCAGCAGCGCAGGCCGCATGCTGCGCCCGCCCGGCACGATCGAACCGACGTTACCCCGACAGAGGCTCGGTGAGAGTTTTGGCTTTCAGGACGACAAAACTTGGTGCCTTCGGGTCTGAAAATGAGTAATGCGAAGCCCTGGGTTCATTATCAGGGAACTTGACATCGGCGCCTTGAGCCGAGATGAAGCCACGTTCAGCTAAAAGGAAAGAGAGCCGTTGTCGCCGTTGGCAGGCGAGGGTTGGGCTAGGGCTCGGGGGCTGTTATGTCGCCAATGAGAGACCAGAGGCAGATTTTCTGCTGCATCCAATAGTAAATTTTTGTCTGGATGATATGAAAACAACGCGACCCGCTTGCCGTCGTGGCCTTGAAGGTCGCGATCTGCGATCGTCTTTCATGACAAAGTGTGCGTGCAACACGCGTGCTGGCCTGTTGTTGCAACTCAGCATCCTTTCATTGCTAGCGAATGAACGCATGTACTCACACATACTTTAGGACCAAGATTCGAGACGAGCGTTGCGGACGAGCATTGGCATTGGCAACGTCCTGAAGATCGAAATGGCAAAGCACAGCCATCGGCGACCACCGAAGCATTGACGGCGACTTGGCGGCGACTCACTATCCTTTCACTCCTGCATGCACTCAAAAGATTCACCTCTCGAATGCAGTAGGTGTACTTATCCTTCAAGCTAAGGGGATGATCTCATATGTTGGCCGTGAGCAGGTACTTACCATATCGTCGGCAGATCATGCGAGCCAATCCGTTAAGCCCGCACGTAAATAGACCTCATCCTTCCTCTGGACCAGTATGGCCGCCTTTACTACGTCATAACACGCTCTCTGGACTCCCTGAACATGCAAATCGACAATACAGGCGATAGAGGCGTGATTTGTGTCATCGGTACGATTCAGATTCGCGTTGATCGTCTGCAAGCACCAAGTCGCCGTGATCGACCCAATGCTGTTCTGATTCTGCCATCCAAACAGTAAATGGGAGCTGAAACGACATCACCAATCCTGGTACGTATACATACGTCATGGCTCTAGCATCGTATGTTCAGCACGCCGAGTCCATGCTCGCTGCTCGAAGTCCGGGATCGCCATCACAGACACCGCTGTCAGATTGCCTGGGCCTCAGCTTATCTGGCCAATCTCGAACGCTTGCGGGACCGGTGGTAAGCACCGCGGGGTGCAAATCGGGTTCAATTCGATGTCAGTGCCTCAAGTCGGTATGGCCGAGTGTCGCGACGATGCTTGGCTGTGCCGGCAACGTCATGCGAGACAATGGCGAGCATTCCCCAAGGTTTCTACTCATCGAGGGTAGGGGTCCAGATCCTCTTTGGACCAGTACGTCGATTGTATCTTATTTTGACGAGGAACGTAGGGACTTGTTCGTTCAATTGTGACGAGCTGAACTATTGCACTGGAAACCGATCGAGCCTGGACTCGAGCAGGTCAGACAGGATCGGGGTCGTACTTGGTTACCAATTTTATATCTCCGCATACTGCATATTCCATCTGGTTATGGCCTTTGGTTTGACCAAGCAAATGAGTGCTGCTAAGTGAACAACGACGATGAACACAAGACCACGCGCGCGTATATGTGTCTCGTGACGACTAGACATAGTCACCTGATGAGAAGCGTCAGTGAGATTTCGGCGGCGCACGTCCAGCTACAGTCGACCGCTCCTCTTCCTCGGCCCACAGCAAATACACCTCCCATTTCCACCCTTTCCAACCACCGACCAAGCATAGCGTTGTCCCAATTTCGCGCGTTCGTGTCACTTTACTCACAGGTTCCAATATGGACGTCGTTAAGGCGGTGGACACCTACATCACCAAGATGGTGTCTGTTCCTCCGGCCATGAAGGTGTTTCTGCTTGATTCACATACGGTACGCCAAACAATGATGAATTATTCCTTCTAAAGTTGAACTTCTATGTCCCAATAGACACCAGTAGTGTCACTAGCTTCCACCCAGTCCACATTATTATCTCATCAGGTCTATCTAACGGACCGCATCGACAACAAGAAACGAGACAGGATGCCTCACATGAAATGCGTCTGTTTTCTGAAGAACAGCGAGGAAAGCCTGGAGGCGCTGGAAGCAGAACTTCGTGAACCGAAATACGGAGAATACTACCTATGTCAGTGTGTCAGTGCCCTCGTCCTTAGCAGGCGCATGACGGCTTGATTCATTCACCTATGTAGACTTCAGCAACATCCTGAGCAAGTCGACCATAGAACGTCTGGCGGATGCCGACGAATATGAGGTGGTGCGAGAAGTACAGGTGCGTCTCCGATCGTCTGTCTGCGTCGGTGTACTCTCATATGTATCTCAAGGAATACTTTGCAGATTATGCGCCGCTCTTGCCCTCCTTGTTCTCCCTGAATCACACCCCCTCGGCATCCCGACCGCTGTATGGCTCTACACCTAATACATGGGATCCTAAGGCACTGGAGTCGTCAGTTCAGGGCTTGATCGCAGTCCTTTTGAGCCTGAAGAAGAAGCCGGTCATTCGGTATGAAAGGATGAGCGGAATGGCGAAGAAACTTGCCTCGGAAGTCCAGGTAAGAATAATCTCTGTACCTGCGGGTACACCCGCTCACGTATGTACAGCATCGCATGCAAAGCGAGTCGCAACTGTTCGACTTCCGAATGACACAAGTACCCCCGTTGCTCCTCATTCTTGATCGGAGAAATGACCCAGTTACACCAATGCTGTCGCAATGGACATACCAGGCGATGGTACACGAGCTATTCGGCATCACCAACGGCCGTATTGACCTTAGCCGTGTGCCAGATATTCGGCCCGAACTAGCTGTAAGGATTCCTCGTGAGGTGCAGGTCGACTTCTACTCATGGACCTGCAGGAAATCACATTGACTACCTCAACTGACCCCTTCTTCCAAGCTCACCATCTCGCCACATTTGGTGATTTGGGAACGTCTTTGAAATCTTACGTCCAGTCCTATCAAGCTCGATCGCTGGCACAGCAGCCCTCGTCCATTAATTCAATTACGGACATGAAGAAGTTTGTGGAGGAGTATCCCGAGTTTAGAAAGCTCGGCGGTAACGTGAGCAAGCATGTCGCGCTTGTGGGGGAGTTGAGTCGGCTTGTTCAGAAGAACAAGCTTCTAGAGCTCGGTGAGGTGGAGCAAGGGCTTGCGACGTCTGCTGGAGCGGACTTGAAGGTAATCCGTTCCTCTTCTCTTCGCTAGCATCATACTCATCGAGGAAACAGAGCGTACAAACATTCATCGTGGACAACGCAATTTCACCGGTGAACAAGCTACGCCTGGTGATTCTGTACGCATTAAGATATCAGAAAACGCAAGCCAGCAACATCGCGAACCTCATCAACCTTGCATTGCAAAATGGCGTCCCCAGGGAAGATGCTCGTGTACGTTATAGTGTTCTTCTTGTCCTCATAGCTGCTGACAGGTTTCTAGCTCGTGTATGCTATATTGAACGTAGCAGGCGCAGATCAGCGCCAAGATGACCTGTTCTCTACAGAGTCCTTACTGGCTATTGGCCGCTCCGCACTCAAAGGACTTAAAGTAATGTCCGACTGTCCTGGAGGCTTAATTAGCGACTGACTGAATTTGACAGGGAGTGGAGAATGTCTATATGCAGCACACGCCGCACCTATCGCAGACACTGGAACACCTCTTTAAGGGTCGCCTGAGAGAGGCGAGCTACCCCTTCCTGGATGCAGCAGGTCCTAACGCGGGTTTGCAACGGTGCGTTCTGGTCTCTCTTCGAAGTACTGTGTTCGTTATACGTACGCACGTTTGAATGCACAGACCACAAGACGTGATTGTCTTCATGATCGGTGGTACAACTTACGAAGAAGCCAAAACCATCTCCATGTTGAATCAGGACCCTTCTGCGAGCGGCTCCGCAGGGACTCGATTGTTATTGGGTGGTACATGCGTGCACAACACGTCCAGGCAAGTGCCCTTAACACCTCGGCACGGACGTTACTCACTGGCCCCTGCTTAGCTTCCTCGACATGGTTAGTTCCGCCGCAGCCGGCTTCCCACCTTCGGTGTACGAACCTCCACCAGAATCGGCGTCGAACGCGCCTGCCTTGAATCTCAACCTTGGCGGTGTTAACGTCAGCTTGGGCGGTCCCGCAGGAACAGGCGTGTACCGAACCAGTGGTGAGCAGACTGGCATTCAGGCCGATGGATTGAGAGACGGCGTGCGGAATCTGTTTGGCAAGGTGAAGCAAGGTGTGGACCGCATTGGTCTGCAGTAGTCGACTTGGTCATGGACGGCGTATTTTATAATTCCCATCGTAATTTGAGAGAAACACTGTTTATTCCCTCCCTGATCGCGGCTGTGGTGCATATGATAGCGTAGACGCTGTAATAAGTAGTGGACAAAACTCGGAGCATGTGAGGGCTTCGCGCGCGCGCAAGTCCGGGGAGAACGAAGATGGAGAAAGCCCATGTGATGAGGTAACGAGGCGCGACACGTAGCGGCCATCACAAGCCTCTCGTATATCCGCTGGCCACGTCTGCATTCAATTTCCTTACAACAACTCTGCCTCTCTCTCCTCGCCATCTGGGCGCATCCCTGGACATAGCCCGCTTCCACGTTCTTTGACTGGCCTCGGAACGGAAACCATGGCTAAGGGGTTGTTCGCAGGTCTCAAGGGTGTCGATGCCTTCGGAAAGGTATGCCTAGCAACCCTCGGTCGACATGACGCAGGCGTGACGAACCGCTTCCATTTTTCAGACGATGGAGGATGTGAAAGTCAAGACGCGTACGGGCGCGCTCTGTGAGTAGCATTTGTCGGGAAATATTACGCCCAGGCTGAACAGACATGTGAATATGGAAGTGACCATTATTTCGGCCGCAATTATTCTGGCGATAACTACCATGGAATTCCTGGACTACAGACGAGTTGGCATTGACACGTCTGTTGTGGTCGACCGGAGTAGAGGAGAGAAACTGACTGTGCGGATGAATGTCACCTTCCCGAGGGTACCATGTTACCGTGAGTTCTACCGTTGCCTTGCTCGAGTCCTAAGGATGGAATATCAACTCACGTGTCCCTGTCCTTAGTTCTGTCTCTAGACGTCATGGACATCTCAGGCGAGACGCAGCGGGACGTTTCGCACAATGTCCAAAAGACACGGCTTACTTCGACCGGCTCTACCGTGCCGAACTCTGTGACCGCTGAGCTCCGAAACGAATTGGACAAACTGAACGAACAGCGAAGTAATGGGTACTGTGGGTCATGCTATGGCGGTATTGCGCCGTCAGGCGGATGCTGTAACACCTGCGAGAGTGTGCGGGAAGCGTACGTGAATAAAGGGTGGAGTTTCTCGAACCCGGACGCGATCGAGCAGGTGCGCCATGACTTCGACCTACCAAAATGGCGTCCATGCCTAATATCCTGGGGGGAAACAGTGTGTGCAGGAGCATTGGTCAGATCGACTGCACGAGCAGTCCGAAGAAGGATGCAATATTGCAGGGCGCCTCCGCGTGAACAAGGTCATTGGTAACATCCACTTTTCTCCAGGAAAGTCGTTCCAGTCCTCTGGCAGCAACATCTACGACCTTGTGCCGTATCTGAAGAACGACGAGAATCGCCATGATTTCAGCCACAGGATCCACGAGTTCACTTTCAGCGCGGACGACGAGTATGACATCAACAAGGCGAAGGTGTCGAAAGAGATGAAGGAGCGGATGGGCATCGTGAACAACCCGCTGGACAACTATCTGGCACAGGTAAGCGCTGCCGTCTGAACGCGCCGAGGACCTCCCTGCTCACCGTGCCGAATTGACAGACGGCGAAATCGAAGTATATGTTCCAGTACTTCGTGAAGGTCGTCTCGACGCAGTTCCGCACTTTGGGCGGCAAGGTCGTGAACTCGCATCAGTACAGCGTCACGCATTTCGAACGAGACCTCTCGCAAGGTGCGGGCGGCAACACGAACGACGGCGTAGCAGTTCAACACGGAGTCTCTGGCGTCCCAGGTTCGTGCAAACCGATATAAGATCTTGCTTCGTGTCTGACACCAATTTAGGTGCATTCATCAACTTTGAGATCTCCCCCATTGTCGTGCGACACGAAGAAACTCGTC
Source organism: Hericium coralloides (assembly GCA_003675405.1). Classification (NCBI taxonomy): domain Eukaryota; kingdom Fungi; phylum Basidiomycota; class Agaricomycetes; order Russulales; family Hericiaceae; genus Hericium; species Hericium coralloides. The sequence continues at coordinate 205,781 of QUOP01000229.1, read as the reverse complement.
AATCATTTGCACACTTCTTAACATCGTTCGTGTTTCTTTTGCTCTGAGCCATTATCTGACCTCTCACCCTTTGATTGCACCAGGACGTGCGCCATCGTTGGTGGTGTCCTCACAGTGGCTTCGATCTTAGATAGCGTGCTTTTCGCCACGGAACGACGGCTCAAGAAAGGCGCCACCGCAAACGGGAATGGTCACACGAATGGGAAGTTGATGTGAATAGTGGGTACCTGGGTAGCGAGGTGTTTATGTCCGATTCGAGTACCACAACGCGCACTGGTCGACAAACACGCAAGCCTGTATCATTATATATTTCGGTTCTTGCCCGTCCGATTTATGCTGTAAAGTAAAAATGGCGAGGTTCCTTGCAGGAGCCTGTTCAAGCCCACTTCACACGAATGTGAGGTTGAAATGACTCCATTGTGAACTGCGACAGCAATGTATAAAGCGACGAAAGACAGCGGTACATGAACTTTAATTGAAAGTGACTGCGTTTACGAGCCTGAAATATTCATGATGGTACAAAATGCGGTGGGCATTCATCGTCTCTTGCGGGGTTTGGCGGCAGACGGGCCTGAGTCCGCGGGAATCTGTTTCCGTTTCTTCGATGCAGATGCTGACGGGGTCGTGGCAGAGGTAGACTTCGCGTTTGGCGTTCTCTTTGGCTGCACTGAGCTAGAGACGACGCGCTGTGTTCCGAACAGGTCATTTGAATCATCCTGGGTGCTCGTTAGTGCACGATCAAGAGGCAACTCAGACGAGGCGAACTTACCCCTGCACCCATCATCAGTTCATCCTCTTCATCATCCTCGTCTTCGTCTTCGTCATAAACGCGCCGTCGTTTCCGTATTGCGCCTCCGGTAGGCCGCGGGCTTCGATACTCCTCGTCCACGTATTCGCCGTCATCATCATCATCCCCAGTCTCCAGACCGCTATCTTCATCTTCGATCACCTGTCTGCTAGGTCCTGCCCGTGCGTTCCTGCATTTGACGGCCCCTGCCGACCCTGAACCTGACGTCATACTCGCGACCTCGACACCTTCATCACCGTCATCAGCGTTTTCCTCCTCCTTCACAGGCACTTCGATAACGGCTTGTACACGCCTGATTACCCTTACTTCGCCAGGCGTAGTTTTACCCCGCTGAGCGGGCATCTGCACCACAGGAACAGGTTGTGATTGGCGTGGCTTCTTGGCTGAAGGGTGTCGGATGGCAGGCTCGGTGGGCGCGGAAGGTGTTTTCATCGCCTTGTTCGGACCAGGCGCAGAGGGGGGCGCGGATGCGAGTAGAGCACCCGGATCGGCGGTGCTACTGTTCTTGATCCGGGGCGTGAACGGTGTGCGTTTGATGGCGGGTTTGACCTATGATCAAGGCAATAGTTGAAGGGTAGATGAGTAGATGCTAAGACTGCACAAGTCGTTACGTACTTGAGAATCAGTAGCCAGTTGTTCGAGACGAGCCATGAGACGCATGCGCTCAGAGTCGACACGGAGGAACTGATCTTTCCAGTCCTGGATTTCCTGGCGGGATGCTTCTTCAAGACGCAGACACTGTTGTTTCCACTGATGCGCTTCATCGCGAAGCTGGACCACTAGTTCAGCCTGATGCACATTCTGGAGCGAGGCATCAAACAATAAGAACACGATGTTACACGATGGGACTGAAAGCGAACCGTAACTTCTGCCTTTTCGACCTGGGGAAAACGCACGTCAAGATAGAAATTTGGCGTGGCAAGGTAGATAACGCACGGCAGCCTTCCACTTCTCAGCCTCATGCCTCCACTCTTGCTCCTCTTGCCTAGCTGCATGCATGTCTGCAAGGGCCTCGTCGCGTTCGCGCCTAACTTGACGCATCTCGTGTTCGACCTGTGTAGCTTGTGATCGCGAGCCTTGCTCGTACGCCCTGAGCTAGATCATGCAAGTGATCAACGATGAACAAGACGTCTTTCAGGAGAAAAGCAGTGTACATACAGCATTTACTGTTGCATGAGAGATAGATTTGAAGGCCTCTGCAAAGGCGACGGATGGTTCTGCGGCCATGGTTGGAACAATGGTGGATGCTCGAACTGAGCTTGCAGTCGACGCGACGCGGTCACGCTGTCCCATTCCGGCAGATGCCGACGCGCCTCCGGAACCGATGTCTTTCAGTCTCTCTGACTGCTTTCATCCTGCTTTCCTCCTACCTTCATCGCTCCTCGTCCTACACAATTCCAGATACCCCCCAGGACAGGAAGTATCAGCTACTCCAACTAACCGTCGTGAGTCTCATTCTACAGCAGCACGGTACGGTGGCTCACTAATCGTTGCACCTACAGTTTCTTTGCTTGTACACATCAGGATAACCTACGACAGACGACGACCCATACATCATGCCATACGGATGGAGGATCTCTCTTCATAGAGGCTTTTATTTCACAGAGGCTTTATCAGTTCCGGCACCCGTTCTACAACCCAACCCAATGGTAATAGTGAACCCACCTCCGCCTCTTCCCCATCAAGCGTTGGATGCTATACCAAGAAATGACTCCATTCAGTTTAATCAATGGATCCAGGACCGGCGCAACTTGCTAGAACAAAAACTTCAGAAAAGCCGCCTCCCCGGTGTCTACTTCTTTCACGACCCCATATTGATCTCGTCGAATTTTCCGATCCCAGGTGACAACATTGACGGTCCGGGCCCAGAGTGCGTCTTCCTAGTCGATCTGGATCGCATGATGCTCTTCGTAAACGGCCAGGCCATATGTCGTTTGGACAATTGCCCTGCCACAGATATCTTTCTTCAGCCGTTTATTACAGACCACTACGGGCACGAGACATGTCGGCACCTCATACCCCAGAATTTCCTTCTCCCACTACCCGTGTTGCCTGCCGTTTCTCAGCACGATATTCACCGATATATGCAGTTTGCAGGAACCGTAATGCCGCAAGCGCAAAGCGTCGCCGAACTGCTCTCCATCACAGCCTCTCCTTCTGCAGCTGAACGAGTTCGTATCCGCTTTGTCGAGGTGGTGATTGGAAAGATCATGACCGACGCTAATGTTTCGTCGGCCCTCCGCCGCCTCGAGACCGATCCGGACGGTGGTGACATTACGGGCTCGATACGATCTACGGCCCTCTCGATTCTGCACTTTATCACTTGGCCATTGTTTTATCCATCTATGCGTATCGAAAGCATTCGCAAGCCAGTCCAAGATACATTTTGGCTTCGCACCAATATGTGCTTCCTGCTAGCGAGGCACATCAACGATGATGGACATCTACGCAAAGCCGTTGTTGACCTCTTCCACGAGACGATGGGCAGGGCTGAAGGGCCCCGTGAGGTTTTCGGTATCATCTTCTCCATCACTCATTGTGCCATTATGCGCATCGATAGATCGGGGACTGGGTCCTTCACGCACACCCTCGCACTGCCCTTCCTCCCGTCGTGGGACACCACTTCTGCTGCAACACCAGGCATCACTGCTCTTGCGCGGCTCGCACACCTGTATGATCGCCAACACTACTTGCGGTTGCTCATGATATGCGGCATCGAACTACCCCATCTACCTCCTGTTCCTCTCCCCAAAACCCATCCCCTCCGACGATTCCCGGTAGAAATGCTCTTACGCATCATCGAGTGCCTTCCTGATACCAGAGACGTGATCAGCTTCGGCGCTGCTTGCAGTGAAACTCGGGCTTCGGTCGAGTCAATATATTCCGGGGGACCGGTGTTCCAGGACTGCGAGCTTCTTGGCATGTCGAGCAAAGACCAGACAGCCTTTGTACCGCCCTCAGAGAGGGACATCCAGGATGCCGCGGAGCACCAGGACGATATCGCTGACTACGAGGACTACCGGTATCTTACTCGTGCATCGTTCGACGCACGCCACCCGGAGAAGGGGAGGGTGATACTCACCATCGGCCTCGACGAGTACGATCAAAGCCTCTCCGGCTATCGGAAGGTTCATTTTCTCGGGCACAAGTGGAAGCCGAACGCGACGAGCATCGATCTCTCGTATCAGCTGTCAGATATGGAGGGCCATTCCTATGGAACGGAAGTCAAGAAATGGTATTTTGGTGCGCCTGCAGCTTCGGAGTCTGCAGAGGCCGCAGACGATGCCAATAGCTCCGATGGTGAGGATTCGGATGTCGATATGGATGGCGGGTTTGCTGCGCCCGTGCAAGGCATCTAGGAGGGTGTAACGATCCTCTAATATTGTTCTGTATCACTTATCACTTACGGTGTGCCAGCCTATACAAGGGCCCACAAACATCTCCTCAATGTATGATATACTGTACATGTACTGTACGCGGTGCTCGCGATTTCCAATGCTTCCCATGTACTTACCCCCTCAAATCTGTACTATATCATGTGTAGCACTTGTTACCATTGTATGGAATTTGGAATCAGGACTCGATTAAAGTCAGGAAAGTGAGTGCGCATGCGCAGCCAAGTTCCGTAGAGCGCGAGGGTAATTACGTGCGCGCAGGTACGTGACTAGAGGCCCACTCCTACTCCTCGTCCTTGGTGCAACTGCTTCACAGAATGAGCTCAAAACGATGGTTGTATATGGCGTGCGTATCCGCCGGCGCGGCGCGAAGGAGCACAGTGGACTTTTGACTCCGCAGCAATCTGACATCATCATGACGCCGGCCCCGGCGAGCTTACTTCACCTGCATATAGACTTGCGAGCCATAGCTTCCCTCTCAACCCCTGTATCGAAAACTTGTCAACCACACTTGAACCACATAGCTCGAAACCATGGCATCCACCGACGCACCCCATTCCAGACACTCCCGCGAGCGCCGCAGATCCAGGTCTCCCACCGATGAGGCCCACGTCTTTAAGAAACCAGTGCAGATCGTCGGGCGCCCGCCGGTTACAGACCACGACATTTCCGAGGACTTTCTGCGCAACCCACCGCACGTATGTTCCCAGTTCATGTAACCCACATCGGCCATTCTGATATTTCTGGCGTTGCAGAACTTCGACCCTTCGTTGGCCGAGGCTTGGACTCCGGAGTCTGAAGAGCCCTCAGAACGCCAGACGAGGGCAGCGGAGAGGGAGCGTGTCAATGTGATGGCGACCGAAAGAGAAGAGAGGGAGGAGAGGGAAGCGAGGGAAGAGAAGGAAGCGAAGGAAGCGAAGGAGCGCACTCCGGGAAAGGGTCCAGGCCGGGTAAGGAGGAAGGATCGGGAGAAGTCCAAGTCCAGCACACCCGGTAGGGGAATCCTCCCGGAAGAGGTCCAGGAGGGGGAGTATCAGAAGCCGAGCGACAGGGTACTGTTGCCGGAGGATGAGCCACCACGCATTGTTGATTGAAACGACAAGTCATCTGTGTCAGGCCTGGTGGAGGCTCCCCGAAATCCGTAGGATGGAGCACCTGTAGATACACATTGTATATTACCAGCATAAAGTGCCTTTCCATCTTCCAGTCATCAGTAGTGCGACGACAGCAGACGACGACAAGTATGCGAGATGGACCTCCTTTGCCTGTTCTGATGAGCACATAAGAGATTGAAATCCTGCACAGGATGATAAAAATAATGTGTCTGGCCCTTTGTTACTACCGAGTTACAAATGATTACGATTCCTCGAAATAGACTGGCGTGAAATGATCAATTCTTCAGTTGCACGGCTTCGACCTTGTCGGTTTCCGCGATTCTTTTCCCGGTATACAGGTCGAGCCATCTTAAGACCTCGTGATGCCATTTGAGACTGCGTACATAGGTAAGCGGATGCTTTCTCGAAGAAGACACTGGTTTTACCTGTTGCCGTGGTTAAGGACCCAGTGGTTCTCGTCGGGGAAGACCACCAGTCGACTCGCCACGCCAAGCCTGTGCAGCAATGGGTCAGCAAATATTCAAGACAAAACATTCAGCGGAACACACTGTTGCAAAGCATGGAACGCGCCAATGCCGTCCGTCTCCGGAAGGCGGTAATCTTTGCTACCGTGGATGATGAGTTGCGGTGTTGACCACCTGTGCACGAAGTTTGTCGGGTTGAATTTAGCAAGAACTTCCTGCGTCTTCGCGTCCCACGGCCTGCCTCCCCACTCGTGGTTGAACTATATCATGCCTTGTTTATCAGCCAGCCAGATCGCACAGGGAAAATGACTGACGAAGAACAGTTCGTCGGTGGAGTAGCCATTGTATTTCGCGTCGAAGACACCGTCATGGCAGACGAGCGCCTTGAAGTTGAAGCCGAACTCGGGATGGCCTTGAATCCAGCTGGCACAGATCATGAGACGCTGACCACATGAATATATCAAGTAAAAATCGTACTTGATGGCATAACCGCCCCAGCTCGCACCAGCTGCCGCAGCACGGTCTGGGTCGATAGCAGGATACTTCTCCAACGCATACTTCCAGCCCTTCTGCATGTCGATGAAGGGCTTTCCTCCCCAGTCCTGCGCAATGGCGTCCGTGAACTCTGCATGCGAACCTGTCAGCATGAAGACACGCAGACCGCTTGGTGGGACTACAGACCTTGACCAAAAGTTGTCGAGCCAGTAGGGTTGAGAGCAACGACGAAGTACCCCTGCTGTGCGAATACGACTGGGTTCCACCGCGTTGACCATCCGTCTTCCCAAGCACCTTGAGGACCTTTATCCCATTCCAAGTTGAGCGCTTTTTTCCGGTTATCGAAGCAGGAACAGAACGCATACCTCCGTGTATGAGCAAGATCGCTGGCCACTGTTTCTTGCCCTCACCCTCTTTGTACCCCTTCGGCTTATATACCCACCCCTGCACCTGCTTCTCCTCCGCACCTTCGAACCAGATCTCTTCTCCGCCCTGCAACCCCTTCGCACGCAGCGGCTCTTCTGTGAACCGCGTCACCTGATGTACCTTCACTTTCCATGGGTTCTCAGTCACCTCCCTCGTCCGCTCATATTCTTCCTCGAGTTCATGCAGGCCGCGAATAATAAATACGTCATTGGGAGACGCGGCGGACGAGAGGCTGTATATGATGCGCCCGCCAGGTAGCGTCTGCAGGCCGGAGGCGGCGCCGGATGAGGTAAGAGCGCGCGGGATCGTGTAATGCGGTGGGAGGGCTGGGTGCGTGGTGGACTTGTCGGGCGTTGGGGAGACAGGCAGGATAAATACTTTGACGCGTGCGTTTTCGCCTGCGGTTAAGTAGAGGAAGTCCGAGTCTTGGGAGAACTGGAAGGGTAAGGTCAGCACATGAAAGCTACGGACAGATCCTCACTTACGGCAAGAGACTCTGCAGACCGATCCCACAGCTGGGTCACAGTGAAGCGAACGTCCTTGACTAAATCGTAGATGACAATTTTGGCACTGTACGAAAATCAGTACATCCACCGGGAACAGGGGCATCACGCCTTGCGTACCGATCTGCCTCGTATCCGTCCTCATCGAGCTCAGTCCAGGCCACCTTGTCACCTCCCGGGCTGAACACCGGACTGTGCGTGGCGCCTTGCTTGCCCGAAGTCAACTCCCTGGGCTTCTCAGTGCCATCAAGTGGCACTAAGTAGACCTGCGAAAATTCAGCAGACGAAAGGACTTGTTGAAAGACCACTCACGTTCTGCTTGGTATGCCATGCCTCTGGCAGATCAGGGTCCTTCGCTGTGTAGACAACATGCGTGTCAGATACAGAAAAGTCGTCTGTGCCACCAAAGGGCTCAACCGGAGTGTACTATCAAGGAGCGTAAGACAGCGTGAAATCAACCAGAAATCTGATCGCGCACATGTCCAGTGCCCTTGAGCAGATTTAGAGGCGCAGGCCCAAGAGTCCACTTCTCGTCAGGTCCTTTGAACACGTTGACCGCGAAGAGTGTGGGCTTCTTCGGCCCGACATACGTGTCCCAGTGCCGCACGTACGTATCGTCGTACACGAACGCCGAGTTGCCCCGGCTCTCCCATGCCCGGTCGTGCTCGTTCACAGCAGTGAGGTTCCCGTCCTCATACACGTTGTCGGAAAACACGAGCACGCCCGGCTTCGCGGCATATTGAAAGTTCGTGAGCGTGGTCGTGGGGAACGTCCCGACGAGCGCGGGCGACTTGGGCGTGGAGAGGCTCTGCGGAGTGATTTCGACGGAGATGGCGAAGAGGGATGAAGTCTTTGCGCTCTCGTTACCGACGACGTGGCCGATGGTCTTGTCGTCGAGCCAGAACGCCTCGCCGCCGTTGGTGAGCGGGATCTCGAGCGGCGGTAGAGTCGACTCGAGCGGAGCGATGAAGATAGATTTGGTGTTCCTGCATTTACAGGGCGTGGTGATACAGGGCGTGGTGAGGCGGTCATTCAATGCAGAAACAGTGCAGCGCACTCACTTCTTGTCTTCGAACGAGAACTTGGACACTGGCACGAGCACCAAGTCGCCTGCGGGATTCGCAATGCCCGCTCCGGGGCGGGCTAACTCAATCAGGTCCTTGGGCGTAAAGACATCGCTTCCCTCCTTGAACTGGAAATCCTTGACAGAGCTCATTGTGTTCTTCAGTGTAGAGGGCGCGGAGTTTTGTGCGGGCTGAAAGGGGATCTGGGCGGCAAGCCCGAGAAGCGGAATGCGGGGAAACCACATTGCGACAGCGTGGACGTCCCGGCTTATAAGTTACGAGCTTCCTTGCCTATGTGCACGAGTCTTGATATAAGTCTGATAGCTGAGTTGCAAGCGTGCGCGAAGGCGTGAGTTTGCCAATCAATGTCCTGGCTGACTCTCACAAATAGCCGATGCATCGACCACGCGCGTCCGACGTGAAACGTTGCCGTCATCGATGCGCAAGCGTACCATAGCACATTACAGTACTTTTGAGTGCAGAATGCAATAGAAAACAAACAGATGAAGCAAGAATATGTAATGCAGTGATACAGACCTCCGCGGACGGAGCGATCTACTCGCTCATCGCCCCCTCATCCTCAGCCCCGCCGTCGTCAGAACCCTCCTCGTCTACAGGCCCCTCCTCCAAGCTAAACGCCGGATCGTCAATCTGCACGACCTCCCCACTCGCCGCCTCCCACCGCGCCATCAGCCCGACCCTGAACTCGACCATCCGCTCGCCAATGAGCTTCAGCAGCTGTGACTGCTCCGCGGTGAGCTTCTTCCCCTTCTCGCACAGGCGGTGCGGCACCTCGAGCGTCGGCACGCCGCGCTTCATCGTCGTCGCGAGCCCGAGCTTGCGCAGCTGCGGCTCCTCGTTGTGCGGGAAGGGCTCGGACGGGGTGGAGTGGTGCTGCAGCACGGGGCCCGCGGGCAGCACGACCGTGCGCGTTGCGTGGTTGCCCGCGCGTGCGAAATCGGCTTGGTGGAAGTCTTTGAACCATTCAATGACCTCGTCCGGTTCAGAGTTGGTAAAGAAAAGGCCAACTTGGCCTTTTATTTGCTACATAGATGGGAGGAGGAAAGTTTGATCAGGCGCGAACACGGGTGGGAAAAGAAGATAGACGGACGTTGGCAAGCGTAGAGAGCCCTGGACGGTGCTCCTCCTCAGGCGTCGCACCTAGTGCCTTCGCCATCACTGCTCCCCGTCCAAAATACATGCGTGCAGAGCTGCAGGATAACGATCAGCATCTCTACGCACGCAAATGAAAAGCAATGCCCACTCTTTCCACAATCTACGGACAGTTTTGAGATGCGCATTGCGCATGTTTCCGACTGCGAATAGCCAGCAGTACTTCCATTTTTCACAGTGTTCTTGGATCTATTTGCTCATGGACTGAGTCGCTGTTCCCACTCTCAGAGCGAGGACTCAACGCACCTGAGCGATCTGAGCGCCCTTTTGCTCCCTCGTCTTTTTCTCGACCTTCGCAAGCGTTACTGTATGACAACAGCATCTTTAGAATACCATCCATCTGACATATAACCAACTCACCGAGCTTCTGTCTCTTTGATTTCGGCATGGCTGCTGCGAGAGTGAGGACGGCGAAAAGATAAACGAGGCGAAGCAAGTCCAGAAAAGGAAATCTGCAAAATCTCATCTCTCTTCTCGTTCGCGACCATGGTGGCGGAGCTCTCCATCTCGCAGGCCGAGCTTGACAATCTCGAGGCCGTCCTGCTCAATGTCTCCGGAAAAGTGCCCCTGCACAACCGATTCCGTGCGCTGTTCACGTTGAAGGCGCTCAAAAACGACGACGCGATCCGGGTCATCTCCAAGGGTGTGTACAGTGCAACTGCTTGTGCGCGAAAACCGTGCTGAACATCGAGGCATCAAATAGGATTTGCAGACCCGTCTGCCCTGCTTAAGCATGAGCTTGCGTACTGCTTGGGGCAGATCAAAAGGACCACTGCGCTCCCTACACTCGAGTCCGTCCTGCAGGACGAGCAGGAGGACCCCATGGTCCGGCACGAAGTGGGTCCCTTTATCACACCAATCTCAAGCTCTGCATTGCTCAACGAAATACCAGGCAGCCGAGGCTATGGGTGCCATCTCATCCCCAACCTCGCTTCCTATTTTGCGCAAGTACGCGACCGACCGCGACCGCGCGGTGCGCGAGACGTGCGAGATCGCGCTCGCGAAGATCGAGTGGGACAACTCAGAGGAGGGACGGCGGCATAACGCGCAGGCGACGGACGAGACCCTGTATGTTTTTACGCCCTCGAAGATGTCGTCGTTTAATCATCGGATACTAGGACGTACACATCGATAGACCCGGCGCCACCGACGTCTGGGCTGCTCGCAGGGAAGCCTAAACCCCAAGACCTCTCCAAGGAGAGCATTTCGGAGTTGCGCTCCAAGCTGCTCGACACGAAGCTCCTTCTGTTCGAGCGATACCGCGCGATGTTCGCTCTGCGCAATATCGGCACTGCAGAAGCCGTCGAAGCATTGGCCTCTGGTTTCGCAGACGACAGTGCCCTATTCAAGTGCGTATCCCAAGCCCTACTGGACGTCTGTCCTCTCATATTCCACCGTTTGTAGACACGAGATTGCCTTCGTGTTCGGCCAGCTGCTGTCACCGCATTCCGTTCCGTCGCTGCTCAAAGTATTGCAAGATGCCCAAGAGACCGACATGGTCCGTCATGAAGCAGCCGAAGCGCTGGGCGGAATTGCAACACCCGAGGTGCTTCCCTATCTGAAGGAGTACTTGACCCGGGACGATGTGCCGGTGGTCGTTAAGGAGAGCTGCCAGGTTGCTCTCGACATGTATGAGGTATGTCGTTACATTGGGTGACGTTCATCTCTCGCCGGAGCTAACGTGGAAACAGTACGAAAATTCGGACCAGTTCCAGTATGCAAACGGTCTGGAAAATGTGGAGGCTGTAGCCGTATGAAGGGTGGATAGCGGTAGACGCATATGTACGAGCGGCATTTGACTGTATTTTTTCTGATTGTATTGGTATCTTCTCCATTGATCCAGTGCTCTAGATCTTTTTTCTCAGGTTCACGGCGTTTTGGGTAACTGCGGCTGCTACTGTCGGATGTCCGGCGACATAGTTGTATGGACAGATAGGCCGAAGGTATGAAATCGTTTGTCCATAGCTGTCGAGTGGGGTGCCCTGGGAGTACTCTGGAAGCGCAGCATTCAGAAGTCTTGATTTTGTGGTGGTATCATTATTTTCCAAAAGCCGCCCTTGACATCGAGTTCTTGCTATGTATATGGCGGAACTAACTTTTGCGGTGAGCCTCTTCCGTCCCTCTTGATGGCGTATATGTCTCGCGCCATATCTTCTAAAATGTCTATTTGCCTGACAAACGTAGGATCGGTAAGTCAATCGTTTTATTTTCTCCGCATCCCATAAGCTGACTGGAAAAGAGAACGCGTATCCGACCGCTCCTACCATTGGAGAGAAAGCTTCTCTTATCATCGTGAAGGAGCTTGGTATCGATGGGTGTCTACGCTCGAGCGTCCCTTTCGATGAGCTGCAGGATGGACATGACTTCGTGTACCCCTCGAAGTCAGTGCATCTTTTATACATATAACTGATATAACTGATATATTCTCCATTGAACCAGTGCTCTGAACCTTGTTCTCAAATTCGCAATGCTATGTCAAATGACTACCACAGCCGCCATCGAACTTCTCATGGAATGCATCATCAGATCGGTTAGGAAGATGAACTTATTCAAGGCGATCCGCGAACCCTGTCAAGTGGCGCATCCTGGGATCACCCCGGATCCGCAACGTCAACAGAACGCTTCGATGGTATTTGAAAGAGTGTGCGTGGCCACGAGGATTCTTTCAGTGGAGTGATATTAGTCGATGCTCTATATATCAGAATCCGATGCGTTAGCATGCTGATTTCGAACAACAGGATCAGCAGAGTGCCAGCAGGCATATAAGGGTTCACGAAACATTCTTACGGAGGGGAGAAGGGGCCGGACTGGCCCATGGAGTACAGATTTGGATGATAGAAGCGTCAGACATGAGAAGGCGTCTGTCTCTTCAGAAGTAAAGAAGGAAGGAAGTTTGACGCACACCGTCCTACGCCGTTGCATGCGCTCGAATTCCAACACCAGTGTTACCGACAAACCATTCTGCGCACCAGACTGGCTCCGCCGCAGCACATGTGCATGAAGGAAGGGCTCGGATGCGTCGGGAACTGGGATGGTATTCATCGACGCACACGATGTGGGCACAAATGTTGCTGCGCGGACGGTGGGTTCCCGTTTAGCGCCGAAATAGGCAAATAGGCAAGAAGATGGTCCGCCGAGGCAAGCAGATCGTGTCGTCCCTCAATCCCACTTGGAGACTTCTCTGGACGCCGAGAACCCTATATAATGCATCTTCGCCATCCCGCCCAGATGGATCCAAGCCTCCGTCCTCTTCCTGCAAACTGCCATCATGTCCTCACTGCCGCCCGCCGACGCCGAGTATGATCTTGTCTTTGCCGGTGGAGGCACCGTCGGCTGTCTCGTCGCTGCTCGCCTCGCCGCTGCGGATCCCAACCTGCGTATACTTATTCTCGAAGCCGGCCCTCCGACCAAGGACCAGCTTGCACACGTCCAGCCGGCCCGCTTTATGCACCACCTCCACCCATCCGCCTGTACCGTCCGCTTTCATGCCGGAACACCCACCGAGAGCCTTGCTGGACGCTCTCTCATGGTCCCCTGTGGACAGTGCCTCGGCGGCGGGTCGAGCGTGAATTGTAAGTGTTGAAAGTTCCGATCTGGGATGATCCACCCACATATATGCACAGTCGCGATGTACAGTCGCGGTAGCGCGTCTGACTTCGACGACTGGGAGACTATTCACAAGAACCCCGGATGGGGCTCAAAAGATCTGATACCGCTCATGAAGAAGGTGCGTTCTTTTCCTATCAGAAAGAGGCCCCTATGTTGTGACCAGCATGTATGCACTCTAGACCGAAACATATCAGGTGAAGCCGGACGCGCTGAATCACGGGTATTCCGGACCGCTCAAGGTCTCGAACGGCGGTATCTACACGAATGTGGGCCAGCAATACCTCGACGTCGCGACCCGCTTCGACACGGCACGCAAGGCGGGCGAGGACATCAACGATTTGGTCTCCGTCAATATCTACGGCGTACGTATTTGGTATACAATTGTCCTCTTTGAGTTGAAACGATCTTCGTTTCCGTTTATTTAAAGCGTTGGCAAAAGTACGTCGTGCGTCTAGCTTGCCCGATCTGTGCTCACGAATGTGGGTGCGTATTTATCTGTGTAGGTGGATCGACAAAGAAACTGGCAAGCGGTCCGACGTGCCGCATCACTTCATCTACAACCAGCAGGAAAACACCCCAAATCTCCACATTGTCACTGGCGTCCTCGTTAAACGTGTCCTCTTCGAGTACGTTTACCGTGACGTGTGTTTCTCACTCATATCTTACGCCCCGTCTGTTTAGTGGCAAACTCGCGACTGGCGTCGAGTACGGATGGAACCCTCGTCATTACCCTGACGGGGACAAGACGTTGCGCGCTGTCTATGCCAAAAAGCTTGTTGTTCTATCTGCTGGAGCGTTCGGTTCCCCAGGAATTCTCGAGCGCTCTGGTGTAGGAAGGAAGTCAGTTTTGGAACCCTTGGGTATCCCGCCTCTCGTGGAACTCGATGGGGTCGGCGAATCGTATCAGGGTGCGTGGCTCCCGACGAAACCCCCGGTAGATCTGATTTATCTCGGAAACTAGACCATAATGTCATCTTTGCACCATATCTCGCTGCCCCGGAGGCCGATACCCTGGATGCGGTCGCCCGGAACGACACTGGTAGCATATCCGGTTCGTTCTAGCTATTGATTTTTCAACGCTGTATGCTCATTCACAACTTAGCATTGTCCGAAGAGTGGTTCAAGAATGGTCAGGGTTTAATGGCGCATAAGTATGTTTCTGCTTCGGCCTTCTTGCGGGGTCTGACACAGGGTAACTGACCTCCATCACAGTGGCATCGACGTTGGCGTCAAAATGCGTCCCACTAGCGCGGAGGAGCTGGCCGAGTTTGGGCCCGAATTCAAGGAACGCTGGGATACGTACTTCGAGCGTGCGCCTGACAAGCCTGTTATCTGGATGGGCCAGGTTGCGATGTAAGTTAGCTGTACGCCTCGTTCACTGGTCCATGGCTAAGCAATATTTGTCTAGGCTGGTAGGCGATCCCAATGTGGTACCTCCCAGGAAATACTTTAGCATCGGATACTACAACGTGAGCTAGGCATTGGTCCCTCCAATGATTGTCTAACAAGTCAAGCACAGGAATACCCTATTGGGCGAGGGCATGTACACATTACGTCTGCCGATGACACAAGTGCACCAACAGACTTCAGACCAGGCTTCTTCGACAAGTCCATATCATTGATCTTTTGTCGGTGCATACCGATAGACTAATCACCGTTTTCATACAGCATAGCCGATGTAAAACCTATGATGTGGGGCTACAAAATGACCCGCGAGATCGCCCGCCGAATGCCTCTTTTCGAAGGAGAATACGCACCCATGCACCCAGTGTTCCCTCCCGGGAGCAAAGCCGGCATCTACGAGGGGCCCCCAGTGCCATTCGATACGCCGCGTATTGTATACACAGAAGAGGATGACAAGGCCATTGACCTGTACACCAGACAATTTGTTTCGACGGCATGGCATTCGGTCAGACTCAAGCGATGGATGCTTTGGTAGGATACTGATTATTGTGCATAGCTCGGAACCTGCGCAATGAAGCCCCGTGAAGAAGGCGGCGTTGTCGATCCAAGGTTGAACGTATATGGCCTTGACAGTATCAAAGTTTGCGGTGAGTCTTTGCTACATCTTTAATATTGCGTGTGTCTCATACTCTGTATTCGAAGACATCTCCATCGCCCCGGCCAACGTAGGAGCGGTAAGCTGAGCCTTTCGCCTCGGTTGGGGATCTTCAACTGATTACGGATGACTCGGGACAGAACACGTACGCAACGGCCCTTACAATCGGAGAGAAAGCTGCCCTTATCCTCGCAGAGGAACTCGGGATTCAGGGTGTCTGAGAGCGAAAGTCAGTCAAGGTAGTATACCAAGTTGCAGCATGGACACGACATCATGTACTCATGGAGGTAAAAGTTTCCTCCATGTGAGAGTAGTATAGTCCAATCCCAAACAAGCGTGGCTTGTCTCTTTCAAATTCTTCGACATCGTACACAGTCACATCCGGTCAACCTCAAAAAAAGGCATTTCAAGTGATGGCTGAGATTTATACAAACAGTAAAAATGTCAATGCAATTGGACTAGCGACCAGACTCTACAACACATCATAGTACATGGTGAATGCCTCCCCTGATCGTACAAACAATACAGCCCGTCCTCTACTCGCTGTCGAAGACCAGGCACCTGACCTCGATGGACTGCCTCTCTGGCGCCTCCTTCGGGCTCGTTGCGTCCAAAAACGCAGTATGAGGCGTGAGGCGCGCCTTGCTCTCGTCCGAGTCGAAGCACTTGATGAGGATGACCTCCTCAGGCGTCTGGTTGCCGAGGAAGTACCATTTGTGGTTCGGGTTGTATTTGACACTGAACGTGGAGCCCTCGCGGTCGCGGTAGATGTGGCGCGTCGAGATGAGGTCGTCCGGCTGGATGCTGCGGTAGTCCGCGACCGCGAGCGGGTGGTGCGCGACGGGATTCTCGATCGGCCGCCAGACGTTGATGATGCGCACGCGCGACTGGAGGAGGCGCTCCGCCTCGTCGCCCATGTGGTGGCGTACGCGCGCGAAGCCCGCCTCGAAGGTCTGATCGACGTGCACGCGGGTCACGGGCCCGCGCTTCAAGTCGTTCTCGCCGTCCTTCACTGGGCGTCTGCAGAAATAGAGAGTCAGCGAGATGTAACACATGAGGAAAGGGTAGTGCCTACCTGATGGTATGGTCAAAGACGAACACGCGCTTTGCGCCCGCCTCCTTCTTCAGGATGTCCTCGACCTCCTGGTAATACCGCGTCTTGATCGCCTCCTCGTCCTCAAACAGCTTCTCCGCGCTCGTGTGCTTCACGAACTTGAAGCCGGTGACGTCGAGCCCGACCGTGTCCTCCTTCCCGCGGATGTCGTGCACGACAGCCTCATGGGGTTCGGGGACGATGTTCGACTGCGGCTGGCCGTCCTCGCGCGGGTACGTGTAGTTGAACGGGCGCTCGTTGCCCGTGTTGCCGTAGTAGTTGAGAGTCGTGGCGACGTCGTGCGGGTGGGACGCGAGTACTGCTGCTGTGGCCATTGCGATATTGGGGGAACGTATATGTGAGATGGGTGCGGGAGGGATATGTCAGACGGAGACTTCAGATGCAGTCGAGACATAGCGAAGGCGGGTTTATATACCGCAGCGCAGGCGATAAAGATACGACGGCCTGCCCCGCAGTAGGGCTGACTAAAGGCGAAGCCCCCATAGACGCAGGAGGCTTAGAGAGCCTCCCTTGGTAATGCGACTGTCACCGTACCCACTTCGGGTCGGGGAGATTGGCGTCGGATGGCGAACCCCAGACACAGGGGAGGAAGTGATCTCGAGATGCAAGCCTCGGTCTTCGCGATGTGTGCCCGAGGTTGCGCGGGACACGCACCTACTCCGTTAGCGGCATGAGCATATGTTCCCCTGTCTGTCTGCCCTGTGAACAACGGTTGAAATAACTTGACTTGTGGGGGATCGCTGGATGAGCAAGACGGAGAGGGTGGTTACTAATCAGGATGCAGGAAATCGAGCTCCGCGAACAGTGACCGTGTCTGGGGTCCCCTACCCGAGTGCCATGTTGCGCCATTCTGCGATCACTTCGCGTCAAGTCGCTTCCTGCTCCTTCGAGACCGGAATCGAATTCTGACGCATTGCGCCCCTCGTCCACCGGCCAGCCTCTGGTAACACCGACGGATGCAAAGTGGTTAGTGGATGCCGAGGTCTGTTGATTGACAAGGATGACAGGATGGTATCTAGTCAGAGGTTGAGTAAGGAGAGATGAATGCTCACTTTGTCAGTGCGACCTAGAGGGTATGTCCTAATCATACTTCAGAAATAGCGACCGTGGTGCGTTCTTGACGTACCATGAGAACCTCGTCCTCACCTCAAACATGGGGACAGACAAGCGGCCCGGTGCACCGAAAAACCATTGCTATGCTACAGTGTGTATACAAATATTGACAGGTCAGAAAGTTATGACATCAACAAATTCGACAAGCGGTCGGAAGAGCATGTACTAAGACTATACCATTGTTGCTGGGTCTGGGTCCGGTTTCTGTACATCCCCACAGTCATGCTCCTCGGACACGTGAAGCTATGGTATCTCGCATTTCGTGCGATTCGACGTCAATGTAGACCTGAGCAGTCCCATGTTAACGGGAGGAAATCATACGTATGATCCAGCGAAATACATACTTCTGGCCGAACCGTCGAGGTGTTGAACGAGACGACCCGATTGGGATGCTACAGCGGATGTCAGAGAGCGATGCAAATCATGGATAGCTTTGCAAGCCTACCTGCACGTTGCGAAGGAAGTTCGCTGCCGATGAGACGACGTGATCCGATTCAGACGTGGTCGGAAAATTCCAGCCCCGCCTGGAATTGAGACTCGAAAGCAGGGAGTTGCTGTACAGTTTTGATAGGGAAAAATTGAAGGCGAGATGCCTACGGCAGCAGGATCAGCATTTCGCGTGTCCAGGTCGCCACCAAGATACCTACAGCCCGGTAGACTATTGATCATGTCTGCGTCAGTGCGAGGGCATGGCTAATCACGGGAATGACTTACGATTCCCAGGTAAACCCCAAGATCTACGATCGCCCACATGGACGTGATCAGCCCAGTTTGCACCGTCACTGTCAAAAAATTCAGCATCTCATGTGCAAGAATGTGCGACGCAACCTACATCTAATGATCTTGTTCATAACGTCATTCGATCCCATGAAACCGGTTTTATGTCGCCGCTGTGTACCGTGTCAGGCATGCAAGTGCATACACAGAGCGCAAGAGGTGTATACCAAGCAGACTACTAGGATGACCGTGATTGTCGTGTCCACAACCGCTGATGCTGTCAGCCAGACGATCACTGGAGCTTTGAACTTCTGGAACTCGAGCCAGTCCGGCACCATGCCGATAGCTATCGACGTCGCGATGCCGCCCACTACGTGCCATCAGCCTCACTCGGTATTTTGTGAGGTAAGGAACTCACAGCCTGAAATGATCCATCCGAAGACGAGCAGGCAGACCACAGGTGTGCTGTTCGTCAGGACTTTGACACGCCACGAGAAAAATAGTTGAACCATTGTGCCTATGATCGACTGTAACACCGATGCGTCAATTAAGGATGATGTAGTCAAATGGAGCCTAGAGACGTTACGCACCGTCATGGCAGGATCTGGATACCCTTGAGTAAATCACCATCGAAAACGTGCACTTGTGGACATCACCAGTCGCAAAGACTGCATTAAACACCATAAGTACCTGATAGACGTCAACGCCGATCTAAACTCACCCCAATTTGCCTTCTGAATGGCAACAGGATTACCTGCGCGACACGGAATAGTTCAATGCTTTTCCGACTCCTACCCAATGGCACACGCACTGTAGTTGTTGACCAGCGAGGCATACATATATTGAACATCGAACACGCTGTTCGCTGTATCGGCCACGAATATGACCAGAATCTATTGCATGCAGCATCAGAGAATACCCTCAACGCACACTGTACAAGGTACTCACAAAGAGCTTCATCCACATCCGGTCGCTGCACCAGTCAGTACTCAAAGGCCAAGACTTGCAACCCCAGGACAACTCACTTCCTGAACGAAGTGATGTAGACGTATGCCTGCGTGATTGAGATGCCATAAAGGATGACATTGACCACGGTCCCAATGAACAAGGGGCCATGCCTACAAACGAATAAGACCAGCATACATCAACAAGAAAAAAGGCGTACTTACACAATCTTCGCGATGCTAGGTGGCGCGGACGTGGCCATTATCTCAGCGGCGATCACCAACCCAAGGAAGGACGAATGACATTCTGTTCTGCACCATTTGCTCTATAAGAACCTGAAAGAGCGAGCTCCCGAAAAGTTATAGCACTATGATAGTGCGAAGAGCCTGCCACTCGCGGTCAGTCCTCCTCCGCCGAAGACCCCGCAGGACACCTTCTTGGATCCATTCCACTATGTCCGCGTGGCTCGCACCTTCGGTAGCCACTGACATTTGGAAGACTGGCAGTTCTATCTGGACGTGGAGCCATGATGCACGCAGGTCGCTGGCCACGCACGCATGGACTGTCGAGAACGAGAAGACAGAATAAGTTCCTGTCAATGTCGTCGTTAACGTCAACAAAACAAGCCGTTACGTAAAACGCAGGTTGCTTCGTTCAAACATCGAGAGAACATACCATCTCAACTGTCCATGTCGTTTTCCTTCATCTCCCTAAGAACCCAAGCAAGCTAACCAAACGTCAGAAAATATCCAAAGCAAGCATACACGGTCAATCTTCTTGAAGCGTAGCAGACACTAGACTCGGTCCTCGTGCCTCGACCGGACAGACGTCAACGTGTTTGATGATCTAGTATGACCCTCAGCAAGAATATTCGCTGTCTGTTTGTCTCAGGAACTATGTAATCCACAGGAGAGATACTGAGCAGTGAGCAATATTCTCGAGTATTTTCACGACAATCTGATAAGGGTTCACCCACTTCGCTGAAGGCTTGCCCCACGTCACGCAAACTTTTTTGAGCGACGTGTGTCCCTGTGTCCTGCCGCGAATTTGATGCTGCTGTCGAGCATTTTAAATGCACTTGGTAGTCCCACGACTCGTCTGGTCTCTGTGCTTCGCAGATCTTCAGTCCACCGGCTCCGAAAACCATAAAGGTACCTTGCAGGTGCTAGATTTTGACTCGGACAGCACGATAACAACTTGATCTTTCCTAGAACCGTCGAAATTTGACGAACGATCAGAGTTCTGCTTATTTTAGGTGCGTAGAACATGTCTGATCATACTTGCAAAGCGGATATGAGCTTTTCAGAATGTAAAATATGGCCGGACGCGATCGTCAAAAGATTGTGCGGCGCAGGACGACCAATGTGCAATTTGCTGCTCTGAGGAAGGAGCCTTGACAAGGGCTATGCCTGGCTTCTGGTCGGAATTAATGCGGAATCCTGTAGCCCAAAATTCAACTGGCACATATCGATGGTGATCGCGTTGGCACTGGCATTACTTCACCTTAGTACTGCATGCAAGATCACGCCCTCTGGTTCTCCTGGCTACCGCAACTGAAGAGGATCACACAAATCCACATTCAAGCAGATGTTTAGAATGCCATCATGAAGCGTGTTGTGTATCCCGTTGATCTTGATGATCGTTAGTTTGCGATTCTGTGACAACTAAGGAAGACTGATGCCATGGGCGTTCAGTTACAGAATTCCGTCTATTGAACAGCACCCGGGTATCTGTCGAGTAACACGCTGGGGCGATCTCGACTTCCGACAACCCCCATGTCGTTCGTTGCTCCCGGTTCATCGCCTTGTTCACCGCGGAATGCAATTCCGACTATGCTGCACACCGCACTCACCCCTTCCTATCTTGCACATCTGAACTCGACGCACATCCGCCGCGGCAACAGTATTGTGCGCGCGAAGTTATTCCGTGACCGTCAAGGAGACGGTCTCATCTTAGAAGAGGTTTTTACATTCACCCTAATTTTCGAAGCTACTTTCACTATGCTTCATCAGTTCGCAGTGGTACCGCTGCCGATTGTTCCTTATATTCACCAGACAGCCGGGCGCAGGCCATGCATGTCACTCGTGTTCCAGATATCTTTCCGCCTTCATTCCGCAAAGTCGCGTGTTTCTGTACCGTCCAACTGCACGGGTCGAATAAGGGGAATTCTCGACCGTTGCTTGCTAACGCAAGCGCGTTCCTCGGAAGGGTCCACCGCAAACATGGAGCCGTATCTGGAATAAGGCCAAATGGCCGATGCCTTGCTTTCACGGCGTGGCACTGCCTGATCGACAATATTTGCAGATTCAACTCGTAGTCTGTCTTATAAATTCAGAGGACCACAACGACTTACAGGCAGTCCCAGTCGATCTCTCTTCTCCATTACCCAGCAACAGTCATCCACCTCTCACCCAACTCTATATCACAATGTCAGTGTCTTTCAAGTCTTTCAAGCTAAGCGGCACGGCGACTGCGACATCGACAGAAGAGCCTCCGCCTCGCTATGAAGCACCTCTTGCTAGTGCGCCGCAGAGCGTGGCCGAAGGTAAATCAATGAAAGCACCAAAGTGAGTCCTGGCACCGGAATAATTTCTTCCGAAGCTAATGTCTGTAAACGAATGTCAGGCCTCCGGTTCGTGCATCTAACTCGCATTGACGATGGTATGGGCTCACGATTTGCCTAGGTCTCCAAAGACTCTGTGAAACTCATCGCGTAAGCAATGCTTGAAAGTCAAAGCTGCTGCGCAATCTGACCTAGTGTCCTTGCAGTGTCATGGGCGCGACAGGGAGCGGGAAGACCACTGTCAGTAAGGATGCCCTGTCGAAATGACAACTACTCTGACGCGCTACGGCTAGTTCATCAATAAAGTCAGCGGATCGGAGCTTCGCATCGGACGAGGCCTCACGTCGGAAACGAGCGAAATGCAGTTATCGGCGCCGTTCGAACTCGATGGCCACACGATCACCCTCATCGACTCGCCCGGGTTCGACGATACGATCCGGAGCGACACGGACGTCCTGAAGCAGATCGCAACATTTTTGTCGGAGTAGTATGCCATGTATTCCTCCCTATTGAACCAGAACTAACCGACCTGTGCAGCTACGAGAAAGGCATGATGCTCACCGGTGTCATATACATGCACCCCATCTCCGACCGCCGCATGACCGGCGTCTCGCGACGCAACTTCAACATGTTCCGCCAGCTATGCGGCGACTCGACGCTCAAGAACGTCGCCATCGTCACGAACATGTGGGAGGAACTCACTGACCGCACGACCGGCGAGAACCGCGAAGCCGAGCTCCGCGACAAGGAGCTCTTCTTCAAGCCTGTGCTCGATAACGGCGCCGTGCTGCTGCGCCACGAGGGCACGCTCGAGAGCGGACAGGTCGTCCTGCAGTATCTCCTCGAGAACGTCCCGGAGGCCCTGAAGATCCAGCGCGAGATGGTCGACGAGCACCTCGACGTTTCCGAGACAGCTGCTAGCACGACACTCAGCAGCGAACTCGTGCAGCTGGCGGAGAAACACAAGCAGGAGCTCCGCGACATGCAGGATGAAATGCGGGCCGCGATCAAGGCGAAGGACGAGCGGACACGGAGGGAGCTTGAGATGGAGTCTCGCAAGGTGCAGACCGAGGTGACACGGCTCCAGAACGAATCGACGAAGCTGGCGACGGAGTTCAAGGCGATGCAGGAGAAGTCGGCGGCGGAATACACATCTCGGATAGAGGCCCTTGAGGCTCGGTTCCGACTAACTTCGATTGACACTCAGGAGAGGCGGACCCTCCAAGAGCAGATGGACGATATACGGAAGCAATACATGCAGGCGGCGGGCCCACGGCGCGGTCAACGCGATCAGGACGATCAGGGGGAAGGCAGTAGTACAAAATACTTTACAAGCTGGGGCTTGGGAGGACTGAGTAAGTTGTTCATGGATTTTCAGACTGTAGTCTCTGACAATGCGTTGCTACAGGGCTCGATTTCAAGGTCTCCTCTAAGAAATGAGCCCCCTCGCGCCGGATAGTAGAGGGGCCACGGTACCTAGTCACCTTTCCTCTGTCCTCCACCAGCGGTCTTGTACACAGCGAGTTTCAGTCCGACCAAGAATTACAGTAGGCGATTTATGTGTATGTTTGGCTGTTAGCATCCGTGAGTAAGGAAGGAAGGAAAGTAAGGAAAGTAAAGATGTAGGCAGAAATCATTCGACCATTTTCGATGCGCCCCGGGCCGGATTCCAGCGAGTGGAAGTATGGCATTCGAGCATGAAGATGATTGTGACGACGTGAAGACTCCCCTGACTCTAATTCTGCTCCGCCGCTGTAGTAGCCTAAGTAGGATCGCGGAATCATGTCACCAGCTAGTGACCCGCCCAGCCTTCAGGGAATGGGCTGGGAGCGGTACTAAGATCACGTCTGATGCATGAGCTAAGTATCCCTGCTGCCGGAAGATCTGTCCACCCGCTACGTGATGCACAACTTGCCTCATTCATGCACCATGCTTCAAAAGAACATACCAGGCGCCAGAAAGAAATATATCCACTGCCAGTGCAGGCAGACGGCCTCCATGTATAATACGATCTGTCCATCTCGGCGTCCGCGGGATCCACAGTTACAATCTACCATCCTTGCATGTGTCCATCATTGCAATCCTCTGCGTAACTCAGTAATGCTCGTTTGCTTCGTTGAAAATTAACGCCCCGTCCTGCTACTGTGCTTGAGCTTGTGCCTTGTAGGTGCCGAACTTTGACGTCGACATGTTGACAGATCGGACTAGATGAACGGCCAGGATCTCAGGAATGTTCAGATGTCCGCCAGGTCTACTTCGACATGAACGAGATATGAAAGACACTTGTCAAGATCATGCATATCAAGGACATCGGACGCCAGAAGCACATCATACTCGCGTACTCGCGTTTGGGGGCACGAGCCTGCGGAGGCGAAAGAAGATTCGCAAGATACTCAAGCGATACTAACAGCAGGGCAGTCTATTTCCGCACTGAGGAGTGTCAGAAGTGCAGGCTCGAAAATGCGATACATGATGCTCGTGAATGAGATATCCGATACAACTTTACAACAACATAGCGGCAAGATAGGAGGTTCGCCAAAACATGATCATGAAGGGGGTATCACATGAGTGTAAAAATGCGGGCATTGACAGCGAATAGAGAGCGTTATATGACATTAGCGGAGGGTTTGTGCGACCGAGACTGGACGCTGCCCCCTCGCGACCGAGCCGGTCAGGGCTTTGTCGCCGACCTTGCCGTCGACATTGAGCATTTCATGAGATTCGACATCGATATAGACCTATATTGATGTCATGATGAATAAGGTCTGGTCGTGTCAGATCGGGACAAACTGACCTCAGGTCTCACAGTGCTGCCGAAGGTCACCACATCAGGCTAAGAGATATGACAGAGGAATGTTAGGGATGGGATCAAATGGTTCTCGGAGACATGGCGCACCTTTCGGTTGCTCGAAGTCTCCTCGTCCGCCTCTGAGTCCGAATATTTCCATCCAGAACGGGAATTGAGGGTGGAAAGAAGCGAGTTGGTGTACAGCTTCGACAGCGGGAAGTTGAAGATCAGATGACTAGACTTCCATCAGAGCGCTGGGCGGTTAGTAGAAGACGTTGAGACGTACGTTCCAGTTGTCTAGTTTGCGCATATTTTAGGATTGATTATCAACGGCTCGTACAAATGAGACTTACGATTCCGAGGTAAACACCAAGATCGATGATGGCCCAGCACGACGTGATCAAGCCTGTCTGGACAGTCACTGGAGGCAGTGGGGATGAGGAATATACAACATGACAGATATCGACTCGACTTGCACCGAATGATCTTGTCCAGGATATCATCGGATCCCTTGAAGCCTTTCTTATGGCTTCGCTGATCGATGCATCGTATGAGCATGTTATTCACGAGCGCGCAATAGATCCGACGAACCAGATGCCAGACGAGAATCGCAGTGATCGTTGTGTCCACAATGGCGGAAACGGTAAGCCAGACGATGACTGGCGCCTTGAATTTCTGAAACTCTGTCCAAACGGGAACAATACCAATCGCAATCGAGGTTGCGATCCCCCCGACTGAAACGCAGGAGTCAGGCCGTAGCAGAATCAGAGGCGAAAGAATTACTAACGGCACGAGATGATCGACCCTACCACAATGAAACCGACGGCTATGTTGCTATGAGTGAGAACTTTGACGCGCCAAGCGAAGAACAACTGGACTATAGTCCCAATAATTGACTAACGGATAACGGGAATTCTGTCAGCCTGAAGCAGAGCAAATTGGATAACTGCAACGTACCGTCATGGCGGGATCTAAATACCAGGCGGTTGAAAGTCATGAGGGCCATGGAGACGACCAACCGTCAACAACGTACCAGTCGCAAAAACTAAGAACATAGATAAGTTTCACGACAAGGGAGGGACAGTAGCAGGACACGAACCCCAGTTTGCCTGCTGGATAGCCGCGGGATCGTCTACGGCTAAGATCAGTGAGGTGCTCAACGAGAGGGTGAATGACTCACTGTAGTGGTTGACGAGCGAGTCGTAAGTATATTGAATGTCAAAAATGCTGTTGAGCGAGTCGGCAACAAACAGCGTAAGAATCTAGCCCTGCGTCAGAGCTCATTTCTTCAACAGCGAGGAGCGTACGCACCACAAGCTTCATCCAGAGCCTGTCCCTAAAGTTCGAAGGTAAGCACCAGAAGACGGGACGGGCGGGACGAACACGAACTTTTTGTACGTCGTTAGATAGATGTAAGTTTGAGCGATGGAGATTCCGTAGAGAATGATATTGATGACTGTTCCGATGAAAATTGGCCCATGGCTGCGCATATAGACGGGATTGAGTGGACGCAGAAGAGAGCGGGAGAGAACTTACGCGACTTTGGCAAAGTTGAAAGTGGGGGCGGTCATGGTGGTGTTGAGAAGGAGCAAGGAGGGCGGGGTACCGGCGAAGACAACTGACAGGACGAAGTATATAAGGGAGAGGGATTGGAATGCGAGAAGGTTGACATTGATTCATGTCGGAGATCTGGCCAGTGGGAAGGGATCTGTTGTAGACAGATTCCACCTTGGAAAGACTTGCAGATCGCTGTCTCTGTAGAATGTCTGCTGGAACAACATACACACCTTGAACGCACTTACTCTGTCCGGTAGAAGACCGCAATGAATCACCACGGTGGAAGGTAGATTCCATCATGGAACATCGCAACATCAATTGGATGTGTCCGTAGAGAGAGCGTGCATAGCAGAGTTGAATGAAGTCACTTCTACATCGCCTCGGCTGCTGCCAACCTGACTGTCCCACGCCCATCATGTCCACCGACATCACCTCCCGCATCCTCGTCATCTCATCGTCGCTCGAGAACGCGAGAAACTCTGTCAGACGTATGTGCAGCCGGCACGTCTTCCTATTTCCTCACGTCTGAGGCCCTCCTCAGGCATCAAAGCCGTCGTCGATGGCCCCGGTCCCGCCGAGCTGCCCCAGTCCAACACCATCCCCTGGACGATCTCCAACAAATACTACAGCGCCGACGTGCACTTCCAACTTGCCGATTTCAACCATTTTGACCCGCGGTCGGTGGAGGGTGTCCCAGCTGTGATCTACGTCTGGCAGCGAGGCGATGTACGTCCCGAAACATCCATCTCCACGCTTCTATTCTATTCCACCAGCTGACACTCCCTTCCTCTGCAGCCATATTCGGACCACATCCTGTCACTCGCCCGACAGCTGTCTGAACATCAGCCCGAAGTGACGCTCGCCATTGCACTCGGCTCCCGGGCGCCGCACCCTGATGATCCCGCCGAGGGGCCAGACCAGTTCCTCGCAGAACATGGCTTCGAGTACATCGACGCGGAGCGCACACCCGGTCCGCCCGACGCGAGCGACGATGATGAGGGCGACCATCACGTCGTCCAGGGCCTCTCCCGTGTCATCGACGCCCTCAGCACCATCATGTGGCCGTCCATGGTGCGCAAGGAAACCTCCGCCAAACGCGCTAGCCAAATATCGAGCCTCTTTGACGTCATGCCAGAGGAAGAGGGCCTCGCATCGCTCATGGCCGCCGACGCGCACGAGCAGGGAGCGCCTCAGACGCGCGCCAGCCGGCTCCGCCGCGAGATCGCCGAGCTAGAGCGCTGGCTCGTCGAGATCGAGGACCTGCATGAGCACGAGGCGCAGCAGGATGATTCTGAGGACCGTCCCGACTTGCAGATCGACCTGCCCGAGCCGGAGAAGGACCCGTGGAGTCGTTCCCCGCTTATAGCCTTCGCCGAGACGGCGCCGGTGTCTTCACCCACGCACATCTCGCAGACCGGCTTCGACGATGACTTCACCGAGTTCATATCAGGGCCTACGCCCCAGTCTCGATCACCGCCCGAGGGGTTTTCGACGCCGTCTCACCTGCATGATGCGAGACCACAGATTCCCATACCCACTGGTGGTTCCTGGTCATCCTTCAACTCAAAGTCCGACCGTCTGGGTGATGAGGACGAGGACGAGGACGATGAATTCGGGATCGACGCCGACGAATGTGGGTACGAAGCTCTGGACGACCATTTCTTCACACAACACGGGCCCTCCGGTTCTAGGCTTGCTCCATCCGGCTTGTCAGACTTAGATCATCCTGGAGCGTTCGACCTGCGGAATATCTTGAGCACTCTGGAGGGTGTGCGAGAAGGTGTGTCAGGCATAGAGGACGAGGATGCCCGAAAAGCACTATCTGCACGGCTGGCGTCGAACTTTGTCTTCCAGCGCATGGGCGGCGATACAGGTGACCACACAAGGGGTCCGGAGTCTCAGGCCAAGGATTAGAAGGGCATCGGGCTCGAGCAGCCAGCTCAACGAATACTTTAGTGCGCTTGCTGTGTATTTATCTAAGTTGCACCATCTTGTATAGTATCAATCTCGCACCATCACATCGCGGACGATTGTATCATATTGATTTGCTTTAAACTCCCGTTGACTGATTGGTATTGCGAGGCATATACAGTGCATGAAAACAATACAGAGTAGTCGAACGTCGATGCATTAGATTGTAGCAATTTCAGTGTTCACTTCTAGTCCACCTCTTCCTCGTCCGCCTCTTCCCCGTCCGCTTCTGCAGCCTTGCCCGTCTCATCCCGGATGCCCTCCTCCGCAAAACTCAAGATCCCGCCCATATCCAGCATGCGCACCGCATTCTCCGCCTCCGGAATCGACATCGACCCTAAAACCTGGTTCACCTTCTCGAGCTCGCCCGTCTTGAGTGCGTCCTGCAGCGCGGGCGCGAGCGACTGGAACAGCTCCCAGCGCATCTGCAGCGCCTTGCGCACCTCCTCGATGTCCATGTCCTCCGTGCCGGGGCCCTCGAGCTGCAGCTGCTCCGGCGGTGGCCCGTCTGGCACGTTGAAGCTGATCACCGTGTCCGGGTTCTCCGCGACGAGCTGGATCTGCTCCTGCCCCGCGGCCTCCTCCTGCTTCGTGATCTCGACGCGCCGCACGACGTGCGCATACGTGTCCTCGACGTCCTTGCGGAAGATCTGGTGTGCTGCGTGGCCGCCCTGGATCATCCTGCATGCGCAGTAAGCACACGCTCGATTCAAGATAACCATAACCGAGGAAAGAGACTAGATGAACGCACCTCTGGAAGAACAGCCGCAGCCCGTCCTTGCCGAGCTTGTCGCCGTACTGCAGCAGCAGGCTCTGATGCACCGCCTGCTTCGCAAGCCTCGCGTCGCCATTGCTTTGCGCCGTGAACGCCGCAACGAGCAGCGCGTCGCTCGCGCCGGGCACGACGACCTCGCGGTGGCTCTGGATGAACTCCCACGACTTCTCGAAGTTCCACAGCGGCAGGCGCGCGAACGCCTCGAGCGACGGCGTCATCTCCGGCAGCTCGTCGAGCTCGTCGGCCTTGGGCGCCGCGGCGGGTGCGGTCGCGCTCGACGCGGCGACGGAGGAGAGGAGCGCGGCGTCCTGCGCGGCGGAGACGCCGCTTGGGTTGAGCAGCTCGATGTCGGTCGCGGTCTCTTTTCCCTTGCCCTTGCCCTTGCCCGTCACAGGCGGCGGGGCCGGTTTTGGTGGTACATACTGCATCCGCACATCAGTTCCGTCCGCAAACACATGACCTGCGCAAACGCACCTTGTTCTCAAATCCCTCATGCAAGTCCTCCGACGTGATGTGCTTCGCCTTCTCCTTCATCAGCCCGTCCAGCTCCTTCTGCCGCTCCGCGGTCACCTCGCCGAGCTTCTTCACATGAAATGCGAGCCCATCCTCAAGGAGCCGCGCAAGCTTCTCCTGGTCGCCGCCCGCCTTCTCCCTCGCCTCGCCCGCGACGCTTTCGAGCAGCTTCCGCACCATCTCGTCGTACGACACGGGCTTCTCCGCATTCGTCGGCGGCGCGTCGGGTGACGGGTTTGCGCGGAGGCGCTCGACCTCGCTCGAGAATTTAGCCGGCGTGAGGTCGCGCGCGAGCGCAGTCAGCTTGCCGAGCAGGACGTTATTGCACGAGATCTCGGCGTCGAGCTCCGCGATGCGGTGGTTGCGCGCCTCGCGCTTCTCGTGGATGTCGCGCTGTTTCCATCTGTGGACGGTCAGCGGGATCGGGGCGCAGGGCGCGCGCAGCGACGCACCGGATGAGCGACTTCTTGTCGACGTTCGGATGGCCCTCGATATCTGAGTCATCGGAGAGCTGCGATGGTGCTCAGGACGGCGAGCTGATCGCGAGAACGTTTTACTTACCTCCAACTGGTCCCATTTTGAGTAGTTGAGCGGCATCTTCGTGGCGTATGTCGATACAATGAGAAATGAGAGGGGGGTGGGGGGTAGTGTGAAGTCAAAGGGCGGTTGACTTCAGTCTGCGAGATGGCTATGATGAATCTGCGACAAGTACTTACTGGTGTAGTAGGTTGCTGCGCCACAGCAGGTGTACAAGGATGTCCAAGTCAGTCTTTGCGACTTGTTCGCGACAGTGCTCGAAGCCTCTAGAATTCATTCGACAGACCGAATTATCGATCGCGTCTCTGATGGCCGCCTGATGGACCCATAAACTCAA
Organism: Hericium coralloides; assembly: GCA_003675405.1. Taxonomy (NCBI): domain Eukaryota; kingdom Fungi; phylum Basidiomycota; class Agaricomycetes; order Russulales; family Hericiaceae; genus Hericium; species Hericium coralloides. The sequence continues at coordinate 175,740 of QUOP01000229.1, read as the reverse complement.
GCCGTCACATGAAGAATTTTACGATTGTAATATTGTAAATCATAGGTCTTTCTAACATGTGCATCTATGTGCATATGCTCGCTTGGTCTCATCATGTAGCATTCACGGATCAATTGCCCTGCACCGCTACAGACGCACTTCGGGATCGAATGATACCTTGAGCATGACGTCGTTTGTTCCCGCGCAGTGCGCAATATTGTCGGTACCGAAATTATATCCCGAAGTCCATCTTCCGAGAGCGTACAACGGTGAAAAAAGACACAGAAGAAATCGTGAAGCAGTCGAGCCGGCTATGCTTCCGCACTCCCGAAGTACTGTCAAACTTGAGTAGCAAGCCCTACATAGTAAGAACACTGTCGATCTGCTCGTTTTCCGCTAGATTTCGGATTGTGCCTGATGCTAGCATGCAGCAGTATCGCCCGGGCCAAGTTGAAGGACCAAGAACGAAGCGAGGGCAAGCGAAAAAGCAGCAGCAAAATCAGCACGAAAAGTAGTAATTGAGCCAAAATGGAGTAGCGCTAATGAAAGGGCTTCGCATAGGAGCCTGGAATCATCTGCTAGAACAAAGAACAGTTGATAGCAGTCTTGAGACTTCCCGATGGCGCTCGGGCTTAGCGGCGAGAAACATTATGTCCGCACCTGATATAGATACTTCGACGAGTCGAACATCAGACGTCCAGATGTCAAGCGAACGAGCAATGAATACTGGAAGGAGATAGGTCTGGACTGAGAAGCGAATTGACGAAGCCGCTTGAAGCGCTCAATGTGCGGCTCTTCGTCGTGTCCAACAGTTGTCCAACACGTCTCGCAGGGTCCGGGGGCAGTGCGGCTTGCAAAATAGAGCATGACGCCATCGTCGTCAAACTGCTGCATGCGGGTCGACCTGGGGGACCACGAGGGACGAAAGAAGAGCGCAATTGAGTAGTTGATAGAGGCCCGCAGGGTGGAGCCTCGGGTACTGTCTATAAGACTCTGGATCAGGTCATAGCGCAAAAGAACCGGCTACCGTAGCGCTGTGCAGACTTCGCGATGCCGGGAGCGAATGATGTCGGACCTTGCTGCATGATGCGTGAGTCGAGTTTGCATGGTCGTCTGCTTACGGTGCGTGTGCACGCCAGGTCGACTAGAACGCCACCATCTAGGATCAACCAACAAATACGTCAAAGGAAGCGTCGGACTTGGTTGCAAATCCTAGAAGGTCCGTAGGCAGTGACTGCGTGGGTGAAAGCAGGGATATCGGCACCTGTCCGGACGGAATGGCCACAAGCATGAGAGCGGATATCGACATGGAAATAATGAATAAACGCACACGTGAAAAGACAAGGACGAATTGCAAACACGAGGCCGGACGAGTTTTCTGTTGCAGAGTGCTGGGAAAGGAAATGGAGTCACAAGGGGCGACGATTGATCGAGTGCGCCCGTGCCTGCATGTTGTTACGTCGCTCTGTACAGCCCTCAGCTACCCCACATCTATCTAATCTCTGCCGCAGAATGGAAAGTCCGAGCTATTTGCATTTGACCATCTTATTTCAGCGATAACAGAATGTCTTACATACCTGTCAAGTCGCATGAAGCTCACAAGTGGAGGAAGCGTGAGACGGAGCGCGGAAACCGGAAGCTTTCGAGGATGGTGAGTATGCAGAGATCGCGAGTTCTTTATAGGCGAAGGAAGAATCCCCCAGATCTGTGAATCTACAACGCCGGAGACGCCTCACGTGGATGATCAGACCAATTATCGTTGACCTAGTGCTGAGAGCGGTAAGAACAAATTTACAAAACTCACTACGGAGAATGATGATCCCGTCCCACCGTCCTCCTCGCCTTTACACTCACGACCAGCTCGATTTCCCTCTCCCGGCCGTTTTCTCGCCCGTGCGCATCTGCAGGTTACGGGGAAGCGCTTGATCGTGTGACCATGCTCGCACCTTTCCCAGTCAATCTACGCACACGAGCGATCTCCCAGCCTCCAGCGGAGCAGGCGCCGAATAGCTCGCAGGATGTGGGCCCTAAGCCACAATTTGATCCTCCAGCCGCTTCGCAATCTACATTCACTCTGGCCGATGGCAGGGAACCAGAATCTCCACTTCGCCGCAACCAAAGTCAATCACAGCTCTCTTCTTCGAAGGCGCTTTCGCGACGTTTTCCGTTTGGCCGAAGGCGCACAAGCAGCCTTACTGGTCAGCACCCGCCCGCACCTGATGCCGCTCATGACAGCATCGCCGCACCGCCGCACCCGCCGCGCAACCCAATGCGCTCAAAGTATGCCGACATCTTGCCCAAACGGCCTTCGACATCGTCAGGCACGCCGGATGGGACACAATTCATTTCCCCAATTGCCGTCACCGCCCTGGGTTATGCTGCTTCTCCATTCCCCGTAAGCGTGAGTATCCCCGAATGTCTCTTCCCTTCACCATCTGATGTATATCAACCCGCATTTCTGTTCTCGTTCTCGAACGCTTTCCCCCCAATCTCCAGCCATTTGCAGAGATGAGGCCGCTTCGACGGCGGAGTACGAAGAAATCCGTGCGCAAGGGCAAGGAGCCAATTGCGGCGAGCAGTTCTGTGGAACAATCGGCCAATAATAGCCCCAAGCCTGGGTCGTCGTCTTCCTCGAGCTATTTTGACGAGTCAAAGAAGAACGCCAACTTCTCGACTGCCGACCGAGCCATCCTCGAGGAGCTCCAGCGAGGAATCACTGCGCGAGAACTGCAGTTCGTCATGAAAGGCGGCAAGAAGCACCATTGCTATTCGCCGGCAATCGCGCCTTATCCTCGCAATTATGAAAGAGTGGTCGTCGATCAGTGAGTCTTCTCGCACATGCGACCTCCCAATGTGTCTGATGGTTCGTCGTGCTGCAGTGATGTTTGGGAGACTGCAGCCTGTAAGCAGATATGCGGCAGTGTGACCTTTCATGTCTTCGACACGCCTCCTACGAAAGTGTACGTTTCCTTTTTCATCCTCGCTAGAAGCTCGACAGCTCATCCCGATCTCACATTGCACAGGCTCGACATCGGCTGTGGTGAGTGTCATGGCACCTATCTCTAATGTGAATGCTGAGAGGGCGTGCGTTCAAGGTTCCGGTAGCTGGATTCTAGATTGTGCCCGTCAATGGAGGGTATGTGCCTTTCCACTAACAAGTGAAAGACCGTCTGACGTTTCATCTCTTCCATACCAAACCAGCAATGTGAGTTCGTGGGCATTGATTTAGTCCCGCTGCATCCAGACCTGTCACATTTCACTTCCGACTTGGGAGCACGGATTACTTGGATGCAGGTCAACTGGTCTGTATCGATTCTGTGCCTTTCAAGACCTTCGCTCACTTGTTTTATTTCCAGCTTGGATGGCCTTCCATTCCCCGATGAGGAGTTCGATTATGTGTATGCCAAATTTTTTCGTTTACGCGTACGGTCCTTTGACACACTATGACATCAGGCATATCAAGCGAATAGCGCACGGGATACCCGAAGACAAGGTATGCTATGATGCCTTTTACGATCTTCATTTATTCATTGCATTGTCAGTGGGACCATTTTCTCGAAGAAATCACACGAATAATGAAGCCTGGGGGAGCTTTCGAGGTATGACTGCTCCCATGTAGATGTCACGTTGCCTTCCTCATTCCAGCGACCTACAGATGATAGAGGAAGATCTATATTTTCCTGGGAAAGAGGCAACGATGCCAGCCTCACGGACGCCATCGCCTCTACCGTACCTCCCGACGCCACCTCATTCAAATGATGACCACAGTATCAAGCAAGCTGTACCTCGGGTAACCACAGCAATTAATCGCACAGATTCCTCAGTGACACCATCTTCAAGTACTACCCCAAAATCACCGATCGCCACGTTACCCACGACATCCACTCACGGCCTGGCTAGCCCAGCGTCCTCATCTCCCTCTATAACGCTTCCCAGCCCAGGCTTGGCATCAGTGCCCCAAGGCGTAGAGGCAACTCCGTCACAGTCGACTACGCCCTTCCTTCTGCGCGCTGTCCCAAAGCCGCCGCCGAACCCGCGAGACCATTCACTTTTGGAATACATCTATACGGAGATGCACTCCTCGCGATTCATCAACTTGGCCCCGCTATCCCTTTTGTCGAACTCCCTTCCGTTGTATTTCAAAGGTAAGATCTCACATTCCTTGACTTTTTCGTGTATGAACAGCGATTTCCTCAGATGTGCGCACACACGCACCGATGACGTTCATGTTCCCGCCGCAGTGTCCAACTCTTGCCAAACTCCGCCTCGCCAATGCAATCGACGAACCCGAGTCCGATAGCGACTTGAGCGACTCCGACAATGACGTGGAGAGCACACATGCTCAGGCGCCAACACCACGACCCTCTCGTGTAGCCAACGGCCATGGTGGCCATTCGAGATCCCATTCGAGACAACGATCGTCTAAGGACCAGCGTCGCACCTCAGGATCGACATTTGTCAGCGGCAATCAGATTCTGAGGCAGACTCAATCCTACATCGTACTTGACGAAACTCGTCTGCCGGCCGTGTCGCCCGCCCATCATAAGGCTTCCCTGGCCTCGTCCGTAGGTTCTGCCCCGCAGTCACCAGTGCAGACGAAAAGGGCCTTCCAATTTCCTCCTGCTTCGAACGAGCCTCCAAACTCTCCGGAGAATGGATCACACCATTTACCTTTGTCCCCTGGAGATGCATATGCAGCTGCCGCATTGATGACGAACCATCTTCCAAACAAGAAGCTCAACATTGACCTGAAGAGCCTGCGCATGCACCTCTCAACGCGCGTGACCGAGGTGCTCGCGTGTGCAGAGACAATGTGGGAGTGGGTGGCCGAGTTCCAGCAGCGCGAGAAGGCCAAGGCGCCTGAGGCGCGAGACGGCGACAAGGACAAGACGATCACCGAGAGGGACTGGGAACGGACTGAGCGGCGAACCTCGTCACTGATGGAAGCAGAGGCATTGCGGAAGGACGTCCTGGCGCTCATGCGCTCAGACTTTGACGCACTGCTGACCCGGTTTGAATTGTGAGTCCCCCTTACGGCATCATCGCCGTTTCAGCCTCTATCGCCCAAGGGCCGCACGCGCATGTTTGCTGACTCTTCTCTTTCGTCCCTGCATAGAGACATGCATGACAGCATCGCGCTTGACACGTCCATTGCCAATACGTTCCACTGCCCGTTCCCCTCCATGGTACGCACCCCAGAACGGAAGGCCTTTGACACCGCGTGCACGAAATGGGACACATACCAGGCGCAGCAGCGGCAGGCGGGCGTCCAGGGCCGTGCGCGTTCGCACTCGGCTGGTACTTCCGCATCGGCCCACCACAGTCGCACACGGGCAGGCAGCCGCACGAGCGCGAACAGCGCATCGACAACGGGGGGAGCCGTGCCGGGCGTTGAAACCCAGCACGAAGAGAAGGCTTCGGCCCCGCCACCGGACTCGACTCAAAGATTGAGCAGGACCATCCGCGTGTTCTGCGCCTGGAAGGCGTGACGGCGGAGTGGCAATTAGGCTCGTCGAGGAACGATTGGCAGGTGAAAATGCGGAGGTGCGGCGCGCGTGGTATAGTCGAGGTGTGGCAAGTCGGTGGCTACGACGAGGACGAGTTGGGAATGGGAGGATGCACTGTGCTTCGCGACGATTAGCATCCTATCGGATGCGGGATAGCAACGCGCACCGGCGAACCGTCCTTCCAAAGCTTTCCCGATGGAGTACACCCACGCAATGTCTCGCAATCCCTCACAAGCCGACTTGAAGTTCACATTGCCGCGGAGCACCACCTGTGGCGGGTCTGTTGATTGGTGATTCTGCGCGGTTTTCGGCGAACGTGCACCAGAACGCGGCGTTTTGAATTGACACGCTGCACCATTGTCCTCGCCGCCACTGCCTCTGTCCTAGGCCCGAGGCAAATGTCGCTCATCCTGACCAAGAACGACGGGCGTTCTCGTTTACTGCGGTGCAACGCCGCCCGGAGCTTGTCATCTCCCTGACCTTGTGTCCCCAGCTCTGCCAATCAGACCCCGCTGACAGGTCAGCAGCGCGGACTTCTATCAGACCATCCCTGCGGGCGCCCTAACGTTGATGTCGATGGGTCCCCGCGCCTCGCTCGAGCTTATTTTATCGTGCACGCATTCGACGGGTTTCACCACGGGCCCGTTCGCCGGGTCTCACTTCCTCGAGATCGCTAATCGTACACCTTCCTCCGCTGCGCTCGTCCAACCGTCTCTCCCTTGCCTCGGGCCTGCAATCAATCTCGCCGCAATCTGGCCGGATCTCGCACGCCCCGTATGGTTTGCTTCCGGCCCTTCGCGCAACCATCATGCTTCTCCGCATCACTTCGTATGCCTCGCACTCGCGCGCCGTTCTCACGATTCTGTACATGGGTTAAGCTTGTGTGGCCGCTGGGCACCTGGTGACCCCTATCGCGCTATCGGGCCACGTATACACAGGAACGCGGCTTCGAGGGCGTCTGTGCTGCGGCCTCTTCTGGAACCTGCTGCACCGCCCCCTCATACCGTCCATTCCTCGCTGCACGCATTAGGTTCGTGTCGGAGGCCAACTCTATCACGCCCGGGAACTCTCTTTCCTGTTCCCAGTCGCTCCGCTCGTTTTGGACGCGTCTAACGACGCTCGCGGGGCTGTGCGCTCCCTGGCGGCGCTCCCATTGCCGCGCTCGGAGACTCCCCACTGCCCTTCCATGACCCATTACCCCGCTGGTGCGGGCTTACCGCGGCCGGCATCGCACCCCCACACCATCACCTCGCCCAGAACGCCCACCCGCCTTCTTTGCTCGCCAATGCAGACGACGTCACCGTTGATTGTGTCCCACCATGCCGTACGCGCTGCCCAGTTCGTCCCCCCGCTGTCATTTATCTCCCCCACACCTATCTTTACCCGCATGCCAAGCGCAATATGACGCCTTCCACGATCCATGCCATGCATGGACACTGCAGTATTCCTCGATTTATGTATAACCCACTATTTATCCATTTTGCTGTTCGCCTTCCCTCTGTTGTCTGTCACCTTAGCTGTGCTACTAACCACCTGTGCTGCATTTCCACCGTGTCCCACCCTATTCCACCGCATCGTCCCTGTAGATATGTAACCCGTATACCAATCCACGTTGTTGCCTCTCCAACCTCCGAGCGCACCACCCGCCAACCACAACGCGTGACGTCATCCCCGCTCGCCGCAGCGCAGCGGATCACTGCCCGTCCGCGCGGGCGTCGGCAATCGGGCCATCTATCTCGCCCGACGCTGAGTCGGCCTGGGCACTCCATCATTACCTTCATTCGCCCCGACGGCGCGAAAATTGCGAGCCCGCGACACGTCACCGCTTGCGCACGGATCAGGCGGTGCCGGCGCGCAATGCCCAATCAAGAACAAGGGCGAACAAGGGCCCCGCGCACGCGCTGATGCGGGCACAAGAGCAGCGCGGGGCCGCCGCTGATAATCGGATGCCGCACATGTCGATTCCGAACGCGCATCTGCGGGATCTCGCAGCGGCGAGGGGCGCACAAATGCGGACGCGCGTGATCGGCAGGCCAGCAGCTGCGTCCGCGTCCAAATGCGGCGTGCGTATTAGCCGAGACGCGTCGCGTCGCGATGGCGATCGCATTCGTGCTCAACGTTCAACGCGGTGTGTACATGGGCTGACAGTGCAGGATGCTCCATTACAGTAGCTACAAGGAGGCCGCGGCAGTATGTATGTATCGTATACGCAGATAGAAAGGCGTGGGCACGCACACGCATCCGGAAGGAGAGAAAACGGCAGGCAGGGAAGAGAATCAAGTAAGACTAAAGTTAAAAACGTTGTCAAGAAAGGCAAGCGGTACAGGAAGCGTGCGCCACGAGCATAAAACGTGCAGACATAAGTGGTAGGTACAGAGCGGGCCGCGGAAACGCAAGGAGGAAAGCCGACCGTTTATTCGACTATACGCAAGAAGGGACAGGGCAAGTAACGGTACACAGTAGACTCGTGACACGACAAGACTTGGCGACTACAATAGACGTTTATAGAGGATGATATTACAGCGAGAAAAGGACGCACACGCGAGAACCTCAAAAGCCCAATTGCGTAGCTCTCCTGCGCTCATCGCCGCCCGTACCCACCCTGCACCGCGCCGCTGTGCCCCCAATGGGCCGACGGCGCAGGCTGGCCAGGTTGGCCAAATCCATATCCCGGCGGCCCTGGCGGCGGCATGAGGCTGGGCTGCGCGCCGTACATGTCCTGCCCTGGCGGCGGCGCGTGTGTCCCGGGGTGGTACTGCCCCGTCGGACTCGCATGCGTGTAATGCGGTGAAGTGGGCTGCTGCGAGGGCGAGGCCGTCGTCGGCGACGGGCCCAGCGCGATTTGTGGCTGGGGCGCCTGTCCGGGATGTCCGTGTGTGCCGATCGAGAGCGACGGCGGCACCGCCTGTGCGGGGCTATGGGGCGATGCAGGTGGGTTCGCAGCATTGGCGTTGGCATTGCTGCTGCTGCGCGTCGCGCGGGGGTTGTTCGCGGCGGTGGAGGAGCGGCGACGGCGCTTGTTGCTGCGCGGCTGCCCGTCGTCGTCGTCCCCGTCGCCCTCCTCGTCCTTTCCACCGATGGCGAGCCCGCCGGGCACATTGTTGTGCACACCCATGCCCGCAGAGCCGGGGCCGGCGCGGCCCAGAGGCGTGCCGACTGGCATTGAGGAGGGAAGGGCGCCATGTGGCGCGTTGAGACACGCTTGGATGAGGTTCTTGCCCTCGGGCTGGGTGACGAGGGGCTGCAGCTTGGCAGTGGTGAAGGTGTAGACGAGACCGGTCTCGGACACGACGAGGAGCAGCACCTGCGTGCCGGTGAGGGTCGAAAGCTCGTACGCCTAGCACGGCGCGTCAACACAGGCACACAGTTCAACAAGAAAAAATAAAATACTTTTTTCATGATACCTACGCGACAGTGAGCAGGGCTGCGGAGACAGAGACGGCAGGACACATACCAGCCTTCCTTTTTGAGAACGTTATATGCCGTCTCGATTTGTCCTGGATGAATTCGATCTTAATCTTGCGTCTGCCGGCTTTCTTGTCGCCCTTGGGCTTGTCCGAGTCATCGTCGTCCTCGGCGGCGCTGTCAGCCGCGTCCTGGTCGGCGATGAACTGGTCTGCGGGCGGGGCTTGGGGGTCGGAGGGCATGTCGAGGCGCTGGGGATTAGCAGAAGCTTGGTCGTTGGTAGAGGCGGGAAGAGGCGGTGCGGTAGAGGGGTAGGACGGGTACTGTGGCTGGACGTCGAGTGGTTGGTATTGCTGGGGGCGCCGTGCCATACAAAAGGGGAAGGGCGTCGGGGTAGCTCGCGGCGGTGCGTCGGGAGCGGGAGTGACGGCGAGGAGATGCGACCAGAAAAGGCAGGGGGTCGAAAGAGGCAAGTGGAAGATGGTAGAGGGGCAAAACGCCTCTCCCTTTTCCAGACACCCCGCTTATCTATATCCAGCCCTTCCCCAGGCACAACACCCTCCCAAACACCCACAAATAGTCTAATCCCAGCCCCTGCGATGATCCCCCCGCTTCGGGCTCAGCCCTCCCTTTCTCGGCCGCTTCCCACGCTCATCTCCCGTTCCCCTCCAAGCGCGCCTCGGCCCTTTCATGGATCGAATCAGGGCAGTCAGCGCCCCAAATGCCTCCGCCGCCAATTTCATCTCCCGTCCCCGCTCTATGGCCCCCTCCTTGCCAACACGATCGCCTTCCAATCCAATCATAAATCCTCTCGCATTCGGTCCACATATCATTACACGCAATCGTCTACATCCTCGCAGTCAACACTACACATAAACAAACAAACATCCTTCGCGCATCACATCTCGGTGGAGCACACACCGATGGCGCCCCGCGCTCTTTCCACGGCCGCGCATCGCGCGCAGCGGCAGCAGCATCTTGACCTTCGAGAATGCATCATCGCGCAACGGCCGCGTCATTGTCGTCATCCGCTCTCGCAGGGCCAGGTCCTCCTCTTTCTGTGCGCCGTCGCGTGCGGCCATTCCGCCCGGCGCGCCGCCAGGGCGTGCCATAACAAACCCGGGCCAGACTGGTCATCTCATGCGCTATCGTGCGGACAATCCGTGCAGGCTCGCCCATGCTTCGCCCACGCGTTCCTGGTACGGCGCCTGGGGCGCCCGCGCCCGCACAAGTTGCAGTGCCTTGAGGACCATCGCCGGACCCTCGTCCGTGGACAACATCCCGCCGAGATAGCTCGCGGTGTCCTCGTCTGCAGCGTGACACGGCATGGAGGGGGGCAAGCGATAAGACAACGAAAGTGAATGGCAGCAGAGTAAATAGGCAAGGCGCACCGCTGGGTTCCACGGCCATCCTGCTTAGATGCAGGTCGCCACAGCTGGCGTCGCGGCATGCACCGCCGCCGGGGATCTCGTACTGGCACAGTCGCTCGACTTGCAAGCCCAGAGCAGTCATGTGTTGCGAGAACGCGCGGAGCTTGAGCGGCCTCAGGTCGGGCAGAGAGGAGCCCGGCAATCTTGTCGCCACAGGCTGCGGAACGAGTGAGTGTCCAAGAAGAGGGTAAGAAGAAAACAGCGAGTCATAGGGCCTGAATCGAGTCGGCTCTTGTCCTTGATAAGCGGCCTGATCTGATGCTTGATGCACCTGCAAGTCAAGAAAGCGCCCCGCCTGTCATCAGCACATACAAAACTCAAGGGAGCAAGCAGCATCCAGCATCTTGGCTTCCATAACAGGAGAGCGGTTACGCACCTGGGCCGACGCCGGGACGTCGACACGCACAGCATGGCCAGTTTCCGGCGTACTTGCCGAATCCGGGGCAGGAGCCGGAGTAGAGCGTGGATGCGCGGGTATGGGTGAAAAAACCTAGAAAAAAACAATGACGAAAGCAAGAAATAAAGCAGATGGTGTACGAAATGGAACGACATTGACAGCGAGCGACAGCGCAAGACAACCGGAAATAAAAAGCAGAAACAAAGAATTAGAAGAAATTGGCTTGGATCGGCGAGGCGGAGAAAGGGATCCTTGCCACTGGTTCTTGCCGGGCTTCGGCTGTAAGGACTTTGTCGGATGGAAAGGGGAGGCAGAACCAGGAAAGACACCGACGACACCAGGAGTCCCGAGGCGCGCCGATTGACAGATTAGGGAAGACGAAGCATGCAGCGTGTAGGGCGATGGAGAGGGTGCGGACGTGGCGGGACACGAGGAGGCAGGCAAGGAGAGATTGGGTGAGAGGGTCTGGAAGGGGGAACTGACAAAGCACTCACCTTGTTCACCTGTGACTAGGTGCGGCAGCACGGGCGCTGCAGGAGGAGGGGATTCATCTGAGGAATGGGCGAGAAGGAGGAACAGAACAAGAAGGAGACCAGGAAAGGCAAGTGTGGTGATAGCAACAACATGTGGCGCGGGGCGCCGGGACGAGATAAGAGAACAATGGAAGATGGGTGGAGGACAATGAGGAACGAAACGAAAAACAAAAGCAAGTTAGCAGGCTAGCCAATACGGAGAGGGAAGAAAAGATGGTGACCAGAAGGGGTAGACAGTACTGGTAGCTTGGTATCATGTGTGGTATCGAGGATAGAGACCGAGGAGGGTGCGATTGCAGTCGCTGCGGATGGAGGGGGCGAGGGCTCTAAGACGCCGGACATGGTCAGCGAGAGAAGGGGCGGAAGCAAAAGGGGCGGCAGGAACCGGCACATGGATTCGAGCAACGACTTACCGTTCTCGGCGACGGGCATGGCCACGTCCTCGTCCTCGTTCCGAGCTTCCTGTTCAGGCGGCGGTGGAGAGACGGCAAGGCCGGACGGCTCTACCGCCTCCTCCTTCACCTCGGGGGTCGTGGTCGACCGTCCTGCCCGCGCATCGACGCTAGGCGTCGACGATCTCGCCGTTCGCTGCGATTGCTGAGAACGCATCAGCTGATGGTCCGACATCCAATCCCGAGATGGCCGTAAAACTTACCGCTGCTAGCTTCTTCGACCGCATCTCCTCGCGCTCCCGGATCATCTCCCGCATTCTCTTGATCTCTAACTCCAGCTCATGCGCACTCTTCTCCGCCGCACCACCGCCCACCGGCGTCGCGCCGCCCGAGGTTTTAGTCGAAGCAAGTTTACCGAACTCCTCTTCGTCATCCTCGTCATCCTCCTCGGTATCGCTCAAGTCGATAACACACCGCCTCATATTGCTCACATTCGCAAACGAGGCCCCAACCACCGCCACCGCCTTCATCTTCCGCCTAACATGCGGGTTCGGGTGCTGCGCCTTGGCAGCATAGCCGTTCCCGTGGTCCTCACGCGCTTCTCCTGTCGATTGCGCACGACTCGGCATCGATCTCGACGACGGGGCTGCCAAATGCGGCCCATCCGCATCGACGAAATCAGCAGCCACGGGGCGTTTCGTTCCGCGTCTGCTGAGGGGCTGGCCGGAGCGAGCAACCGGAGCAGGAGAAGGACGCGTCGTGGATGTCGGTTCGTCGAAAATCAGGCCGTCCATGGGCGTCGCATAGCCGCTCGCGCCGCTGCCGTCGCTAGCCCTTTCGGTCGCAGCACCGCCGTTGGACCGATCTGACCGAGGTACAGCGGGCTTCTTGCTCTCGTCGGAAGAACTGGCGACGTCTTCGTCTGCTGCGCCGTGGGAGACGAGCTGGATAGGTTGCGGCTCTGCAGTGACCGGTGTGGGTATCGTGTCCATAGATCGCTCGCGCGGAGGCGCATACTGCGTGAACGAGCTGCCTCCGAGACCCGGGATGTCGTCGACATCCATGGCGTCCAGAGAGAATGGACCATACAACGCGCGATCACTCGAGCTACTTGCCGGCGTGGGCCCGATGCTGTTCAGGAAGTCATCGACGCTTGCGGCGGGCGCCAGAGACCGTGCCGATTGCTGCGTGTCAACGTACATGGTACGGGCGACCTTGGGCGAGGTTGCCATCGCATCGAAGTTTGGGTTCTTACGTTTGCGCGAAGCAAGTACTTTGCGCTTGAGAAGCTCTTGTCTGCGCTGCTGCTCCATGTCCGACAAGGATGTAGACACTTCTGGCACAGGAGAGGTCGAAATATGAGAACCTGGCACAAAAGGTGGAGCAGTGGCTGTTACGACGATGAGCCAGGCCTAATTGAAAAGAATTTACAACCATACCGTGTAAAGAAGTCTCCCTGGTATGGCGGCTGATGGAGCCTTGAGGTGTGTGCGGAACAGCATGGTCAGATCCCAGCCGAGTCGTCCTGGGGGTTGCCGCTGCCGCGAGCAATTGGGCAACAACCGCCTCAGTCGGTGGATAAGGAAGAATACCAGTAGAATCCAGATTGGCTGGAAGACGGAGGTTCAGCTCAGTGAAAACATAGTAGACGATCTCGCGCGAAAGGCCACAGTCGACGAGATATTCCGGGGGCACCCCCCAGCCGAGCAGATCCAGGATGATGTCCTGAGCAGCGTTGTACTGAGCTTGCGTCACTGTCATGAAAGCATATATCAGCGACTGGTGAAGTATACCCGCCACAAGATATCACTCACTGTTCAAACCCGGCCGGATGTGATTTTCGTCGATCACATACCCAATGCTGCGCAGCTTCGCAAGTTCTTCATTCAGTCTTGCAGCAGTCACAGGGTCCACAACCGGTGGCGGCGGCATAGGTGCTGCCTTCCGTGGCGGCGAGGCGGGCGGTGGTGGCGGCATGCGGGCTTTCTCCCGCACAGGCGACGCCGGCGACACAGGGGCAGTCGGGACGAGCCGTGGTGGGGACTCTTGCCGTTCGGGCTTGGAAAACCTAGGGCTTGGGGGCGTGGCGCGCTTGACGGGGGTCTTCGGCCGGGGCGGGGACGGAGGCGGGCGCGGGGGCTCGTCTTCGGTCTCGCTGATCTCGCCTTCTTCTCTCATCGAGACGTCTTCTTGCGCGGCCTGTGGGGTATCGGTCTTCGATGCAGCCTCTTTTGCGGGCGATGGAGGACGCGTCGTTGGTGCAGGCGCAGCGGTTGTGGGAGGCGCGGATGACGACTCCTCTTCGCCATAGTCAAGCATGATGGAGGGAGTCTCAGCAGCCAGCGGACGGCTCGGTGGGAGACTGCCATAAGGCGTGTCGGCAACGGTTTGCGGTTTGCGCCGCTTGGACTTGAGGGTAAGAAGGGCAGCCTGGCGAAGTTGAGAGGCAGGATCAGAGTCAGCAGCGAGAAAGCCAGGAGTGTCGGGCGGGGAGTGTTGCGAGAGCGAAGCAGAGGGAACGGAAATCGAGCTCATCGTAGACAGCAGCGAGGGGAAAGCGAAAGAAAGAAAGGGAAAACAAGATGGCGTCGAGGTCGAGGGCACCGATCTGAGGATAAATAAACGACTCTCACTAAGTCAGCCCCATCGGCAAACGCCGAACAGCATCTGTGAGCACTTCAGCGCACGCACGGACCCTCTTTCTCCATTTGTCTCCTTATTTCTTCTTTCTGGAATTCACTGTTGGGAGAACCTGGTCCCTATTGGACACACGGAGACCAGCCCCAATTTCCAGAGGCTTTCAATTGTCGAAGATCCACTGAGCGTCCTGAACCACATGCGCCGCGTTATTCTACGCCCCAGCATCAAGTTGATACACCGCCCGTATGAAGTTGACGATGAAATCTTCACCCTATCTCAGATTTTAACTAGATCTGCATCACCTTGATAGCCACGAGCGGTGACCGCTAAATGCTCGACACATGCCTCGGGCGGTGTCTTGGATCCCGAGACTAACACCTCGCTCCGTTTTGCAGGAAGTCAACTCATCAGACGAGTTCGTGTGCAGTATAGATGACCTTATCGTGCAATATCGGTGATCTCCTACCGATTCACCGGTCCGTTGCAGACCTGGTTCTGGGTCGACGCGAAGTAGCCATCCAAAACTTCAGTGAGTTCGCCAGTCAACCCGCACCGCCCTTGACCAATGTGCCTTCTGTAGGTTCTCTTGTGAAGTGACCGAGTCAACTGCGACACCAGCCGACACTATGCCCACTGCTCCATTTTTATAGTCTTCAGCTAGATTCTGTCATCTGTCACGGAGGCATATACGGAGCTACCTCGGGCTGTCGACGCTCGTAGTCTGTCCTCCCTGGCATTGAGCCAGCCGTCCGTTGTCTCTACCTATATAAGTACAATCCACGGCTCTTTCGTCTTCCTTTCGTGCTCAGGCCTTCTATATTAACAAATATCTCAGCAGCATCTCTTCGCGCGCAGAGAGTTAAGTTCGTCGCAGAAATTTCGGGAACAGAGATAGGAACGGCCCTTTCACCGAGCCTACAACTTGGTCTTTCGGTTGGATTGGGGGATTTAGTCATCTCATGAGGGCAGTACTTTCTTCTATTTGCAACTACATCGACAAATTTACATTTCATTGTAACAACACATTTAATACAGATAGCACCAAGATAGCACGGCCTGATAATGTCGTTCTTTCTCACAGGCCTCCAAGATGCGCAAGCGCGAGGCGTCAAACCCTGGATTTTGCACGTCCGATAGCATCCAGCCGAGGTTTGTTCTCGGCCACGCGTCTTGCTTTCTTGAGATGCTTAATTCTCTTGTGGCGCGCTAAGTAGCCAGCGTAGTGGTATACCGTATTGCATCCTGGGTACGGGCAGGTATACTCACGCGGCCTTTTGCGCTGGAGTTCCGGCGTGCATCTATGCGCATGCGCGTCCCTGTTTGCTCTCGTGTTCCACTGTGTCCCGCATTCATCGCAGGTGAAATTTCTGGGTCTTATGGTGCGCGCTGCGGGACTGGCAAGGCTGCTGTGGCCCGTACTGGCACGATGCTCGCGCGTTGGATAGCTTGTAGCGGGATTCGCTGCATTCCATCGGTATGGCGGAGGCCTGGGCGGAGGCGGCGTCTGTCAAAACAAAAGGAGTCAGCGACGAAAAGAAAGTGAATTGGATTCACTGATTACATTAGTGGTGCGCCAAGGGAAGGGAGGCGGCGGGGGACCCTGCATTGCAGTAGTCCTGATCCAGTGAACTTTGATTCCGGAGCTGTAGAAACGTCGAACGGTGAGTGTTTTCGTCGTATTAATGAGGGTGCGGTAACTGACGGGAGGATCTCTGCTCTGACCAAACTCCCCGAATAAGAGCGCTTTAAATACTGCAATTTTTGAAAAGTGCCGCTTGGACAAAGGCACAAGCCTCCATGCAGAGTATCCAAAAAAGACGGTCCAAGCTGAAAGCAACAGGCAATGACCTCGTTAGGTAGCAAGACGTTCATCTCAGATCTGGCTTTCTAATTCTCCTTGGTCCAGCCATGGACGGCCTTCAAATTGCCATGGTTACATCGAGAAGAAGGCGCTTTGACCAGGACCGTGTTACAGATGAGTGCGAGATATGAAAGATGGCCGGAAAAAGAAGGTGAACTGTGCACGCCGTTCGATCTAAGGACTCGATGCCGAATGGTGTGGTACAGGTATAACGCCGTCATTCGTCTCCTCCAGATCTGAACGCGCCTCCCTTCGTTCCGGACTCTAGACGTATAAGGATCGACAGGAAAAGAAAACGAGATTTCTCACCTAGCAATCATTTACCATGGGATCAAAGAAACCGTGGACGGCCTCCGCGACTCGTGTCCCCATATTTCCGGCTTGTTCACCGCACTGACACCGCTGGTATATATCACTCGTAGGCTAAACTGACTGGGAAAAGCAACAATGTCTTCGATCTTCGTCGTACTGTCACAACCTGTTCACACTAGCTCAGAATTTGTCCGTCATATTTACCGCTGCAATGAATTTGCATGCATCGCCCAGCAGCAGCAGCCTGCAGTTCGATCGTCGGAAAAATAAAAAGGCCTTGCGCAGACCTCTGCAAGGTAGGGCCCGTGAAGCTCCCAACTTACGTATGCTTCCCGGTCAGAGAGGTCGAAATCCGCCGAGAAAAGTGCAAGTTTGGAATTCAAAAAGTGCTATCACCGGGAGACCATGTGTCACACTGGAAAATTAAAAAAGTTATCAGTCCTGCGAGGCAGCGCGGACTTTTGCCTGCGCAAGAGCTCTCCCTTACAAGTCGTGCGACACCGTACTCGGATTCAACTGCACGAAGCTGCCACTGCGAGGCTGCTCGTCAGTACTTGTGATACTTTTGTGCCTGAGTGGCAAAGAACGTGATCTGCTTTTGCGTGTATAAGCAAGAGAAAGTTCTCATCCACGCACTGAAAAGGCGTGGATGGTGGGTCTTCATGACACTCTTTGAGCATGCATCAGTGTCCGACAATGATCTCGAATCGGGGATAAGACTCATGCAGCACAGTGCAGCATACGCTCTGCGTTCAGCCGGCGCGCGTGGACGCCGCGCCTTGCAGATGTGCGGCACACCCGGCTCGCGCGGCAAGAGAGCGAGTGCCCAGTCGCGGTAGAGCGTGAGTGGGCCTTTGTGTGCCAGCGCACAATGCAAACGGCCAGCACCAAAGAGGCGGATTCGCTGCGGCTCTGCTTCACAATGATACATGTGAGTATGGTTCGAAAGTCAGAGAGGGAATGGTACATACATGCATCAAGGGAATATAGAAAAGGAGACAAATGCGATAGACCTGCAGCCGAGCTGACAGCGTCAAAGGACCTGTGAACAGTGTCGATGACTCGCGTCTTGCTTGTAATCTTCGAGCCCTACGCCAATATAGAAGCGGCCTACCTAGCATGTCTTGCTGCGCATCGCCGCAGAACAACCTCGTCCAAGCATATCGATCATCTGGACATTTCCCTCTGCTAGATTCAGAAAAAGATCAGGAATGTTGTGGGCAATTATCCGGTGGAGATTTTCTTTGCATAAAGCTAGCGCGCACCCTCGCCCACGAGAAGCGTGACACGCTTCGCTGTTGTCCTCCTGTCAGTGGAGTTCACAGTCGCTTTCGGCTCATCGGGGCCCTGAGCAAGACGAACACGATGTGATGCGTCCTCCCTCACGGGCTGACGATTGCATTGAGCAGCACCGTTAGAAGGTAGTCCACCTTTGATCATGGCTTCGTATTGACGACATGTCGGCAGCCCAATAGTGGGCTCCACGCTGACCCAAAGTCACGGACCGGGCGGGTCCAACGTGGTTATGGCTTGACCACATGCGAAGTGTAGAAACTGCGGGGTATATTTCAAGTTATGCCTGCCTTTGTCCATCATCACTATCGTACAGAACTCGCAGGGCTCTGGCCATCTTCGTGTCCTCGTCGAGATCCCAATACCAAACACGGCCAAATTTCGTAAACAACTCGCCTTCGGCCAGCAGCGTCGTATCGGTATGTGGAGGAGGGTTAGAGACGAGTTTCGGAGGGACGAGGATCTTCAGCAAGCGCATCACTATTATACGATTGCTTGTGTGCTCGGACAGTGTTGCGCGCTCGAATCGGCAAAGTACCAATCCTTCTGTCAAATATGCAACGTAAGGTCAGTAATACGCAGACAGGGCAGCGAGAGGGCAGGTCTGACGATCGTAAATTTTGAAACGTTTAGACTTGGAGATATGCGCAAAGAAAGGTGGTCTGAAATAGAATGGATAGACCTGTCCCGCAGCTTGAACCACCATGTGTGAGCTCACTAGCGACATGTCGAGCGTGAATGGTTCACGCAGACTGCTGATAGGTCGCAGGACTCGAGTGGGGTTCATTATGTTGCGGTTTTGAAGAGCGGAGATGGTTCTTGCGTCGATCAGACCATCGTCAGCCAATAGGCGCAACAAAGGGCCTGGTGTATGGGCGAGAGCCGCAACAGGAAGATACCACATGTAGCCCTTATCATAGACAAGATCATGTCCGCTCGAGAAACTGGACGGGTCGCTGTATTCTGTCACGCGGAAGCGCAGCTGCGAATGTAACGGACTTTGCGCGTTTTCATGGAAATACAGAAATCCGCGTGTTCCAGCAGGGAACGGGACAAAATGTGGGCTTGGAAGGGTTTGTCGCTTGTAGGCCAGTTGAAATGTCTCCAGATGGTCCTGAGCCGGAAACGATATGCTGATAAAGGGCTGGCGGATACCGGAAATATCCAGAAAACATCTCGAGTCAAGATGCTTCGGGTCGAGGGTAGTAATGGTCCTATTGGGCGCTCGCCGCCAGTGACTCTTTCCTGAGCGAGCAACTGCGTGATCTGGTGTAGTTGCAACGTCCTGCGTCGGAGATTAGTACCCATGGTCAGTCTCCGCGATGCCTCGGGTCTATTGTGATGGCGTACCGGGTTTTCTTTTGAAGTCGAACCACGAAATGAGCCTGCACCGGGGCTGCGTGATGAGGTTGAAAGCTGACGGAGCAGAAGGCGTGGCTCAGAGGTTCTAGTGAGCCGGAGAAATAGCGAAGACGGGTGCTTAGAACGCCATATGGCCAGGTTCATCGTGGAACGGTGCTAACGGCTTGAAACTAATGCACTAGGTGTGAGTGACCATCAGAACTTATGTTTTCGTTTCAGAGACCCTGAACTTTGCATTATCACTTACCTGGATGAGCTGGAGCCATGCGTATACAGTATAACAAATATTGCGAGGCCACAAGCCAATGATCGGAATGGGAGTACTGAGTTCGGCACGCTACTGGTGTCTGTGGCCTCTAGCGGAAGGGCCCGGATCCTCTAGCGGAAGGTTGCGGGTCCTCTAGCGGAAGATCGCGAATCCCCTAGCGGCAGTTGCCGACAGCGCGAGGAGGAGGTTGAGGCGGGGGAGGGGTGGAAGGGTACGACACGACTTGAACGCGCAACGAGCTTGCACGACGCGTACATACATCCACCGAGCCCACTGTCGATATCGTTGTTTTTTTCCCGCAATCAAAAGACCTTCATCTTGGATCTTTGCTTCTAATTACACACGCGTGCTTCTGTCCCATGTCGTCGGGACCCACTTCCGCTACTGCCGCCGATGGAACTCGGCACGCTATGCGCGAGAGCAACATTGACGTCGACGACGATGCATATCTTTGGAGTGCCTTCGACGACCTAGACCACACGGCCCTGGTTGATGCGGACTACTCGTATGTTGTGTCAGTTACCTGCTTTTTCCATCACTTATATATATGTATATGTCTTGTGCTCAGCTCTTCCGAGTCTTCCTTGCCGCCCGTGCCTAATGACATATGCACGACGAAGCCAGGTGGCGCCGAGACGGCTTCTCAATCATCATCAACATCAGCCGCAATCTCTCCGCCTGGCTCGGAGGCTGTGAATATCAACATATCTGGATCTGGAACCCAGCCGACTCCCGGCTCTTCTTTTGATGCCAACCTGGACTCGTTTGGTAGCTCTGATGGTTCTCAAGCCACTGGACCTGTCATTCCCACAGCGCGCTCATGCAGTCAGCCCCAGCAGTGCGGCAATGAATTGCGCCCACCTGCGAAGCGTGGCCCCGGCCGTCCAAAAGGCTCAGGACCGAAGCAGCAAGCCCTGGCTGCTAACCTCGAAGCTGCGCCTGCCAAGCGCCGTCCAGGACGACCTCGAAAGGTACCTCCACCTGTCGATTCAAGTCACTTCATCAATACGGCAAGTGTTTGCCAATAAGGACTCAGATGCGACCGTCACTGACCATATACTTGCATATTCAGATGCATTTGTCTGGTACTTCAACAGCATCGAGCTCGTCCCTGGCACCCATTTTCTGTCACAATCCACCGCCTGCATCGACCGGTGCAGATGCTGCCCCCATCATTCCTGATCCCGCTCGCTGTGATGAGCCCGTCCACCTTGTCCGCCCGGAACCCAGCACGACGAACCCAGTTGACGACTCCGAATCTGCGGAGGACATCTTACGCGATGGGTCGGGATGCGGAATTGGCGAGGATGATCCCGATTTCGAAGATGGAGAGGATGAGGACAAGGAGCAGGAGGCAGAGCATACCGGTAGCAATAACCGGTCGACTCGTGCGCGCCCATCGCGTCCGTCATGGCTAATGAGTGCATTCACTGCACGAATTAAAGAGGCCGAAACACGGGTGTCGGGTGTACCGTTACTTTACTCTAGGAACAAGACATTTTGGTTCCCTCGTCACTCCTCGTATTTTATTCTGAAGGACAAAAACCCAACACCACAGCAGTTATTCAATCCTCGCTTCTTTCTCTGGATCCCGAATGCTTGCTGTCCGACGGCATTGCGTGTCCGAATTGCAAGTCGAAGCTTCAACGTCATGGCGTCATTCCTTATCCTCGAAGATGCGTCGATCTGGATGAACCGATCTGGATCATTGGCTATCGTTATATGTGTCCTAAGTGCCTGTCAGCATCTGTCAGAGCTCGTTCAAATGGCAAGCTAGCAGCAACCTTTCAAAGCTGGGATACAAGAATACTCAGCAACATCCCTCCCGCGCTTCGTGCAGAGTTCCCGGCACGTCTTAGCCACCGCAGTGGCCTCTCCAAATCACTTCACCATCTCCTCCGGTCGTGTATTCAAGCTGGAATGGCTTCCCGGCATTTCTCGGACATGGTTAGAGTGCAGCATTTGCTCAACTATGACCATCTACACCTTCAGTATCTCGATGAAATCGCATTCCGACAAGCAACAGCGCCAGCAGCCAGTGCGTGGGGTCAGGCATTTAAGGCATTCTTGGCGTATGAGGATCGGTCAGACGATGGAGCGCATGGCTTCACCCCGAGTGGGCCTTGGCTTAGCGACGTATATGCTTCCGATGCCGAAGAACGTGAGCGCGACAATTGCCAGCATACTGCTATGTTGACCGCCGAGATCTGTGCTATCGATCACAGCCATAAGGTTCGTGAGCAGCCACTTTTTATTGTCTTTAGTGTTTCCAACTCAAATTTCCCTTAGATAACTAAACAGTTGTGGAAAATCAACGGTGTTGAGATATTCATCGGACTTCTCACGGTCACAAACGAGAAGGGCGAGATTCGCATCTGTAACCTCGTGGCGACAAAATCACATACACAATTTCAACTTGGCCTCAAGTGGATGCGCGAGTCAGTCATACTGTACGGTCATGTTGAACCTCGCATCTTCTATACAGACAACATGGCGGATAAACAATTTCTTGAGGCCTCGTTCCCCACCCTCTTGGAGAATGTGGTTCCAGTAGAAAAGTACTCGCATCTCACTTGCCTTGAAATTCCCGATGGTTGGATGACCCCGATTGTGCGATCATCTGCAACGTCAATTGAGGACGACATCATGCGTATTGTGGATCAGATCCCAACTGATGGCAGCAAATTGACAGTTGGGTTTGATACAGAGTGGAGCGTAGACTTGTCAGCTGGTGCAGGCCAAAGCCGCGGGCTCACAGCTATGATACAGATCGCCTATGCAAAGCAGATATATGTCTTCCAGGTGTGTTATTTTCTTTGGCGAAGGCAAAACATGATTCTGACTAACAGTAATATATTGTGAAGGTCGGACACTTGCTTGCAAAGGGCACTCTTCCCTCGCAGTTAAAATCTTTTCTAGCCAACCCGAAAATCCAAAAAGCAGGCCGTTCAGTCCAAGTTGATCTCAAAAACCTGCAGAAAGAGTGTCGATCGCCTCAGCCTTTTGTCGGGGCTGTTGATCTTGCCCAGTTCGCCAAGGAACGGCTCGTTGTCGAGCGAGCCACCGTCGGTCTAGCTGATCTCTGTGCAATTGTACTCCACAAGCGTCTCAATAAGCAAGTACATGTCCGAGTGAGCACTGAATGGATAACAAGCAGTTGAGCCAAGCGCAAGTTCAATATGCAGCTCTCGACGCCGTCGCATCGCTGCTTATCTACAATGAACTCGAAACGCTCTCCGTGCCTACACCTTTATTGCGGGATCCACACCCCGGTCAATCTGTCATTTTGTATCAAGCGGATCATACTCGAATAATTGCCCACGGTGTCATATCATCCCATGCGACTGACGACACCTACGACGGTCTCAGAATCACAAACAAACGTACTGTCATTTTAATTCACCGTGTGCTTGTCCCCGGCGCCATCGTGTCTACACATCATAAACGCGCGCTCTCATCTTTCATGTCTGAGCCATTCACACCATTTGACCTAGTCTGTCTACGAACTCATGTACGGCTTGGTATTCTGCCCTCTGGATCAACAGAAGCCAGTAGCTCCTCAGCTGCAGAAAATGCTCGTCAAACATTGCCGGCAACTGGCTTTGCCGAAGGGATCACCGTTGGCAGCTCTAGTCTGGACCAGGACGGCGACGTCGGCTCTAGTCTCGGTGATCTCATGCGTGACTTAGCTGAAGGCGACGATGATCCCCCACTTCCGACTCCGTCCCTACACGCGATGACATGTCTGCCATGCTGAGAGATGCAAAGGTGAACGAGAGCAGTGATCTAGCAGGTGCTCGTGCATTGACAAATCCGCACGAAGTGCAAGCGGATTTGCGCACTGTCATTCACTCACGCGTTCTGAAGGATCCTTTCCATATTTTCAACATGCTTTACATCTCGCGGACCCACGGCCTTCGTGTTGCATTCGCTCAAGCCCTTCGCGATGCCATTTTTATCCCAGATGCTGAAGATAAGCAGCGAATCACTTCCTGGGCTGCTACTTTGGACCCGCCTCAAACGTGGGATGACATTGTCCGAACGCGAGCACGTTGGCTTTGGCGACACTGCAAACGATGCATCCCTCATCCGAAAGAGTTGTATCCCCTCGTTTACAGTGTCTTTCGCACTTATGGCCCACTTGAAGATGCAAAGACACATCTTCCTTTGTTCAACGCGAACGCATGGCGCATGGCCAATAATATCTCGTCGCTGATGCTGAACGGCTTCGTCACAGACCCTCCTGATGTGCCGCTGTATGTTCAGCTCGGCGTTGACAAGAAATATCCCATGCTCCCAGTATATCGCTGCATCCGTGGGACAAATGCGACTGAAGGCGGCGTCCATAAGCACATTCGCCATCATCTACTTCGATCTGGTGTCTCGGTGCGACACCTCTCTGCAAGTCTACATGATTTTGTACTACACCATAACTTGACTGTGGGCTGTTGATTCATTTCTCTCTGCATTTCCCGACTGATTTCTACTGTCATGTCCAGGTCGGAACATTCAACAGTACGGGCCAGCCATATCGGGGCCACTTTGATATCGGACTCACGAACCGTCTTCAAGAGATGGTTGTCCTTACCCACGACATTGTGCCAGACACTCCCCGTCTCACCAACTGGGTAAACGGCAATCTTTACACAGCCAGCAAGGAAATCATCGGTATCTTGCCTATCCCCGATGAGCTCCGCCATTCCTTCGAGATGAAGGCTTTTGAAAAAATACCAGGAACAAAAATGCGACATGCTTTCCTGGCTTCACGGCAAGGAACACGAAAGGCGGTCATGCCCATTCATACGGATGACGAATACCAACTCTTCAGAAGGCTCATGCGCGAACATGACGTGTTTCGAAATGAGAGTCAGCCAAATTTCAAGGAGGCCGCTCGGATCTGGAATCAGTATGCAGAAGATGACGAGAACATTTTTTATAAGGTGCGAACTTCCTAAAAAATCTCACGTGGTGAATGCTCATTAACAGTCAGGTTCCTGAGCATATACGAGCATACACTACATGGAAGGCCAATATGAATGTGCGCCAGACGCTAACGCAGACGTCTGACGCACGACAGTCTACTGACATGGCTGTACGGGATGACTCGCGGTCTATCCGCGCGCTGCCTGTGCGATCCGCCCAGCTTCGTCCTCTCGAAATCCCTGCCGGTTTGCTTCCGCTCAACGGTGACTCCTCGCCCGACTTGGAGGACCGGGCGGGACCATCAAGCACCGTGGCCCCGCTGGCCCTCGATGCGCCGCATCCACCTACATCGTTCCCCGCACCATCCCCACGTCAATCTACAGCACCTGTCAATGAACCATCTGTCGATGCAGAGATAAATGCGCACGTACCAGCGATGCCTGCAGACTCGTCATCTAGCCCTGCAGCGACTGTTCAACTGCCCACTCCTGGGCCATCCCCGGAGGTCTCCATGGCCTCTCTGCCATCTGCCCCCCCGCATGCACTGCCTCACACCCCTGAGGGTGCTGCCACTTCTGACATTCAGACAGTACAAGAGCAATTGTCGAGGAAACGCGCACTCACACGAGCGGCACCATTGCCTGAGCCAACGAAGTTCCCTCGAACACGAAGTTGCCGAAAGTGTGCTGATGGAAGCAACTGTCCCAGAAAAAATGGTGTGCATCGCTGCAAGAATGCATGTAAGGACTGCGGGAAAGTCGAATGTCGGGGAAGGAACAAGGACCGACCAAGAAGGACGTGTGAGACGGCCTGGGATTGAGTCGGCTTAAGTGACTGACGCGAGCCGTGCAGGAGTGCCGTTCTCAATGCGGTCGTCATCTTGTTTGGTAGCTGCAGAAGATACTCGAGAAGCTGTAGGAGATGCATGGTATCGTACTTGACATTCCGTATTGATACTTACGAGTAGAGATGAAGTCGACTTACTTCGGAGTTCACTGAGGCAGTCTCATACTCAATAGATCCCGTGTGCGGGGGAATTATTTTTCACGTTATTTATAATATGCCCACAGACATGATTACCGTGCCGAGTTCGGCACGCTACTGGTGTCTGTGGCCTCTAGCGGAAGGGCCCGGATCCTCTAGCGGAAGGTTGCGGGTCCTCTAGCGGAAGATCGCGAATCCCCTAGCGGCAGTTGCCGACAGCGCGAGGAGGAGGTTGAGGCGGGGGAGGGGTGGAAGGGTACGACACGACTTGAACGCGCAACGAGCTTGCACGACGCGTACATACATCCACCGAGCCCACTGTCGATATCGTTGTTTTTTGCAATCAAAAGACCTTCATCTTCATCTCTGCTTCTAATTATACACACGCGCTTCTGTCCCATGTCGTCAGGACCCACTTCCGTTACTGCCGCCGACGGAACTCGGCACGCTATGTGCGAGAGCAACATTGACGACGACGATGATCTTTGGAGTGCCTTTGACGACTTAGATCACACGGCCCTGGTTGATGCAGACTACTCGTATGTTGTGCCAGTTGCCTGCACTATTTTCTATCACTTATATGTATATGTCTCGTGCTCAGCTCTTCCTTGCCGCCCGTGCCTAATGACATATGCACGACGAAGCCAGGCAGCGCCGAGGGGGCTTCTCAATCATCATCGACATCAGCCGCAATCTCGCCGCCTGGCTCAGAGGCTGTGAATATCAACGCATCTGGATCTGGAACCCAGCTGACTCCCGGCTCTTCCTTTGATGCCAACCCGGACTCGTTTGATGTTTCTGATGGTTCTCAAGCTACTGGACCCGTCGCTCCCACAGCGCGATCATGCAGTCAGCCCCAGCAGTGCAACAATGAATTCCCCCCCCCGGTAAAGCGCGGACCCGGCCGTCCAAAAGGCTCAGGACCGAAGCAGCAAGCCATTGCTGCTAACCCCGAAGCTGCGCCCGCCAAGCGCCGTCCAGGATGACCTCGAAAGGTACCTCCACCTGTCGATTCAAGTCACTTCATCAATACGGTAAGTGTCTGCCGATAAGGACTCAGACGCAACCGTCACTGACCGTCCACTTGCGTATTCATAGATGCATTTATCTGGTACTTCGACAGCATCGGGCTCGTCCCTGGCGCCCATTTTTCGTCACAATTTGCCGCCCGCATCGACCGGTGCAGATGCTGTCCCCATTCCTGATTCCATTCGCTATGATGAGCCCGTGCACCTTGTCTGCCCGGAACCCAGTATGACGAACCCAGTTGACGACTCCGAATCTGCGGAGGACATCTTACGTGACGGGTCGGGATGTGGAATCGGCGAGGATGATGGCGACTTCGAAGACGGAGAGGATGAGAACAAGGAGCAGGGCAGAGCATACCGGTAGCAATAACCGGTCGACTCGTGCGCGCCCATCGCGTCCGTCATGGCTAATGAGTGCATTCACTGCACGAATTAAAGAGGCCGAAACACGGGTGTCGGGTGTACCGTTACTTTACTCTAGGAACAAGACATTTTGGTTCCCTCGTCACTCCTCGTATTTTATTCTGAAGGACAAAAACCCAACACCACAGCAGTTATTCAATCCTCGCTTCTTTCTCTGGGATCCCGAATGCTTGCTGTCCGACGGCATTGCGTGTCCGAATTGCAAGTCGAAGCTTCAACGTCATGGCGTCATTCCTTATCCTCGAAGATGCGTCGATCTGGATGAACCGATCTGGATCATTGGCTATCGTTATATGTGTCCTAAGTGCCTGTCAGCATCTGTCAGAGCTCGTTCAAATGGCAAGCTAGCAGCAACCTTTCAAAGCTGGGATACAAGAATACTCAGCAACATCCCTCCCGCGCTTCGTGCAGAGTTCCCGGCACGTCTTAGCCACCGCAGTGGCCTCTCCAAATCACTTCACCATCTCCTCCGGTCGTGTATTCAAGCTGGAATGGCTTCCCGGCATTTCTCGGACATGGTTAGAGTGCAGCATTTGCTCAACTATGACCATCTACACCTTCAGTATCTCGATGAAATCGCATTCCGACAAGCAACAGCGCCAGCAGCCAGTGCGTGGGGTCAGGCATTTAAGGCATTCTTGGCGTATGAGGATCGGTCAGACGATGGAGCGCATGGCTTCACCCCGAGTGGGCCTTGGCTTAGCGACGTATATGCTTCCGATGCCGAAGAACGTGAGCGCGACAATTGCCAGCATACTGCTATGTTGACCGCCGAGATCTGTGCTATCGATCACAGCCATAAGGTTCGTGAGCAGCCACTTTTTATTGTCTTTAGTGTTTCCAACTCAAATTTCCCTTAGATAACTAAACAGTTGTGGAAAATCAACGGTGTTGAGATATTCATCGGACTTCTCACGGTCACAAACGAGAAGGGCGAGATTCGCATCTGTAACCTCGTGGCGACAAAATCACATACACAATTTCAACTTGGCCTCAAGTGGATGCGCGAGTCAGTCATACTGTACGGTCATGTTGAACCTCGCATCTTCTATACAGACAACATGGCGGATAAACAATTTCTTGAGGCCTCGTTCCCCACCCTCTTGGAGAATGTGGTTCCAGTAGAAAAGTACTCGCATCTCACTTGCCTTGAAATTCCCGATGGTTGGATGACCCCGATTGTGCGATCATCTGCAACGTCAATTGAGGACGACATCATGCGTATTGTGGATCAGATCCCAACTGATGGCAGCAAATTGACAGTTGGGTTTGATACAGAGTGGAGCGTAGACTTGTCAGCTGGTGCAGGCCAAAGCCGCGGGCTCACAGCTATGATACAGATCGCCTATGCAAAGCAGATATATGTCTTCCAGGTGTGTTATTTTCTTTGGCGAAGGCCAAACATGATTCTGACTAACAGTAATATATTGTGAAGGTCGGACACTTGCTTGCAAAGGGCACTCTTCCCTCGCAGTTAAAATCTTTTCTAGCCAACCCGAAAATCCAAAAAGCAGGCCGTTCAGTCCAAGTTGATCTCAAAAACCTGCAGAAAGAGTGTCGATCGCCTCAGCCTTTTGTCGGGGCTGTTGATCTTGCCCAGTTCGCCAAGGAACGGCTCGTTGTCGAGCGAGCCACCGTCGGTCTAGCTGATCTCTGTGCAATTGTACTCCACAAGCGTCTCAATAAGCAAGTACATGTCCGAGTGAGCACTGAATGGGATAACAAGCAGTTGAGCCAAGCGCAAGTTCAATATGCAGCTCTCGACGCCGTCGCATCGCTGCTTATCTACAATGAACTCGAAACGCTCTCCGTGCCTACACCTTTATTGCGGGATCCACACCCCGGTCAATCTGTCATTTTGTATCAAGCGGATCATACTCGAATAATTGCCCACGGTGTCATATCATCCCATGCGACTGACGACACCTACGACGGTCTCAGAATCACAAACAAACGTACTGTCATTTTAATTCACCGTGTGCTTGTCCCCGGCGCCATCGTGTCTACACATCATAAACGCGCGCTCTCATCTTTCATGTCTGAGCCATTCACACCATTTGACCTAGTCTGTCTACGAACTCATGTACGGCTTGGTATTCTGCCCTCTGGATCAACAGAAGCCAGTAGCTCCTCAGCTGCAGAAAATGCTCGTCAAACATTGCCGGCAACTGGCTTTGCCGAAGGGATCACCGTTGGCAGCTCTAGTCTGGACCAGGACGGCGACGTCGGCTCTCTAGTCTCGGTGATCTTATGCGAGACTTAGCTGAGGGCAACGATGATCCCCCACTTCCGACTCCGTCCCTACACGCGATGACATGTCTGCCATGCTGAGAGATGCAAAGGTGAACGAGAGCAGTGATCTAGCAGGTGCTCGTGCATTGACAATCCGCACGAAGTGCAAGCGGATTTGCGCACTGTCATTCACTCACGCGTTCTGAAGGATCCTTTCCATATTTTCAACATGCTTTACATCTCGCGGACCCACGGCCTTCGTGTTGCATTCGCTCAAGCTCTGCGGGATGCCATCTTTATTCCAGATGCCGAAGACAAACAGCGTATCATTACTTGGGCTGCTTCCTTGGACCCGCCGCAAACGTGGGATGACATCGTCCGAATGCGAGCACGCTGGCTCTGGCGGCACTGCAAACGATGCATCCCTCATCCGAAAGAGTTGTATCCCCTCGTTTACAGTGTCTTTCGCACTTATGGCCCACTTGAAGATGCAAAGACACATCTTCCTTTGTTCAACGCGAACGCATGGCGCATGGCCAATAATATCTCGTCGCTGATGCTGAACGGCTTCGTCACAGACCCTCCTGATGTGCCGCTGTATGTTCAGCTCGGCGTTGACAAGAAATATCCCATGCTCCCAGTATATCGCTGCATCCGTGGGACAAATGCGACTGAAGGCGGCGTCCATAAGCACATTCGCCATCATCTACTTCGATCTGGTGTC
Source organism: Hericium coralloides (assembly GCA_003675405.1). NCBI lineage: Eukaryota > Fungi > Basidiomycota > Agaricomycetes > Russulales > Hericiaceae > Hericium > Hericium coralloides. Next base: position 146,047 of record QUOP01000229.1, on the reverse strand, counting down.
TCGGTGCGACACCTCTCTGCAAGTCTACATGATTTTGTACTACACCATAACTTGACTGTGGGCTGTTGATTCATTTCTCTCTGCATTTCCCGACTGATTTCTACTGTCATGTCCAGGTCGGAACATTCAACAGTACGGGCCAGCCATATCGGGGCCACTTTGATATCGGACTCACGAACCGTCTTCAAGAGATGGTTGTCCTTACCACGACATTGTGCCAGACACTCCCCGTCTCACCAACTGGGTAAACGGCAATCTTTACACAGCCAGCAAGGAAATCATCGGTATCTTGCCTATCCCCGATGAGCTCCGCCATTCCTTCGAGATGAAGGCTTTTGAAAAAATACCAGGAACAAAAATGCGACATGCTTTCCTGGCTTCACGGCAAGGAACACGAAAGGCGGTCATGCCCATTCATACGGATGACGAATACCAACTCTTCAGAAGGCTCATGCGCGAACATGACGTGTTTCGAAATGAGAGTCAGCCAAATTTCAAGGAGGCCGCTCGGATCTGGAATCAGTATGCAGAAGATGACGAGAACATTTTTTATAAGGTGCGAACTTCCTAAAAAATCTCACGTGGTGAATGCTCATTAACAGTCAGGTTCCTGAGCATATACGAGCATACTACACTACATGGAAGGCCAATATGAATGTGCGCCAGACGCTAACGCAGACGTCTGACGCACGACAGTCTACTGACATGGCTGTACGGGATGACTCGCGGTCTATCCGCGCGCTGCCTGTGCGATCCGCCCAGCTTCGTCCTCTCGAAATCCCTGCCGGTTTGCTTCCGCTCAACGGTGACTCCTCGCCCGACTTGGAGGACCGGGCGGGACCATCAAGCACCGTGGCCCCGCTGGCCCTCGATGCGCCGCATCCACCTACATCGTTCCCCGCACCATCCCCACGTCAATCTACAGCACCTGTCAATGAACCATCTGTCGATGCAGAGATAAATGCGCACGTACCAGCGATGCCTGCAGACTCGTCATCTAGCCCTGCAGCGACTGTTCAACTGCCCACTCCTGGGCCATCCCCGGAGGTCTCCATGGCCTCTCTGCCATCTGCCCCCCCGCATGCACCGCCTCACACCCCTGAGGGTGCTGCCACTTCTGACATTCAGACAGTACAAGAGCAATTGTCGAGGAAACGCGCACTCACACGAGCGGCACCATTGCCTGAGCCAACGAAGTTCCCTCGAACACGAAGTTGCCGAAAGTGTGCTGATGGAAGCAACTGTCCCGGAAAAAATGGTGTGCATCGCTGCAAGAATGCATGTAAGGACTGCGGGAAAGTCGAATGTCGGGGAAGGAACAAGGACCGACCAAGAAGGACGTGTGAGACGGCCTGGGATTGAGTCGGCTTAAGTGACTGACGCGAGCCGTGCAGGAGTGCCGTTCTCAATGCGGTCGTCATCTTGTTTGGTAGCTGCAGAAGATACTCGAGAAGCTGTAGGAGATGCATGGTATCGTACTTGACATTCCGTATTGATACTTACGAGTAGAGATGAAGTCGACTTACTTCGGAGTTCACTGAGGCAGTCTCATACTCAATAGATCCCGTGTGCGGGGGAATTATTTTTCACGTTATTTATAATATGCCCACAGACATGATTACCGTGCCGAGTTCGGCACGCTACTGGTGTCTGTGGCCTCTAGCGGAAGGGCCCGGATCCTCTAGCGGAAGGTTGCGGGTCCTCTAGCGGAAGATCGCGAATCCCCTAGCGGCAGTTGCCGACAGCGCGGAGGAGGTTGAGGGGGGGAGGGGTGGAAGGGTACGACACGACTTGAACGCGCAACGAGCTTGCACGACGCGTACATACATCCACCGAGCCCACTGTCGATATCGTTGTTTTTTTCCCGCAATCAAAAGACCTTCATCTTGGATCTTTGCTTCTAATTACACACGCGTGCTTCTGTCCCATGTCGTCGGACCCACTTCCGCTACTGCCGCCGATGGAATCGGCACGCTATGCGCGAGAGCAACATTGACGTCGACGACGATGCATATCTTTGGAGTGCCTTCGACGACCTAGACCACACGGCCCTGGTTGATGCGGACTACTCGTATGTTGTGTCAGTTACCTGCTTTTTCCATCACTTATATATATGTATATGTCTTGTGCTCAGCTCTTCCGAGTCTTCCTTGCCGCCCGTGCCTAATGACATATGCACGACGAAGCCAGGTGGCGCCGAGACGGCTTCTCAATCATCATCAACATCAGCCGCAATCTCTCCGCCTGGCTCGGGGCTGTGAATATCAACATATCTGGATCTGGAACCCAGCCGACTCCCGGCTCTTCTTTTGATGCCAACCTGGACTCGTTTGGTAGCTCTGATGGTTCTCAAGCCACTGGACCTGTCATTCCCACAGCGCGCTCATGCAGTCAGCCCCAGCAGTGCGGCAATGAATTGCGCCCACCTGCGAAGCGTGGCCCCGGCCGTCCAAAAGGCTCAGGACCGAAGCAGCAAGCCCTGGCTGCTAACCTCGAAGCTGCGCCTGCCAAGCGCCGTCCAGGACGACCTCGAAAGGTACCTCCACCTGTCGATTCAAGTCACTTCATCAATACGGCAAGTGTTTGCCAATAAGGACTCAGATGCGACCGTCACTGACCATATACTTGCATATTCAGATGCATTTGTCTGGTACTTCAACAGCATCGAGCTCGTCCCTGGCACCCATTTTCTGTCACAATCCACCGCCTGCATCGACCGGTGCAGATGCTGCCCCCATCATTCCTGATCCCGCTCGCTGTGATGAGCCCGTCCACCTTGTCCGCCCGGAACCCAGCACGACGAACCCAGTTGACGACTCCGAATCTGCGGAGGACATCTTACGCGATGGGTCGGGATGCGGAATTGGCGAGGATGATCCCGATTTCGAAGATGGAGAGGATGAGGACAAGGAGCAGGAGGCAGAGCATACCGGTAGCAATAACCGGTCGACTCGTGCGCGCCCATCGCGTCCGTCATGGCTAATGAGTGCATTCACTGCACGAATTAAAGAGGCCGAAACACGGGTGTCGGGTGTACCGTTACTTTACTCTAGGAACAAGACATTTTGGTTCCCTCGTCACTCCTCGTATTTTATTCTGAAGGACAAAAACCCAACACCACAGCAGTTATTCAATCCTCGCTTCTTTCTCTGGGATCCCGAATGCTTGCTGTCCGACGGCATTGCGTGTCCGAATTGCAAGTCGAAGCTTCAACGTCATGGCGTCATTCCTTATCCTCGAAGATGCGTCGATCTGGATGAACCGATCTGGATCATTGGCTATCGTTATATGTGTCCTAAGTGCCTGTCAGCATCTGTCAGAGCTCGTTCAAATGGCAAGCTAGCAGCAACCTTTCAAAGCTGGGATACAAGAATACTCAGCAACATCCCTCCCGCGCTTCGTGCAGAGTTCCCGGCACGTCTTAGCCACCGCAGTGGCCTCTCCAAATCACTTCACCATCTCCTCCGGTCGTGTATTCAAGCTGGAATGGCTTCCCGGCATTTCTCGGACATGGTTAGAGTGCAGCATTTGCTCAACTATGACCATCTACACCTTCAGTATCTCGATGAAATCGCATTCCGACAAGCAACAGCGCCAGCAGCCAGTGCGTGGGGTCAGGCATTTAAGGCATTCTTGGCGTATGAGGATCGGTCAGACGATGGAGCGCATGGCTTCACCCCGAGTGGGCCTTGGCTTAGCGACGTATATGCTTCCGATGCCGAAGAACGTGAGCGCGACAATTGCCAGCATACTGCTATGTTGACCGCCGAGATCTGTGCTATCGATCACAGCCATAAGGTTCGTGAGCAGCCACTTTTTATTGTCTTTAGTGTTTCCAACTCAAATTTCCCTTAGATAACTAAACAGTTGTGGAAAATCAACGGTGTTGAGATATTCATCGGACTTCTCACGGTCACAAACGAGAAGGGCGAGATTCGCATCTGTAACCTCGTGGCGACAAAATCACATACACAATTTCAACTTGGCCTCAAGTGGATGCGCGAGTCAGTCATACTGTACGGTCATGTTGAACCTCGCATCTTCTATACAGACAACATGGCGGATAAACAATTTCTTGAGGCCTCGTTCCCCACCCTCTTGGAGAATGTGGTTCCAGTAGAAAAGTACTCGCATCTCACTTGCCTTGAAATTCCCGATGGTTGGATGACCCCGATTGTGCGATCATCTGCAACGTCAATTGAGGACGACATCATGCGTATTGTGGATCAGATCCCAACTGATGGCAGCAAATTGACAGTTGGGTTTGATACAGAGTGGAGCGTAGACTTGTCAGCTGGTGCAGGCCAAAGCCGCGGGCTCACAGCTATGATACAGATCGCCTATGCAAAGCAGATATATGTCTTCCAGGTGTGTTATTTTCTTTGGCGAAGGCCAAACATGATTCTGACTAACAGTAATATATTGTGAAGGTCGGACACTTGCTTGCAAAGGGCACTCTTCCCTCGCAGTTAAAATCTTTTCTAGCCAACCCGAAAATCCAAAAAGCAGGCCGTTCAGTCCAAGTTGATCTCAAAAACCTGCAGAAAGAGTGTCGATCGCCTCAGCCTTTTGTCGGGGCTGTTGATCTTGCCCAGTTCGCCAAGGAACGGCTCGTTGTCGAGCGAGCCACCGTCGGTCTAGCTGATCTCTGTGCAATTGTACTCCACAAGCGTCTCAATAAGCAAGTACATGTCCGAGTGAGCACTGAATGGGATAACAAGCAGTTGAGCCAAGCGCAAGTTCAATATGCAGCTCTCGACGCCGTCGCATCGCTGCTTATCTACAATGAACTCGAAACGCTCTCCGTGCCTACACCTTTATTGCGGGATCCACACCCGGTCAATCTGTCATTTTGTATCAAGCGGATCATACTCGAATAATTGCCCACGGTGTCATATCATCCCATGCGACTGACGACACCTACGACGGTCTCAGAATCACAAACAAACGTACTGTCATTTTAATTCACCGTGTGCTTGTCCCCGGCGCCATCGTGTCTACACATCATAAACGCGCGCTCTCATCTTTCATGTCTGAGCCATTCACACCATTTGACCTAGTCTGTCTACGAACTCATGTACGGCTTGGTATTCTGCCCTCTGGATCAACAGAAGCCAGTAGCTCCTCAGCTGCAGAAAATGCTCGTCAAACATTGCCGGCAACTGGCTTTGCCGAAGGGATCACCGTTGGCAGCTCTAGTCTGGACCAGGACGGCGACGTCGGCTCTAGTCTCGGTGATCTCATGCGTGACTTAGCTGAAGGCGACGATGATCCCCCCACTTCCGACTCCGTCCCTACACGCGATGACATGTCTGCCATGCTGAGAGATGCAAAGGTGAACGAGAGCAGTGATCTAGCAGGTGCTCGTGCATTGACAAATCCGCACGAAGTGCAAGCGGATTTGCGCACTGTCATTCACTCACGCGTTCTGAAGGATCCTTTCCATATTTTCAACATGCTTTACATCTCGCGGACCCACGGCCTTCGTGTTGCATTCGCTCAAGCCCTTCGCGATGCCATTTTTATCCCAGATGCTGAAGATAAGCAGCGAATCACTTCCTGGGCTGCTACTTTGGACCCGCCTCAAACGTGGGATGACATTGTCCGAACGCGAGCACGTTGGCTTTGGCGACACTGCAAACGATGCATCCCTCATCCGAAAGAGTTGTATCCCCTCGTTTACAGTGTCTTTCGCACTTATGGCCCACTGAAGATGCAAAGACCACATCTTCCTTTGTTCAACGCGAACGCATGGCGCATGGCCAATAATATCTCGTCGCTGATGCTAACGGCTTCGTCACAGACCCTCCTGATGTGCCGCTGTATGTTCAGCTCGGCGTTGACAAGAAATATCCCATGCTCCCAGTATATCGCTGCATCCGTGGACAAATGCACTGAAGGCGGCGTCCATAAGCACATTCGCCATCATCTACTTCGATCTGGTGTCTCGGTGCGACACCTCTCTGCAAGTCTACATGATTTTGTACTACACCATAACTTGACTGTGGGCTGTTGATTCATTTCTCTCTGCATTTCCCGACTGATTTCTACTGTCATGTCCAGGTCGGAACATTCAACAGTACGGGCCAGCCATATCGGGCCACTTTGATATCGGACTCACGAACCGTCTTCAAGAGATGGTTGTCCTTACCCGCGACATTGTGCCAGACACTCCCCGTCTCACCAACTGGGTAAACGGCAATCTTTACACAGCCAGCAAGGAAATCATCGGTATCTTGCCTATCCCCGATGAGCTCCGCCATTCCTTCGAGATGAAGGCTTTTGAAAAAATACCAGGAACAAAAATGCGACATGCTTTCCTGGCTTCACGGCAAGGAACACGAAAGGCGGTTCATGCCCATTCATACGGATGACGAATACCAACTCTTCAGAAGGCTCATGCGCGAACATGACGTGTTTCGAAATGAGAGTCAGCCAAATTTCAAGGAGGCCGCTCGGATCTGGAATCAGTATGCAGAAGATGACGAGAACATTTTTTATAAGGTGCGAACTTCCTAAAAAATCTCACGTGGTGAATGCTCATTAACAGTCAGGTTCCTGAGCATATACGAGCATACTACACTACATGGAAGGCCAATATGAATGTGCGCCAGACGCTAACGCAGACGTCTGACGCACGACAGTCTACTGACATGGCTGTACGGGATGACTCGCGGTCTATCCGCGCGCTGCCTGTGCGATCCGCCCAGCTTCGTCCTCTCGAAATCCCTGCCGGTTTGCTTCCGCTCAACGGTGACTCCTCGCCCGACTTGGAGGACCGGGCGGGACCATCAAGCACCGTGGCCCCGCTGGCCCTCGATGCGCCGCATCCACCTACATCGTTCCCCGCACCATCCCCACGTCAATCTACAGCACCTGTCAATGAACCATCTGTCGATGCAGAGATAAATGCGCACGTACCAGCGATGCCTGCAGACTCGTCATCTAGCCCTGCAGCGACTGTTCAACTGCCCACTCCTGGGCCATCCCGGAGGTCTCCATGGCCTCTCTGCCATCTGCCCCCCCCATGCACCGCCTCACACCCCTGAGGGTGCTGCCACTTCTGACATTCAGACAGTACAAGAGCAATTGTCGAGGAAACGCGCACTCACACGAGCGGCACCATTGCCTGAGCCAACGAAGTTCCCTCGAACACGAAGTTGCCGAAAGTGTGCTGATGGAAGCAACTGTCCCGGAAAAAATGGTGTGCATCGCTGCAAGAATGCATGTAAGGACTGCGGGAAAGTCGAATGTCGGGGAAGGAACAAGGACCGACCAAGAAGGACGTGTGAGACGGCCTGGGATTGAGTCGGCTTAAGTGACTGACGCGAGCCGTGCAGGAGTGCTGTTCTCAATGCGGTCGTCATCTTGTTTGGTAGCTGCAGAAGATACTCGAGAAGCTGTAGGAGATGCATGGTATCGTACTTGACATTCCGTATTGATACTTACGAGTAGAGATGAAGTCGACTTACTTCGGAGTTCACTGAGGCAGTCTCATACTCAATAGATCCCGTGTGCGGGGGAATTATTTTTCACGTTATTTATAATATGCCCACAGACATGATTACCGTGCCCTGAGTACTGAACGTTCAGTCGATTCGTGCCCAGTTTGATTAAGATCAATCCCTGCCAAACTCGGCCCAAAAGTGCTATTAAACGGGAAGGACCGGCCGTCGACCGCCCCAAAAAAGGTCTATATTCGGGAAGTAAAATCGCAAAATCCGGTCCGAAAAGGGCTATTTTGTCGGGAAACGTACGTAGGAGCTTCATGGGGCCTGCAGAAGTAACGCTTCTGCTTTTACCACAAGTTATTCTCGACATCTTCCCTAGTACCGCAGTCTGCCCACGAGCCTCTGAGAACGAACTCTCAAGGCGCAGATCGCTCTAGGCAGCCCAAAAGACCATGCCTCTCGACGGGCACTCGTATCTCGTCGCCCAGGGCTGGTCCGGCACGGGCACCGGCCTGCGCACAGGTGCCATCTCCCGCCCCCTTGCCATCCCCCAAAAGAAGAATCTTGCCGGTCTAGGTAAGGACAGAGACGAGGCATTTCCGTTCTGGGACCAGTGAGCGATTTTTCATTCATGCCGCCGGTACGCCGCTCACCATGTTATCCCGCGCGATCCAGCCTGTTCACAGCAGCGGCGAGCGCTATTAAGATCAAAGCGACCGATAGCGACGAGGACAGCGACGCGGGGGACGTAGTAAGTACCCTCCACCCCATCTCCGCAGAACCGTCCTAATCTCAAACGCGACACAGGACCAAACCACCCCTGCCGCGCCGCTCTTAAAGCGCACATCCACAGGCATAATCTCGAACCGCCGCCCCGTCGTCGGCACGCCCGCCTCGTCCGGCACGTCCACGCCCGATGCCGCTTCTGCCTCTGGCTCCGCAACCCCGCGGCTGAGCCTGATGGCCATCGCGAAGCGGCAGGCCGCACAGCGCGGGCTCTACTCGCGCTTTTTCCGGGGGCCGGTGCTGGGCCCGCATGACGTCGATGGGGAGATGGTGATGAGCGAGATTAAGGCGGACGGGGCGGTGATGGAGGTGGCTGAGCTTGTTGCGTCTGGGCTAGGGAAGGGAAAAGGGAAGGCAGTGGATGAGGGGAGTGGCGATGAGAAGACTGACGAAGGGAAAAAGGAAAAGAAGAAGCGGAAGGTAGGTGAGGTGGGGAGCAAGGGGGGTGAGGAGAAGGAGAGGAAGCGGCGAAAAAAGGATCTGAAGGAGGCCGAAAAAAGGGAACGGAGAGAGAGGAAGCGCGAAAAGAAGGCGAGGGAGGCGGCGGCGGCGGCGGATGGTCCTGACGATGGCGCGCGAAAAGAGAAGAAGGAAAAGAAGTTTCGGAACGATATTGACGAGGAAATGAGAGAGGCGCGGAAGAGAAGGAAGCTCGAACGAAGGAACGAACAAGCCCCAGCTTCAGTCGATGCAACGTCGTCGAGTTCCTTCGATACAGAGGATACACCTCGTAAGCGGAAAAAGCATACTGGCGAAGAACCTGCGCCAGTACAAGACACCCCCAAGGAATCAAAGAAAAGAAGGAAACGGGAAAAGCATGAGAGCTCATAGTCCTTGACAGTATCTAGAACCCTTTGCTTCATTATATACCTTCATTTCCCGGGCTTAGACATCGTCATTCGAGACCACTGGCAATGCAGACCAAGAACTACAGTACATCTGTATATTGGTATTGATTCGCAAGTTCGACATGTCTGATCATAATTATACAATCCAATGGACGACCTTCGAGGGATAAACAAAACAACATGGATCTGCATGCAGCGACGGGTAATATGACAACATTGATGCCTGCAAGTTGGTGGTCGAAACAAGAAAAGTGGTAACGATATCCATGCCGCGCCAGGGCGGATGCGCAATAATACATTCGCTGCCGTTACGCGCGTGTGCTGCGCCATGCACTCTGCATCGCGATGCGGCGGGCCTAGACAGAAGTGAACAGTGAGCAATGAGCAGCTATGATCAGCGACATCCTCACCTGGTCAAGCGTAATGGAGCTTTCCCTCAGAAGGACCCTCTGCTTGCCATCGTCCTCGTCTTCCTCGTCCTCGTCGTCTATCGTGCTGCGACCAGCATTCCTTATGCCACCGAACGCAGCCTTATTGCCCGCCAGCGAGAATGGCGTCGACGCAACCGCAGTCCCAAAGACGCTGGCCGTCTTCGGCGCACCAAAGGCCGCGAAATCCGTGACTACCTTGCGCGGCGGCGAGCCCGCGGTGGAGCCTATCGCCGTCGACGCAGCGGCCGACGTGGCGGCCTTCGGCGAGCGGGACGGTAGCGATGGCGCGTAGGAGTACGAGCTGCGCGTCGTGCTCATGCGCACCTGCAGGTACTTGTCGGTGAAGCGCGTCCCAGGAACCTGACAGGGCCAAAACAGTCAGCCATCAGCACATCGCAGCGCAAAAGACGCAGAAGGAAGGAGCGTTCCAGGAGCAAGGAACGGATGCACTCACTCTCCGCAGATGCGGCCGCGCTTCTGCAAGATTGGAGGCCTGCGAGAATACGGCCACGTTGTGCTTCGCCTCCTCGGACTCCTTATATATACTCTCGATCACGACCTTCTTCGTGCTCTCGTTCCGGAGGAGCAGCTTCTCGTGCAGCTCCTTCGCGACGTCGTCCACGCTCTCGTTGTTGCCCAATATGCGCTGCGCGACGGCCTGTCCGACTTCGCGTACCAGACGCTCCATGTCTAGGTTTTCGAGGACCAGGCCGACGATGGCATGTGCCAGAAGATCAGCGGTGGTGAGCGGGAGCATGATGCCCGAAGTAATTTGTGTGAGAGCTTGGAAAAAGTCGGTTGCAAACTGGAGAGGGGTTAGTGTAGCACAAGAAGCTGGATAGTCGCAAGGCGTACGGAATAGCTGCTCAACGCAGGTTCGCATGCAACAAAAAACTGGCGAACGTGATTAGGCGCTGGAAATATGCAACCGATGCGAGGGACGCACCAGAGTGATTCCTCGTGCAGCCATCTCTCGAGCTGTCTGCAGAGGATCAAAGCCATCTGGGGATCCGTCATCGAAACCTACACCCAGCCTTAAGATCGGAGATCAACACAAAAAAAGACAAAGACCGCGCACCATCGCCATACTCCCCAATGCCATGGGGTGGTGCGTCCGCAATCAGAACGACCATCTTGCTCGCCTCGGGCCTCCAGTCCATATTCAGCGCCTCCACCAACCCCGCCGTGACCGCCTCGGGCCCATCGCCGCCGCCCGAGGCGTACAAGCCGGACAGGTCGCGGTGCACCTTGCTGATATCCGACGAGAAGCCAAAGTTCTTCGTGACATATGTGTGGTCCTGCGGGGGGTGGTCGCGATAGGCGACGAGGCCGACGCGGAGGTCCTCGCGCGCCTGCAGCTTGCCCGACTCGAAGATGTTCTCGCAGATGAGCTCGATGTTCTTCGTCGCGGACGAGATGTAGCTGCCCTGGCTGCCCGTGCAGTCCTGCACGAAGACCAGATCTCTGTGATGTGCGTGGTTAAGATACAGCCGGAACCACCGGGGTTCGAGAGCGAGAGGGACAGGCGGGGACGTACAGCATCTTCCTGTCTCCAGTCCCGGCAGCGACCTGCTCCTCGAAGGCCTGCTGGAACACAGCCTGTGCGGAAGACCCGCTGCCCATATCCATGTCTTCATCCATGGTGGAAAAAAGCAGCACGGGCTCTCAGATTCAAAGGGGTGATGGTCAGCGCGATTCGCAAAGGCGGGGCTTGTCAATGAGATCACTGTTCAGAGGGGTTCGGGTGCTTCCAACGGCGGTTGCTGTGTTGAAAGGCTCAATCAGACTGCAACTGAGACAGCGTAGGTTGGTACACCAAGATGATGGCAAGAGACAAAAGTTTATAGTGTCTCGCCGACAGCCTTTTACCTCGTTGCCTGCACCGTTCGCCACACGCCCCCGTCGCGCGTCTATAATCGACATCGGATCTCGCAATACCCCGGTCGGCTCCGTTTGCAGCAGCACACATCCTCTCATCCGTCTGTATCTACCTCCACACATCGTACGGCATCCCTACACCCCTACGGTACTATAACGTCAAATAAAGAATTTCAAAAATCCTTGCGCCCAGCCAACCACCCTAACCACTGCCTCACCCACCCGCCAAAGGGCCCGCCTGATCGCAGAAGCGATCGGTACGCGAACACGAGCCCCGCTGACAACCCTGCAGCCATCACGGAGTACCCCAAGTATGTCCGTAATCGCACTGCAGACGACAGCGCCCTGTCGGCTCCTCCTGGTATCGCGGAATTCCTGAGCAGACAAACGTCAGGGGGGAGGGCTTAGGGGTAGACTTCAGTGAAAGGACGCACGGCTTCATCGCGACACCACAGATGGCGTGGAACACGTCGGCCATCTGGCCCGTCTTGACGCTGACAGCGACGGGGACTTGGAGGCTCAGTCGCCTGCAATATACATCAGGCTGCACCTCATGTCTCTATTCATCGCGTAGAGCATCAGCCTAGAATCCTGTGAAGAACATGCGTCAGGCGCACCTGCTGGGCCAGATCGAGATCCGATTTGGTGGCAACGAACAGCGTAGGTATGTGGTCTAGACTGTACTTTTGCTGGAATGCGCAGGATTGACATCAACATGGAGAACACAGCAGCATAGACGGCACCACTTACCCGTAAATAGCTGATGTACGAGAAGGAGTTCGTATCGCTAGAATCATAGACATAGACCATGACATCGACCAGATCTGTCTTCTTCGAATTCCCAAGCGTCTCGGCTTCATATTTGGAGCCAAATTCTTGCAACTGCAGAACGCTGTATCAGTTTCATTCCATCGCCGTGCATAGATCGCACTTACGACAAGATACTTCTCGGAGCCATCGATATCGACCGAATTGACCACACTAAGCATCTTCTTTGTGGGCGTGTACGCTTCCGTCAACGGCTTGCCCGCAAATGCGCGCAGAAGCGATGTCTTCCCCGATCCAGCAGCACCGCAAACATAGCACAGGAACACATTACGCGTCGACTTGCCCTTCCTGCGATCTTGCTTTCGCGGTCGACTGACGAGAAGGGCATCCGTCCGGGGCTCGTCTGGGTAGCCGAGATATGCGAGATAGGAAAGGGTCGTGCGGTGGTCGAGGAGGGTCGTCATGCTATGTTAATTTAATGTCGTCAGTAGAGCCACGAGGGCGCGGAAGAACGTTGGAATAAGACATACCTCCACTGAGCGAGCCAAGCCTGCAAAGTCACAGCGCTAGTATCATCTGCGACCGTGGTATCTGGGTATGATTGCCAAGGGTTTCCAGGTGATGTGCTAAAGAGGTCCTCGAGCTCTGCGGCCTTCAGGGCACCGTCATGGTCCTAGAGCAGGTTGGAATATATTCAACGAAACATTACAGTCTGCTCACCTTGTCATAGGTCTCAAAGATGTCAGTGAAGAACTGGTATCCAAGGGGACTCAGTTCCACCGAGCAATCCGGGGGCACGTCAAACCTAGGGACACAATCCGTCAGATGCACACTCCCGATATGCTGAAAACGTACTTCGGGTATAAGAAGCTCTCGGTCAGTCGCAGATCCTCTGCATAACCGAATCTACGTAGCACTGTCCACGTGGTTTCCAACCGTCCTCGTTGTATAAAGATTGTGTGCAGGTATAAAAAACCTGCTTCCGTCAGGCCACCGTCGAGGACACCATTTGTTGTGCCTTCTCGGACCATCTCCTTGATCCCTTCTAGTTCCTGAAGCTGTAATGGAGCATCGAAGCACTTCCTCTGACAAACAGGTTTTTATAAGCGACGAATGGGTCAGGATATAAGATATTTTTACCTGGAACTCGTTCAGTTCTGCTGCGTCAAGAAGACCATCCTTGTTTGCATCACAGAGCTTGAATATTCGTTTCAATGCCTCTACGCAGGCGGGTTTCAACACCTAAGAAAACAACTGAGCACCAGGACTCAAGGAAGGGAGATTTAGCATACATGATCTCTTGAGTCGTACAGGGGAGCTGTTGGGTGTAGAACAGCCTTCTGAGCGAAATAAAATACTTCTGACACATTCAGAGGCAGCTTCGCCGAGCACTCAACACAAGTTTCCACTTCCTAGGCCATATGTACTCAGCGGCGACGGATGACAAGGAAAGAATAGGATCCACCTTGAACTCGTTCATAATAGGTATGATCTCATCCTCGAGAGCCTGATTTGTGACTTCGCCGCCGCGAAGATCAATCTTATTTCCGACTAGGATAACCGGCACCTGCAAGACAAATTGGAAGCGTTGAGTAGAATGAAGATAAGTTCAGGAACAACGCACATTGACGCCCAGTTGGCGGAAGTATGGGAGCCAGTATGTAGGTATTCGGTCGAAGGAGTTCGGGTTGTCAATTGAGTAGACCACACAGATGACATGGGCCTTCCGAATCTCTATTTCGAGATGCTGCTTATCCTGTGGCGTGGCTAGAACAATACGTTCAGTGTTTTGAAACATGTCTAGGTGTATAGCGCGCACCTCCGGAGTCCACAATGTACGTTGTCACGTTCTCTGGAGTGACCTCCGGAGGAATGGTGACTTCAGGAACGACGTGTTGCACCTGGGAATGAAGGCGGAATCAGCACGCGCCTCTCGTGGAGATATGCAGAACCGTACTTGTGCGACATAGGACTCCTTGATGAGGGACATAACAATGGTACTTTTGCCGACGGCCTCTGAAACACGCGACTGGATTGTGAGATGCATAAGCTACAGAGAACGCGACAAGGACCGACCATCGCCGACTAGCAGGATGCGCACGTCCCTCCTCATAGTCTCGGGAAATAGATACGGATGGAGACGGTGGACGAAGGGATGGGGAGAGGGATAGCAGCGACGGGAGTGTGTCGAATAGAATGGAGAGCAGTGCCGGACTTGTGCGCGTCTTGCGACCGGGCCGGCCCTGTGGCTCGGCATGCACTCGTTTTGGAAGCGTGGCCATCGCGCTCGCCGGCATCGACGACCCCGCAACTACTCCATCCCGACGTCAAAGCTTTCTGCTCATCGCGCTCGTGCACCTTGACTTGCTACACAGGCCCTCACTGCCCCGACCAGGCCCGGTCATACATAACACCCCGACACGCCGATACGAAACATCTTCCAAAACTCGCCCCTTCGCCCCCCTACTTATCTAAGTAATTTGCACTGCTAGAGCGCCCTCCTTCCTACTAGTCCTCCTCCTTTCTGACTTCTTGACTCCACAATGTCTCTTTTATCGCTTCCCAGTGACGTCCTCATCATCGTCATCAACGAATTAGAGGTCAAAGAGCTAGTCACCCTATCAGAGACTTGCAAAGCTCTCAAGACGCTGGTAAGCCCGAGTCCTGGCCATCCGTATCGCCGTCATCAATACTGATCCCCGGCCAGGTGTACGATTTTGGTTGGGCAAACCACATCCGTCTCCATCCCAGGGACTCTTGTAGTCTTGTTAAGTCCTTACGGACATGGAGCCCGCGTGCCCAGATCCGATATCATTCCCTGTCAGACAAAGCTTGGACATCCCACAAGTTTGTCGCTCGTCCGCTATCCCGTCCATGGCAGGGAAAGCTGCAGCCGCTGTTGGCCATAAACCCCACCCGTCTTGTCGTTGCCGCCGGGCACATGCTCTACTCGTATTTCTTCACTGTATCCACCAACGAAGACGTAGCGCCCGGCCTTCAATTTGAATGTTCGTACAATTTAGCCATCGCCACAAATGTTCGGCGCGACATCACTGGCCTGGCCTTCGTCCCAGACGGAGGCCTAGACCGGTCGTTGTTCGTGGGCTTTGAGCACGGAGCCCTGGAGAAGATATTTTTACCTCCGGCCAAGTACCACCAGAAGGATGTACCCGTCGGACCATCCTTGCGGACACCATTCAACCATCACTCAGGCGAGCTCATCGAGTCCCTGTCGGCCGCCGGCAATCTACTGCTTTCGCTTTCAGCGAACGGCACAGCCGGCCTACTGGATTTTTCTTCAGAGTCGCCCACCCCGCACATGCTCGATTTAGAAGACCGCGGGTGGTCCACCCATCTCTCCACCCACTCCTCCAGCGCCTACGCCGCATTCGGCACCTCCTCCGACACGCCGCTCGTCGTGCACCCCATCACCCAGTCCGAGCTCTCCGCCACGCCCTCCGCCATCCTCCGCTCCAAACCCACCGAGGACCCGTTCGCCTCCGCCGTCTACGGCATCACCGGCACGCCGCCCTCCTTCCCCTGGGGCGCCTCCGACCAGATCCTCGTCTCGGGCTGGTTCGACGGCTTCGTGCACGTGCACGACCTGCGCGCGTCCGCGCGCAGCACGCACACGCACGCCGGGCGCGTGCCCGCGGCGCTCACGCCCGCGCTCTCGCTCGCGGACCCGTGGTCCTTCGAGCCGATCTACACCGTCGGCTGCGGCGGCGGCGCGTCGAGCACCATCGCCGCGGGCTCCGCGCGCCACAGCGTCGTCGCGTTCTGGGACGTGCGCAGCCCCCGCGCGGGCTGGAGCGTGCACGCGCCCGGGAACGACGCGTCGCCCGTGTACTCCGTCGTGCTCGAGGGCTCGCGCCTTTTCGGCGCGACGCAGAGCCGCCCGTTCGTGTACGACTTTGGGCCGGGCGTCTCGCCCGAGACGTACCCCTCCTTGCCACGCGTGCCCGGCGATGATGGGCTGTCGTACAAAAAAGGATACAAGGGCATTGGGTTTTACGTGACGAGATATTGCCATCCGACAACCTCAGTATACGAGTAGATTTCTCTTTAATCGTTTCGGTATCGTGCTTCGCGTCGATCTCAAGGGCTTGCTGTCTCAATAGCTCCGTTGTCTCTATAGATTTTTTGCACTCCATAGCTTACACCGGGTCCAAAACCATAAATTACTGATTATCCAGAGTTGCAAGCATCCCAGATGTGCTCAGTACAAATGACAGCGCAATAGACATGTGGACGTGGATGTATTAGAAGATCATCGAACAATGCAGCAAAGGAGGCGCCCGGGGTGAGATGTGCGGGCAGATGGATGATGATAAAGATGCAGTAAAATAGAAACAGATCACACACTCTACGATGAGTCCCAGGAGGAGAAAAATGCGCGGCGCAGTTCACAACAAGTCCAAGCGCAAAGCCAGAAGGAGAGACCGGGGCGGAAGGAGCGGGGCGGTAAGGATGGGCGCGCTATGATGACGCCTGAGAGCGGCTCGCCCAGTTGAACAGCTGTCGCACGTCGCCCGAGGGCGGTGTGTCGGCGGGCTGCTTGGGTTCCACGAGCAAACTGCAAGCGCTGTCAGCATTCATCGAACCCGCCCGAAAAAATGACGCACACCTCCGACGGTACAGGTCCTGCAGGTCACCATGATGCTTGCATTTCTCAAAGGCGTCATTGAGATACGCCTGCACCTCGGGAATTGCCTTCAATTTGTACGGCACCTGGAAGCGTTGCATATCTGCAGAGAAGGCCATCAGGTTCTCGCCAGCCCGACGACAACAAACAGTCCATACCTTGCACGATGCGTGCCATCTTGTGGTACTTGTTGAAATTCAGCAGCTTCTTGTCCGCAGCATTCGGCGACGCCCGATGCGACGGGTTCCCTTCGCGACAGAAGGTGACGTCCGTAAGATACAGGCCTGCACGGAAATCATGTCAGCAGGCGTCAGGCAAGCGCGGACTCGGACGCACCGAGGAATGGAACAGCAGGCGGGGCGGTGTTGCGCAGGCGCGAGCGGTACTCGTGGTAATTCCTTGCATGATCCGCGAGCTTCCGGATCGCGTCGAGCTGCAGCTTCTGCTTCTGGGGAACGCCCTATGTCATCGTGCAAAGGTCAGCGCCATTCAGTACGAGCATACAAGGTGGCTCACCATCCATGTTTGGTGCAGCCGGGAGATCGTGGACGAGTCCAGCGCTGCCAGAATGGCGCGCGACGTGCTGTAATTGTGTAGCTGGGAACAGCGCTGCAACTTCGTCAGCCCGCCACCCTCGTTAGCTCAGAGCAACAAGACTCACGTCCGCAATCTTGACAAAGAACTTGACGAGCGCCGTGCGCTTCTTGATATCGCTCTCGTTCAGGATGCTCTCCGCGACCCACCCCGTGATGATCGTGCTCAGACTCGTCACCGCACGCACATTCACCGGCGACTTCGCGCCCTCCTGCCCGCTCTCGAGCACCTCCTCCGGCAGAATCGCGCAGAACAGCGTGCACTCCATGATCGTCATCTGGCGCGCCAGCTCGAGGCTATCAAAGTCCGTAATGCAGATCGCCGCGAAATTGCGGCTGCGCAGATGCGCGAACAGCGCCTTCGTCATGACCGGCCGCGGGATCTCGCTCGGCGACCCGCCGAACGGCGGGTTGATCGGCATGCCCGCGTCGCGCACGCGCTCCGCGCGCGGGCTCACGAGCGCCGCACTGCCGCCGTCGTCCGCCGGCGCCATCTGCATGCGCGCGCAGACCATCTCGTGGATGCGCGCGGACGGGCCCGGGAACATCGTCGCGAGCGCGTCGCGGTTGAAGTCGTGCAGCACGCGCAGCACGCCGTTGTCCGCCGCCGGCCGCCAGTACATCTCGAGCCACACCTTGATGAAGTTCGACACGCGCAGGCGCACGGGGATGCCCTTGCGCTGCTGCCACAGGTAGACCTGCTCCTCGGTGAGCCCCTCGGGCGGCACGAGGTTGTAGCGGTCGATGATCGCCTGCACGAGCTCCGTCGGCGACGCGAACAGGCGGAACGTGAGGAAGAACACCGCGGAGAACGCGGGGTCCACGATCGACGCATGCGGCGTCATCTTCTCGACCAGTACGGGTAGGCTCGCGCCGACAAGGTGGCCCTCGCTGTTGTACGCGACGTCCTCCGCGGGGTAGTCGTGCGCGACCATCCACGCCTCGTCGTCCGTCTGCAGGAACGCGGGCAGCGCGGGGATCGGCACCGTCGGCAAGTCGCCGTTCAGGATCTTCTCCTCGAGCGACTTCTCGCGCGTGTGCGTCGACCGGTGGCTGCCCTCCCACGTCGTCCCGTCGTCCGTCGGCGCGAGCGAGCTCGGCGACGGCAGCCCCGGCTGAACATCCGCATGCGAGATCTGCAGCGCGGGCGGCGCCTTGCGCGTCGAGGGCGCGGGCGCGGGAACAGGCGAGACAGGCGACGCCGCGGGCTCCGCATCCGGCTCCTCCGACACCTCAATAATCGGCTGCTCAGGCTGCCGCGCGCCCTCCGACGGCAGCACGCGCGCCTGCACCGTGAGGTCCTCGTCCTCCTGCACATCATCCGTCTGCGACTGCAGCGAGCTCATGCTCATCGCCTTCGCGATGCGCGGCGGCATGCCCTGCAAAAACTTGCGCGGCGTGAGCGGCACGGGGTACTCGTCCGAGACCTTCGGCAGCTCCACCACGAACTGGCGTTCGCCCGACGAGCGGCTCAGACACATCTTGACCGCGCCGACGCAGTCCGCGCCCGCCTTGAGCGCGTCCGTCGCGCAGCGGATGAGCGCCGCCTTCTCCTGCTCCTCGCTCATCGTCGGCGGGAGCGAGCCCGTGAGCTGCCGCACGGCCTCCGCGAGCGCGCTCGTCGCCTTGTAGAGCCCCTCCTTCGCGGCCTTGAGGTGCGCGGCCTTGTGCGGCGGGATGGTTGGGTGCTGCAGGACCGCCTCGACGATCGTGAGCAGCTTGCAGACCATCTCGACGATCTCGCGCACAAGCTCGTACATGTGTCCTGTACTCGATGCATGCGAGGTCCGCGAATGCGAGTGCGCGTGTCCGATGAAAGCGGCGATGGTAGAGAGGTACTGGTCGTGCGTGTGCCGTAGGGCGTCCATGACCTCCTCGTAGCTCGAGGGCCCGGAAGGGAAGGCCGGCGTGATAGGCGTGCCGCTCGACTCGACAGAGGAGAACGACGACGACGAAGACGTGCTGCTGACTGATAGATCATGCTTGTGGCCATTCAACCGCGCCTCCGCATTCGCGAGTGCCAGTTTTCTCGGCGTAAACGCAGGCAACGGCACGGACTCTGCTTCCATGCCCAACTTGCGGTGCGCTCTGAGGTCGCCCAAGCTCTTCGCCTTGCCAGGCGTCCCGGGCCGATCCCGAGCCCGCATCCGCGGGCGCTGCGAAATGCCATTTTGCGTCTTCCACGGCGTCGCGCGGAACGTATCGTCCTCGTCGCCGCCCGACGTGGAAGTGGGCGTCGTCGCGGAGCCCTTCGATAAATCGCTAGACGACTGCGACGAGCTCGAATCCGACGGGATGAGCTCGCCCTCGGCCTGGCGCTCCGGCAGCTCGATCCCACACTGCACCGCGACCGCAAGAAACCGCCGCACGCGAGAGAACACCTGTCCGCCGAGGCGAACCATCCGCTCTACCTCCGCATCGCGCTGATCCTCGGGCTGCAGCTCGTCGCCGGAGGCCTTCTTCGACTGTGTGACAATGGCGGCCAAATCGGAGAGGATCCGCCGGCGCTCCTGCGCGAGCGCGGCGTAGCGTTTAAGGAGTGGCGCGTCACGCGACAGACACCCGGCGGCGGCTAGGATAGAGCGGACGCATGAGATAATGCATGCGACCGAAGGCTGGAAGTGGGCCGTGCGATTCGAGCGCACGGCATTCTGGAGAAGGGAGAGTGCATGGAGTAAGGGAACCATCAGTGGTGGACAGTAGTCATTTCGCGAGAAGGGCCCTTGTCGCGAAGACGTCGAGCTGGCAAAGGAAGCTGTGGAAATGGTTGACACGGTCGATACCTTATGGGCGTGTCCGAGTCGTGATCGCTATGGGAATGTATGAGAAGCGTTCAGGTGGAATGGGCGCAATACGCACCGAAGGTGAGCGTAGCTCGTCGGTCGCGATAAGCCCGAGGTCGCTGTTGACATAGTTACTCGGGAACCACCCGCGTTTTCCATCGACTTCGCCGTCCCACCATCCACTTGTGTCGCGATTGAGGACGTGTATGACTTGACCCGCGCGGAAGGCGAGACACGTCGCGTTCTTCTGCTCCGGGATAAAGTCGTGCATGGCAAGGACATATTCGGAAAGGAGAACGGCATGCGGAGCTGGTGCGGCGACTACTGAAGTGGAAGTTGATGGCATGTGTGCCGTGTCCGGCAGGTGAAGGGACGAAGTGGAAGCATTGGAGGAGGGTACGGGCGAAGTCAACAAGGGTGTTGACATGCCAGACGTTGGTGTCAAATTTCGTAAATTCCGGTCGGCGGACAAAAGCGCATTCCCTGAGGATGAGCCCTCTGAACGTAAGGATTTGGCAGACGAGGGGCCTTTGACGCGACCGATAGTTGTATCGATCCTAAGTTGAGCAGCGGGCATCATGGCAATATCGCATGAAGAAATTGAGCAGGGGTATGTGTAGGGAGTGGTAAGGGCGACTGGGCTAGCAAGGTCGAAGGGGTGTGTTCTGTGATGGAGACCATTGTAGTCAATTTCTGGGCAATGGGAAAACACGCGACGGTATCGCCGGGTCGATGACCTGTATCGTCGCGTGGGCAGGGGGTGTACGCACCTAAGAAAAGAGAACCCAGACAGCAGAGAGAATGTTCCGCGGAGCGAAGAGGCCTGGAAGAGGGGTGATACAATGCAAAGGAGAGTATGCACAAAGTCGAAGGTCGTTAAAGGCCAAATAGTGGGCGATGTCCCGGAATGCCGCGGGGCATGCAGCAGGTAAAGACCTGGTGTATTGTTGAACGGCGAAGGTAAAGGGTGGTTAAATGGTATAGCTCTTGAGGTGGTATGGCGGTATCGAGTGCACGGGAGGCCAGGGGTGTTTGCAGGCCGGGCGAATAGGTAGCACTAGACGGAGCGCGACGCGTCGAAGGGGAGTGGATGGTAAGAGGTACAACAAGGAGGCGAAAAGAGAAGAAAAGAGAAATATAACCGCGGGGATGGGGACGATTATAATAACAGGAAGGCACGAGGCGTATAAAACGCAGGAGGGGGAGCAACCAGGGGCAGGCAGAGGCAGGCAGTCGAGACTCGGGAGGCAGCTTAGCGTCGCGTCTTCGAACCACCTACAAATACGCACATACAACGCGCTTCATCCAATTCTCCCATCATCACCTGCCGCCCTTTATACCCCATCTCTCCATTCGATCCCAATCGCAGAACCCTTTCTTTCAGCCGCCCACGTCTCGTCCTCCATCATTTGTGCCACGACGAGCGGCTGGACGCCCAAGCTGCCATGGCTTCAAGCCCTCGAAGCCCGACACCTGCGGATTCTGCTTCCGGGCGCGCCCCATCTCCGGCTCCCTGTATATATTGCTTCCGTTTCCATTCCCATCGCGTCCCTTCGACTTCGCTGCTCTTCCACCCCGCATTTTCTGCGACACTGTCCTCACTTTGCGTGTAGACCAATGACCCGAAGACAAGTCTAAGTGCCGATGCACCATGCGTCAGTAATTATCACGAGCTCTTTGGCGCGATCTATGTAGTGTGTCCTCGGGCGCCATCATACTGATTAGCACCATCCGGAATGCGGATTATCCTCGATATCGTCCAACGGAACTCGTTCAAATCGGAAGTCCGCCACGTTTAGCCCAGTCCGGTGGTAAATACCAAATATCTCGATCCACTGATCCTCGTTTTTAGCACTGCCGCAGGAGTCGATGTGGTGCTTTCCCTGGAAGTGTGGAAATAGAGCCATGCCGCTGAGAATGCGGCCGAGGACGCCATGAAAAGGAAAGTATGTACGTACGCCGCTCCATATATTGGACAGCGTTCCGTCTATCTTGATCGTGTAAATGTAGGCATGCCAGCAGTCGGCAATACGACGGCGCCGACGCGGACACTGCCAGGTTCCTCACAATCTCGTGACGATAATAGGACTCGAAATCATATTGCATCAGAGTTTTCGAGATTGGGCTCTGGAGATCTGTGATTCGCGAAAATGTCGCCCGGGAAAACATATGCGCAGTGCGGTGCATGTAAGTAAGTTAATACAAAATTGTTGGTGGTATGGCATCTACGCCCCCCTCCGAATCGCACCCGCATAATACAACAATTTTAGAGGCACATGGGGCGAGTGCGGGCCCCCCTTCCACTTCCCTTCATTTATGCTATGCTCTGTATGTTTCTCAGCAGAAAAACGTCAAGATATGGTTCAAGCAGGTTGTCTGATTGGTCGACGACGACGCCTTACGAGATCATCCGAAATACATCTCGACAGATATTATGCTGGGCAAGTCACCCATATCCAATACACTCCGCTACGTTCTCTTTGCTGGACGTCTGGGAAGCCGTCAATGACACCGAGCGTGATCAAACGCCAACTTTATTAACCTTCTTTTCCCCTCAAGGCCTCATCTTCGCCTTCCATGAGATGTCCCATGGATGCATTCCGCGTTCTGCATCCCTGCAAGGACCACCGCTGGACCTTCGCATTGCCTTCGCATCAGTCTCGCTGGGACCGCGCGCATTTGCGATGCCGCCTTCGCAGGTTCGTCGTTCGCTCGCCTGAAACGGCCATATTTCATCCATAACCGACGTTGCCACACTAAGTCGCAATGGGCATGTTTTCTGCGCCTTAGTCGATGCTCTTGACGAGATCGTCTTTTCATGCCCGACCTGCTAGTTCCCAAATACGGTAATCAAGGTCGCCCAGATAAGGCAGCCACAGAACCTGTTATCGCGACTTCGGCGTTCGCAGCGATAAGCTACCGCTGCAGCACTGAATATGATCATTGGAAGCCCTCCTCGCCCTCTCTGTCGACCCCGAATACAACGGCGGTCGTGATTCTAGTGTTGAGGCAGAAGCAGCCATGGTCGCGCAACGGCAGTGGCGTGCGTTCTGGCCCCGCCGCAGGCTGACGCTCTTCGGCCGCTCCGCGCTGCTGCTCTCCGCCGAGCTCCTCGCGAATGCCCTCTGCTGGATCGTCGCAGGCATCCTCTTCGGGCGGCACAAGGACACGCAGCCCATCCTCAGCCTCGCGCTGCTCGCCTGGGTGCGTACTTCCATCTATACGCATCTCCCGCCAGAGTGAACCGTATCCCATCCTGACGAACCGCCGCTAGACCATAGGACTCCGCCACGGTGCGTCTCCTGCAGCGCCCTCTGACGAGATGTGCACTGATGCGCGCGATCTTGCGACAGCCCTCGACGCGGACCACATCAGGTAACGTCGGTGCGTCCCGCCCGCCGCCGCGCCCCTCTGCCCCACTCATCCTCCCCCGTACAGGCCCCTCTCCCTGCACAGACGACCCACTCACCGGCCGCAGCGCAATCGACAACGCGACGCGAGGCCTCATCAGCCTCGGCCAGCTCCCCGTCACATGCGGGCTCTTCTTCTCCCTCGGCCACAGCACGATCGTCATCCTCGTCGTGCGTTCTCCCTCCCTCCCAGTCCGCGCGCGCGCCGCTCACCCACTCCTTCCACAGAACGTCGCAATTGTGATCAGCACCGATGTCGCGGATAAAATCGGCGGCGTCGGCGACGTCGGCGGCATCGTCGGTACGCCGCCCGCCACGCCGCACGCTAGCTCACGCGTACTGACTCCACGCAGGTTCGGCCGTGAGCGCGACGTTCCTCTTCATCGTCGGCCTCGCGAACTCGATCATCCTCTACCGCATCCTGCGCAAGCGCCGCCGCGTGCGTCCCCTCCGTCCTCCGTCCTACCTCTCACCGCAGCTGACCGTCCTGCAGAATCGGAGACGGCGCGAGGAGCGCGTCGCGCGGGGGGAGGACCCAGACGACGGTGCGGATGACGCGGAGGACGAGGGGCGATACAATCAGACGATCATGATGCGCATCCTGGGCCCCGTCGTGCGCTTCGTCGACCGCCCGTGGAAGGTGCGTCTGCCGATCCTCCCTGCACGCCTTTACCGCTTGTTTAGCCGATCCTACGCTAGATGTACCCCGTCGGCGTGCTCTTCGGCTTCGGTAAGCACGTCCCGCCTCGCACCTGTGCACGCTGAAGCTAAGCCCGCGCAGGCTTCGACACCGCCTCGTCCATCGCTCTTCTTGCCGCGAGCGCCCTCGCGAAGAAGGGCGCCAACGGGCAGGGCATCCCCTCGTCCGACATCGTCGTCCTCCCTGTACGCTTGACCACTTCTGCCAGCCATGCGTGTGCTGACGCGCCCCGTCCCAGCTGCTGTTCACGGCGGGGATGACACTGCTCGACTCGGTCGACTCGATCCTCATGCTCTACTCGTACGCAGGCTTTCCCGAGCGGTCCTTCGCGCTCTTCGAGTCTGCGGCGGGAGGCAAGCTCCCCGAGCACGCTGAGGCGCCGCGCGCTGAAGACGGTGGGCCGCTGATCGACGTCGGCGTGCCGGTGGGCGGCGCGGAAATCGAGCCGGACTCGCCTACGATCAAGCTCCCAGCGGGTGCCGCGGAGATCGAGGCGGAGGCGCCCAAGAGCCCTACGGCGCGGGTCGACGTGAAGGTCGTCGAGGCGGACGCGCGCGGGGAGAACGAGCGGCGGGTGAAGCGGAACGTGATGTCGGGGCTCAGCGTCATTTTGACGTTCATGAGCATCTTGGTGGCGTTCAGGTGCGCGAGCGCGTGCTAGTCAGGCTGATGGCGGTATGCTGATGCGTGGTAGCATCTCGCTCATCACGATCATGGGTCTCATCGGGGACAACTGCACGCCATGCAAGAATGCGGCGGACGCAGAGGACGGGGGCGGCCTCGCGGGGCGCTGGTGGCGCTTCTGGGCGGAGGTATGTGATAGTCGCGTCGCGTCCGATGCTGCGTGCTGACACCCACGCTAACAGGCGAACGACAACTCGGGCTACATTGGGGCCGCGATCGTAGGCAGCTTCGTGGCTATCGTGTGCGCATGGTACGGCGGTCGATGGGCATGGCGGAAGGCAAAACAGAGGCGGAGGCAGCCTGGGCATGATGCGCGGCCAGAGCGGGCGATGTCCGCGGAGGACTCTGTTGCATGACGAAGAGATGAATAGGAATGGGTTGTACTGTATAGTGTAGCATATAATCGACGTGTGATTCATCGCGAGCTGACTGTGAGCGTGTACGCGTTGTGCTGAACGCTGTTATCGGAGCCGGGAGGCACGAGGCGCCCTTGGGGCAGCTGTGACGCGCAGGTCAGGCAAATTACGCAGTGCGTCAGCACGCCCTGGAACTGCGCGTCCACATTATATACCATCTTCATCCCTGCCGTCCACAACATTATCACTAGACCCCGGCGAGAGCGTGTTGACTGCTCCGCGATACAGGAAGCCATGAACTCCAATCTATGGGAGGAGTATGTCCCATGTACCTCTCGACGACCTGCCCACTGACCCTATCATAGATTCTATGCCGCCTCGGGGCGCGCCTTCCGCACACTCGTTCCAGAACCGCAAGACCGCATACCCGTCTCCTGGAACACCGCGCCCTACGTGCTCATGCACTTCATCCCCTTCACCTTCATCTGCTACCTCGTCCGCAGGCCCAATACCTACCTCATGCGCCTCCTCCTGCTGCCGAGCCTTATCACCGCCGCCCTGCGCGCCGGCTTTGGCTACGTCTGGGAGGATCCCAGGCTCAACGTCTACAATTGGGGCCAAGGTGCGTATCCCGTCTCTGCCGGTGACGTCATGCTCACGCCTCGCAGCCCTCGGCGCATTCACCATGATCGCGAAGGGCATCGACCTCGCCCTCGTCCGCGAGGGCCGCTACAAGCAGGGCGAGCGCGCGCTCGGCAGCATGAGCGAGCCGGCCGTGAGCCACAAGAAGGGCGTCGACGCCCCCGGCGACGCGCTGTCGCAGCACCGCCCCGGCAGCGCCTTCCTCCCGACCTGGCTCGAGGACGCCTTCGAGATCATGTTCTCCTTCCGCGGGCTCGGCTGGGACTTTGGCCGCAGCGTATACACGCCCGCGCCGACGCGCCCGCAGGAGCGCGGCGCCTACCTGCGCGCGACCGCGCGCTCCCTCCTCACAAACTACCTCCTCGTCGACTTCTTCGAGTCGCTCCTCAAGCTCGTCCCGGGCGTCGGCGACCCGCGCGGCGGCAGCATCTTCGACGCGGCCCTCCCGCCGCCGCAGCGCTACGCGCTCTCGACCGCCATCCAGTTCTGCACGGGCTGCGCGCTGCTCGCGGGCTTCGGCATGATCTATGACCTCTGCACGCTCCTCGCCGTCGGCGCGCTCGGGCACTCGCCGAGCGCGTGGCCGCCCGTGATGGACAACCCCTGGGTCTCGCAGTCGCTCCACGAGTTCTGGGCGAAGCGCTGGCACCAGCTGCTGCGCCAGACGTTCCTCGTCTTCGGCGGCTACCCCGGCCGCGCGCTCGGCGGCGACGTCGGGCTCGTCCTCGGCACGTTCCTCGCGAGCGGGCTCTACCACGAGTGCACGATCTACGCGATGGGCCACGGCTGGGACTGGCGCGTGCCCGTGTTCTTCCTCGTCCAGGGCGCCGCGCTCATCGGCGAGCGCGTCTGGCGCGTCGTGACGGGACGCCGTGTGGGCGGACTCCTCGGTAGACTGTGGGTGTACTTCGACGTGGTCGTCCTGGCGCAGCCGCTCGGTGCGTGTATTGCTCGATTTCGCATTTCGCGTTCTGATGTCCCTTCTACAGTGGATGCATGGCACTCGCGAGGCCTCGGCGGCGGGATGATCATCCCGCCCTGGATAAGTCCCATGCGGCAGCTCATCCTGCCCGCCATTCAACACCTCCTCGCCTCCAAAGCCTGATCACTCACCCGGCCAGTCTTTCCAACACAAGCAGGGCCTAATTAGATACCAAACGCTATCCCTCACACGATGACCCGACTTATAGCCCCAACGCATGCCCTCACGACTTACCTTACGACGCCGCATAAGCCTAGCTATACTGTCCGCGCCCGTTAACGTTGTATCCCTAGTGTACAACCCACTGACCATTAACCTACACAATGCACACTACGCAACATACACCACACGCCGCAGAGAGAAGCAGAAAGCCCTACACCGCAGCCCGCGGCCCGAACAAAAAGCGCACCGTGCCCTCATTGCGCCCCAGCACGTTTTCGTCCCCAGCACCACCGAGCGGCACGCGCTCGCGCGGCGCGTGCTCCGTCTCGCGCAGTGCAATCTTGAGCCGCACGAGCACGTCCGCCTTCCACGGCGCGGGCGCGGGCGGCGGCTGCTGTGCCTGCGCATGTGTGCGCGCGTACGGTGACGGCGAGGACGGCGTGCTCGGGCTCGTGCTCGCCGCGGGGTTCTGCGCGGCCGCGATGAGCAGGTCTAAGAGCGCGTGCGCGATCGCTGCGGCCCGCATCAGCATCAGCGCTCCGTCGGCGTGTGAGAGGGCGGCGCGACGCACCTTCGAGGTCCTCGATCTGCGCCTGGAAGCGCCGCTCCCAGGCGCCGCGCTTCTGCAGCGCGGCCGCGATGTCGGCGTCGCTCGCGGCGCCGGGCTCCGCGGGGTCGGCGGGGCGCTCGAAGGTCGAGAGCTGCGCGGCGAGGTAGATACATGCGAGCGCGACGACATGGGGCGGGAATTGGAGCGCGACGAGCGTGCGCTGGCTGCGGCGAGTGGGCATACGTGCCGGTGAGTGCGAGCGGGGGCGGACATACCTGTCGATCGTGAGGCGCCATGCGAGCTTGCTGAGTTTTTTGGATGCTGCGAAGGGCGGGTCAGCGGGTGCGGCTGGACTGGGAGGGGAGGATACAGACTTTTGAGGGCGCGCGCGATCTTGATGACGTAGGGGAAGGGCATGCGCGACGTGAAGTTGAAGCAGACCGTCTCGAGGATGAGCCGCTCGACGGCGAGCAGGCGCCCGCGGTCCTGCTCGACTACCTGCACCGCCCGTCGCCGTCAGCGTACTGTATGGTATCCAGTCAGAGTGAGCACGCACCGCAGGGTCCATATCGATCTCGCCGGCCATCGACTTGGATTTGGCGGCCTGCTCGGGGAAGCGGATCGAGTACGAGACCATGAGGATCTCGCGCGGCTTCTTGAGCGTGTCGTGCATCTTCGAGGAGACGTATAGTGCCGCGAGCGTCACGTCCTGCGCCCGTCCGTCTCAACGGTCGCCCAGTTCACTGTGCAACACGGACTTACATGCCAGTTGAAGTCCTTGCGCGGGAAGAAGAGGTGAAAGCGGTGGTACAGGTTCTGTGCCGTCGCGATGGTCTTCCTTGGGCTGTATCAGGCATCATTCCGGTCAAAGGACGAAACTCTGGTGGATGGGAAAGCACGTACAAGCCAATACGGGCACCAACGGCCTCGATGAACGCGCACGCCTGCTGGCGCGCCTTGTCCTCCTGCGACATGGACAGCTTCCCGCGCTGCTTGTCCGAGAGCATGTCCACCTCTGCGGGCGTGAAGTACGGGTGGTGGTGTTTGGTGAAGGAGGCGGGGATGTGGGAGGGCGATTCACGAAAGCTGCCGTCCATCGCTTGTTTGGCCTGTTAGTGCAGAGTCGTTCGGCTTGAGGAGTTGTTGGGAGGTTTCTGGTATATTGTTGCGTGAGCGTTAGAGACAAGTCGGGAACGAAGCGATGGCGCTCTCACGTTCAGAAGAGGCAAGTCGCCTTCCTGATTGGGACATAAAGGTCTTGATGGAACAGAACGACGTCCCCGTCCAATCCCCGTCTGTCGTCTCTTCTACCGTTATCTCTCACGACTCTGCGGGTATTGGAAAGCGAATGATAGGAGGTGGTAGGTAAGTAATTGCCACTTCGTCACCGGAGCTCGAGTCATCGATCTCGTCCATGCCAATGCCATGTACCTTTGTGCCTCATGCTTTGTTTCCCTAAGCACTACTTACCGCAAGGCGCATTGACAAGGACACGTCGAATTTATTTCCGACGGAGTTAGGGCTTTGATAATTTGAATGACGCTACTTATGCTTGCCATCTGACTCGAAAATGTGTAGGAATGGAATTACGAGGTCCCATTGTCTCACTAGCATGTATAACCCCCAGAAGAATTGGATCTGGTCAACTCTATATATAAAGTTATCTGGTGTATTATCCGACGGATCCATACGTCTCGACGTCGCTAGAAGCACAAACTCCCGCGCTCAACAAAATGTCGGAATTGGGATCTGTCAAGGCGAAGATGAGCTTCTCAGCACGGAACCAGCAGTATGAAATCCCTACCTTGTCTTCTGCTGTTGCCGCTTCGACTGCAGATCTCAATGCCTGGGAGAGATCACGACCGAAAGACTGTCGCCCACAACGGTACCTCTCACAAGACACGTCGATCGGCCACCACGGCGACAACATCGCCTCTGAATGTGGGCAGATGAGGAGGGTCTGCTCTGCCTCTTTCACATAATCCCACACGTCCTGGTGCGCGAACCAGCTCGATCGCTCATCTTTCACGCAACACGGCCCCCAAGACCTGCCCTCCAACACAATTCCGCCTAGGAAGTTGTCGGAAAGCCAGTGCCGCGACCTCACGACGGCAGAAGCGGTCTCGCCGCATTGTTGGTGATACTGTAGAAGCTTCCGAATAGGGCGCGCTGAGATATAACTGACCTCCGACGAGGAAGACGACCGAGTGTCCATGAGTTCTTGCTTTAGAAGCCGTCGGGCCGCGATGGCGCAGATATGTTCCATCCGGGATTGGACGGCGAGAGCAAAGGCTGCAAGAGCATTCTTGTCCATTAGCGCGAACATGGCGGCTTCGGCAGCATTGGTGGAGCTTTTTATGTCGTATTTTCGCCCTGCCTCGAGAACGGAAAGTACGTCGTTCTGTTGAAGCTCCGGTACCTCGACGGGGTAGGCGCATCGCAAGATGAAGTCAAGTGTGTTCGCATCCTCTGCAACGTCGACAATCGGGCGAGGAATGGGTTCACTTTTGGGTGGAGGTGAGGCGGGTGTGATGGACGGTTGCGGAAGACTGAACATATCCTTGAAGAATGACGACGTGATCGACAGGATATTTTTATAAACATGGAAGTCAATTTGGTCACAGGAGCGCAGAATGACGTCCGCACTCTTGTCATCAAAGGGGAACTTGGCATCTCTAGAAGGAGATGAAGTACGAAGTGGTTTGGACCTATGGCATAAACACATTCAATACGAGCATAAAGGTGGGGAATCGAAGACAACGGGCATGACACAAGCATGTTTCAGAATCAAACGGACACATACTTTGTTAATTTCCCGGTCTTGATATTGTGAAAGAACAAGTCAATAGTAGAGGTGCGATGGTGGTGACACAACACAAGCGAGTAGTATTGGTTTCCCGATAGACGGTCCAGCTCGTCTGATTTAAGGGACAGTAATGACGGGATCTTCAAACTTTGCTCGAATGCCATGCGAAAGACATCGCGCAGGTCACAGTGAACGGATATGTTCATAACTTCGAGGAGGTGCGTGTTGATTAGGTCAATGAGGGCATTCTTTGGGACCCAAGCCACGGCCACCGCAACCATCTCATATTTTTGGGCGGCATAAAGGGCAGGCCGAATTTTATCCAGCCGCGTCAGACGTGGCTTGTCGATGGGGTAGCAGCAGCGCAGAATGAAATCGATTGTGGGTGCATCCTCTAGCACATTAATCACAGGCCGATCGGCAACGGAGTCGCCCGCAACGGATGAGACGCAGCTAGCGTCAGTGGATTGCTTGACACCACTGAGTCTCCTTTTGAAATATGGCGATGCGAGCGATAGGATGATTTTGTGGACGTGGAAGTTGACTTTGTCAGCTGAGCGCAGGACCATGTCCGAGGACTTTTTGTCGTTGAAGGGAGCATCAGCGTCTCGAAGTACCGAGGGCGAAGGAGCTGTTGACGCTGAAATGGTCATATCAGAACGCAGGCCTAAGGATGATCCTCAAATGACGAAAATAATGGCGGAAAGGCTGGGGACAGTGGAATATGAGCAATGGCAGAAGTGACGATGTTCTTAGTGGCCAGCTGCTTCGCTGGTTTCTCGCTAGTAGTCGCTTAGCTGCCTCGCTTGCCGTGCTCTGGCGCCACTTCAAGTTGCCAGGAATCGTCCCTAAGTCTGCAGCAGAGATGAATAGCTGGACGGGGTTAGGAGAGTCTGCTTCAAAAAGGTTTGACATGTATACAGCACCGAGGAGCGCGTACGCGTGCTGACTAGGCGGACACCATCGCGAGGCATGGTCTTTTGCGTTACTCTGAGTTGGGCCTTGAAATCGTGAGAGATGGTCTCAGAGGCTCAAGAGGTAGATCATGCAATAGAGAATAATGGTTTGTGGTAAAGCAGAAGGACCATGACAGCTCATGACAGAGTCCGCAGATGTCGAGTCAATGGGATGTTTACATTGTTCCCACGGTCGCGAAGGCTATCGCGCGCTACCAGGTGAGTTCAACTTTTTTCAACGGTGACAACAATGCACACATCATGAGTAAGATCGTTCAGATGTAAAGACCGAAAACGGGGCAGGAGCATTCAATCGCGTCAGATGAGAATTCTGACAGCCATGTTGGAGAACAGCCAAGTACTGTACTTGGCCCCGCGGCTCAGCAGAATTTTGGAATTGGGATCTGTCAGGGCGAAAGCGGACCTCAGTGATCATACGGAACCAGTCATAAAGATCTCTACCTCTTCTTCCGACGTGGCCTCTTCCACTGCAGATTTTAGCGCCTGGGAGAGATCACGACCGTAAGACTGTCGCCCACACTGCACTCTCTTGCAAGAGTCGTCGATCGCGTACCACGGAGAAAAGATTCCATCAGAATGAGGACAGAGGAGGAGCATTCTTTCTGCATCTCTCAGGTAGTTCCACACCTCCTGGTGCGCCCACCAGCCCGGATTCTGCTTATCTTCACAGCAGCAAGACCCCCAGGGCTTCCCCTTCGATACGATGCTGCTTAGATAGTTGCCATCGATCCACTCTCGCGATCTCGCGACAGCAGAGGCGGCCTCGGCACATTCTTGGTAATATTGCAGAAGTTCGCGGATCGGGCGCGCTGAGATATAATTGAGTTCGCATGACGAAGACTCTTCTTCTAGATCTTCGCCTAAGACCCGTCTGGCCGCCATGGAGCAGATATGCTCCAGCTGGCACTGGACACCAAGCGCGAAGGCTGCAATAGCGTCCTCGTTAACTAGCGTGATTAGGGCGGCCTTCGCAACCCTGATTGCCTCTTTGATGTTGTATTTGTCCCCAGCCTGTAGAACAAAATATATACCGGCATGTTCGAGTTCTGGCACATCGACTGGGTAAATGCAACGCAAGATGAAGTCGATCGTCTCCGCATCCTCGTCAAGGTCGATGATTGGCTGAGAAAAGAGCTCGTTTTTTGCCGAGGCAGGTAGGACGGAGGGCGGTGAAACATCGAGCATATCCCTGAAAAATGGCGATGCAATCGAGAGGATGCTTTTATAGACATAGAAGTCGATTTTGTCGCAAGAGCGCAAGATGACGTCTGCATTTGTGTCGTCAAATGGAGCGTGTGCATCCCTATGAGGGGCTTTGCATGGAAGATAATCGGGTTTGGTCCTGTGATAAAGAATCCGCTTAGTACGATCATAACGAGGGATCACATACGCCAGGACCAACGCTAGCCGCACGGCGCATATGCATTCCAGGATGTTAAAAGGCCAAGATGACACATACCTCGTTACTAGGTTTTGAGAGGATAAATCTCGAGGAACTGTGCGATGGCGATGAGACGAGACGAGCGCGTAGTACTGTCCCCCTGACAGGCGATCCAGCTCGTCTGACTCAAATGGCAGCAATGACGGAAGTTCCAAGGAGTGCTTGAATGCCACGCGAAAGACGTCGTCTAGGCCACAGCGAATGCAAATACTCATAACGTCGAGAGGATACTCGCCCGCCAGCTTGATGAGGGCATCCTTCAAAACCCAGGCCTCGGCCACCGCAACCATACCATATTTCTGCGCAGCATCCAGCACGTCCCGAATATCGTCCAGGTACGACAACTCGGGTTTGGCGATGGGGTAGCAGCAGCGCAGAATGTAGTCAATTATGGATGAATCCTCTTCCACATCGATTACTTCAGGTTGTTCGGTAATCGGGTCGTCCGGAGCGGCTGCAATGCCCTCCACATGATGCTGCTTGGTCCTGAAGATCTCTTTGAAGTACGAAGATGCAAACGATAGGATGACTTTGTGTACATGGAAGTCGATTTGATCAGCTGAACGCAGGACCACGTCGGCGGACTTTTTGTTGTTGAAGGGAGCCTCAGCATCTTGAGGAACCGTCATATCACTGTGCAAGACACGGCAATCACTGATAATGGGTTTAGAATGGCAACAAGAAGAACAGAAAGGCGTAAGGTTGGGAAGATACGTAGGAGCAGAAGTGGTGTCCTCTGGACACGCTCAATGTCGACGCCAGCTCCCTTGCCATTTCTCGCTTGTCGCTTAGCTTGCCGCGCCTCGTCACCTGTAAGCTGCCGAACATTGTCTGTGAAAAAGGGGAGCAATTGGGGGTGCACCTCTTATTTGTCTGTCCAAGTAAGTAGAGGCGGAAAGTAAGAATCGTTAAGGCAAGCAAATGGCAAACCACGGCCAGCTGAGTTTGAACTCAGTGCTGCAGTTGGGACATTCGATCCTACCAACACAACCCTTTGCACTACGATAACAAGTCCACTGCTGCGAATCTCGCAGACGCACGACCGGCATCGCAAATCCTGGATCATATCTAGCTCACTGCCGTCCCACCCGCCCTCTCCCACTCGAGAATGCTACCCCAAGATCTCCACATCCTCTCCACCACCCTAATCTTCTCATCCCGATCCAACGCCGGATTCTCCAAATCTCCCACATCCTCCAAAAAACCCTCTCGCAAGCGCGAATGCAGTGGCAAATATGCCTCGCCATACCCCCGCAACGACGACACCGACAGCAGCAACAACCCCGACGTCAGCGGCGGAATCGCATGCTTGTCCCAGCCCTTCGCCGTGCCCAGCCGATAACGTTCTGTCCGCGGATTCGACACGAGGAGGCGCTCGACGCGGCGCATGGCCTGCCAGACGGCCGCCCTGCGCTTCTTGCCGCCGAAGCGGCCGCGGCCCTTGCCTCCGGTCCAGAGGTTGCGCAGATATCCGCCCGAGACGTAGACGATGGCCAGCGCAGGCGCGACGCCGACGAATGCGAAGGTCAGCTCTTGCGATTTGAGCAGCTTGTCAATGCCCGCCAGCGTTTGATCAATATCGACCTATAGTGCAATGTTAGAGGAAATCGGTGGTGCAAAGAGGCGCAGACACTGACCTTGGCTTTCTGAACCTGGACAAACAACGATCGGACCAGAGTCCCGCCTATTGCGGATCGTACAGGACTCTTGATGTCGTCTTCATAGATCTGCATAATCGGCGTCAAGTCACCAACACGGATCTTCGTTGACAATGCATCGAGCTGGGCCGGGCTGTAGTGCAATTTCTCCCTCGCGAGATCAAGGGCCATGCGTTCCAGTGACTGGTTGGGCGCCGTTCAGATACCAATCGCGTCAAGGGAAGAAAGGAAACCTGCCTGCAAATCTGCGTCCACGCTCTCCCTGCTCACGATCATGCCTTCATCTCCGCTGGCACGTACAGTCCTTACGATGTCCTTCATCGGCTCGACCAACCATCCGCGCCAGAAGCCCTTGATGGTCTCCCAAGCATCCAGACCCATGGCAATGAGGGAGTCCTGCGACGCATATATTTGCTTAATAGCATATAGCCCAAGCGGTGGAAGGAGAACAATGCGCGGCCAGAGAAGAACCAAGCGAGATGGTTTCAGCAATCCATGAGTCCGCAGATGCTCAGCATGGTCGGCTGTATGCTGCGGTAGCAAAGAAGACGATACATAAGACAATGTAGCCACGAGCGTAGGCGGAGGACCCATGAGCGTCGCGTCTCCAGCCCTGTCGGCGACGGTCTGGTCTAGGTCTTGCAAAAACGACAATTGCCTCTCTTCCGCAGATCGCTTGTCCAAAAGAGCCTGCTCCAGCTGTTCTCGTTTGTCAACGAGTTCCCCCAGAACCTCGGCACGTTCGTCGCGGATGCGTTGCAATTCTAGGCGTTTGATATTAACTTCCTGTCTGGTGAGCTCCACCGGTAGCGCAAAGACGGCGAGAAGAGAGTAGTAGAAGTCCGTGAGTGCACCGCTCAGGGCGTTCATCCCCGAAACAACATCACTGGTAGACGGGAAAAGGGGTGGGGGTTGTAGTGAAAACGCAGATATCTTGAATGAAGAAAATGACAGCGGCATTGCGTGAGGATGAGTGTGTAAATGAGGGAACAACAGTGCGGCCAGCGAGTTTGGATGGCCTATGTTCCTCCCACTAAAGAAACTGCGGAGGGAAGTGATTGCAAAGACAGAGGTATTGAAGGCGCGATTCTGGGATTGAATGGCACTGAAGATGGTGTGTGCTAGGTTCAGAAGTCGAGGCGGAAGAGCTGTGTGACAAAGAAAAAATCAGACACCCAGACAACAGCAAGAAAGAGATGTCCAGGAGCGACGCGAAGAGATACGCACTTTGAACAAGGTAGTATGCCACGCGCAATGGCGAACGCTCGATATCTGCCCACCACTCCGCCTCCGATTCTGCCTCACTGGCCTCCTTCAAAAACGTGTCCAGTGCCTGTGCATAAAGACCAGCCACAAGTCTTCCAGCGATAGCAACTCTCAAGCTATTTTCCTCTTCATCGGCAGCTTGCACACCTACTCCACGCGCCTGTGACGACTCGTACTCCTGCAGCGCGCTGATGGTGTCATTGATCCGCGTCTGCGACAGCGGAGGCGTCAAAGAGGCCCAGATGGACCGAAGGCGCTCCTTGGACTGCGATGGGTGTGTCGCGACCGTGTATGACGCGGCTTGTTGTTCTGTAGGGATGGAAAGAGAAATCAGGTCGTTGGTGAGATGAGATACGGACGCCGACATGGTCGCGGCTTCTGCAGTCCTATTCACGCGTTCGACGCGTCTTTCTCGTTCTCAAACACAGGGATGCTGAAGATGAAGAGATATGAAGAGCAGACAGACGGGAAAACGAGGAGTTGCTATGGCTGCATGCTAACTCCGAAGTCGAACAGGACAACAAGCCTGAGAGCAAGAGCAAAGTCCGTTGGCGTTGACGTCATAACCTTTCCACGCGATTCATCTATCCGTCGATTTGTTTCGCTCTGATTGCGTACTTGTTGCGTACAGTTGCTGTGGACTTTTTCTTCTCACTCTTCGGAACAGATATACTCGATTGGAAGGAAACCGAGGACACAGTATCTTCAGTACGATGAAATCCACATGACCAACACTCTATCTTCTTTTTGGGCTGCAGCACACTTCATTTTCCTCAAACATTTTAACCGACATTTTCAGCTTAGACCACCGACTCTAGCCTCAATGTCTGCCCTACATTTAGCACGAGAAGACAGGGGGTCCTGCGCCATCCCATCAGATGGACATAATAAAGGCAAGAACAGACTCTGCTTACCCGGAACGGTGTAGCTGGAGATCCCATAGATGTTGGTGACGATGCCAGGGTCGGTCGCTAAAGAACGCCCAGTCAGCTGAGCCGTCTATACAAGATACGGATGGCTGATCTCACGGGTGTAGGCTCCCGGGAAGCTGACTGTAGCCGGCCTACCGTCTCCACCGCTCGAGATTTCGATTTGAGCGCAGCTCATCTGGAAAAGCCGGACAGTCAGCCCCTACGGACCCGTCGCGAATCGGCCGAGGTACTCACGAAGAACTGGGCACCCGGATAGGAGCTCGCATCCTGGAGGGCTAGAGGAATATCAGCTAACGGGAATAATATGAAATAAGGACATGAACCGACCGATGTCCTCAACACGCAGCAAGTACTGGCCGCTTTCGATGCAAGGTGGGATGGTGAACGTCACACTGCCGTTGTTGATGAAAAGGCGGTCAGATCCCCACTGGCCTGAGGCGCTGAGACCGTCCTCGAAGATCTTGAACCACTCAAGACCAGTCACGGTGGACTGCGTGGCCTCGGGCACAGCAGCCCTACAAGCATGTCAATAAATATATTCCGGTGGTCGGGATCAGGGACTTACAGGTATGCCGTCAATGGACCTGATACAGAAGCGTCAGCAAAGGCACGAAGACTGACGACGTGCTCAAGCACCTTTGTTGGTTGGGTCAATGGGATCAGCTGGGTCTGGGCCAGTATAGCCAGCAGAGCGGTGGTGGAAATTGGCCGTGATGCTTCCACCGGCAGGAACCGGGATAACCGTCTGCGAGACGGGCTGCAAGAAGCCAGTGTTGCAAATAATATCGTCGGAGGTGACGTCTGTAATCGCCTGGGAAGGGCATAAGCGTGTCAGCGACGCCATTGGCAGACCGGGTTCGCTAATGGCACTTACACTGTTGGACGATGGGACTCGGATGCCGACACCCTGGCCTTGCGGGACGCCATTGACGGACAACGACTGAGAACGAACGTCGCGATGCGGGAGTTAGCCGACACGCTCATGGGACCCAAACGGCCAAGAACGCACAGAGAACACCGTGTTGGCATAGGCCGAGCTGGCCAAAATCACCAAGGAGGCGAGGGAGGCGAAAGTGCTCTTCATGTCTGGATGCTGCTGTTCGTGAAGACCTGGACATTTTGTCGCGGTGTCAAGCCCGCTTTTATACGCCAGCCCCCCGCAAATTTTATGACGAGCCGTCAAGTGTCGAGGTCTGCTGCTCGTCTTTCGTTAGCCTGTCCAGCGCATTGATCGTTCCATCATAGCTGGCGATACCACCGAAGCCAACCACGCGAAGCGCTAGCACAATGGGTCCACGAGGAGACACGCGAGAGTGAAAGACCCGTTTATGGTAGACTTGAATGCTCTAGGGAAATATGTCCTTTATGGAGGCAAGCGAAGCTTCTCCGAGTCCGACAACGACGCCGAGGACGCAAAAATAGTGGCAGGTGTGCTGCACTTGTGTTCGACACTATGGCTCGTGTTGAAGAGACGGTGAACACCTCGGAGCGCTCCAGATATTTCTACAACGTAGTCGTACGTACCGCTGTCAAATGACTCGGGGACATCGGGGACAAGACATGCTTTGAATGCAGAACAGTTTCCGGCTGTATCGTTGGTATCCAGTGCCTGGCATGTGCGGGTCTTTCGTTGGTTCGCGATGAGAGCTTGGAGAGTTTGCATACTATGATATGCTTCAAGCGGACCGGATGCACGTATCCGCGTCGATAAAGCGACCCGCCAAGACATGTCTCGAAAAGGATGCATTGCGCAGAAGGTACAGCCCAAAATAACACGGTACAACCAAAAAAGCGCTCTCTGCTTTACAGACATTGACTGTACTAGATACGAAAATATCAGTGCATGCACGTAGCCAACAATTTTAGAGAAGCTCACATAGTCGTTGAGCTCTGTGCACGTGGTCCCTGACACGCAAACGGTAGGTCCGGTATATCTATCAATCGGATGTCAGCCACTCTGTCCCTCGCTCGATAGCTGCCAAAGTCCGAGGACGACTTACCCGGTTCCTCCGCACTGAGCGTACTGAGCAGCAGTCTGGCCGGTCTGGCTTGGCGCAGATGATGTAGCGCTCTGCGTTGGGGTCTGCGACGGGGTTTGAGACGGAGCCGGGCTCGAGGCAGGGGGTGCAGGTGCAGAGCCGTCACATGAGAAGACGGGCGGGCCAGGGATCGTGTAGGAGCTGAGCGTCTGGTAGATGTTGATCTTGATGCCGGGGTCGGTTCCTGCAGATCATGCGCTGTCCAGCACACCCCGAGAATAGCGGGAATGTATGGCGACATACCGCTGTACGCTCCCGGGAAGCTTACGGTAGCAGGGCTCGTGTTACCTCCGCCCGTGATCTCAAGCTGCGCACATTCCATCTGCGATGCCCATGTCAGTCGTGACTTACCAAGACACGATCAGTCCGGAAAACATACGTAAAGCTGGGCACCGGGATACGAACTAGCTGCGTGCAGGGCTAAGTGGATACAACGGTGTGAGACGAGATCTGCACAGAAATATAAATGGAAACGGACCAATAATTTCATGACGCAAAAGATATTGTCCATCTTCGATGCAAGACGGGATTTGGAAAGTAACCTTGCCCTTGTTAGCGATGAATCGGTCGACACCCCAAGACTGGTCACTCGGAGTGAAGCCGTCCTCCCAGATCTTGAACCATTGGAGACCAGTCACGTCGGTCTGCGTAGCATCGGGAATTTTCGCCCTAAAAATTGATCATCTGAGCACTGACTTGGGAGAGTTTGACAAACTGGTAATCTTACAGGTAGGAGATAAGGGGACCTGAGACGACAATCAACATTAAGTCTCAGGACAGCTAGATTTTGCTTACCTTTGTGGCTCGCGTCGATTGGGTCAGCGGGGTCACTGGGATCGGCACCGTTCAAGGTGTGGTGCCACTCCGCCGTGATTTGGTCACCAGCTTTAACTGGAATGACCGTCTTTGAGATTGGTTGATGGTACGGGTTAATGCCACCATTGCAAATGACATCGTTGGAGGTCACGTCAGTGATAGGCTACAAGAATATTTTTTCGTCCGAGTTAACGCTATTGAAAATGAAAGCAACTGTAGTCTTACTCCGTCATAGTCTGGAACACGGATGCCATTGATATGGCCCTGGTCCACGCCGTTCACATACACTTCCTGCGAGTCAGGTTAGGTTGCTGAATGTGGAGTCCGAGTGACATAGTGCCAGCAGACCTGGAAGATCGTGTGCGCAGACGCGGAGGTCGCGAGGGCGACAAACGCCAAGAGAGAAGTCAACTTGAACATGACGCAAATCGAGGAGGGTTTAGGGAGCTAGACAATCCTGCCGTTTACCCAGCCAGGAGCCGCCACGTTTTATACGAGAGCGCAAAAGGGGCATGTTCAAAAGAACAGGTGGGAAGGATGAGTGAAGGAACATCCGACGATACCAAGATGACCGCCGAGTGGCTGCGATGCCTAACTTCTCCGTAGAGAAGTCGTCATATGATGGAGACAGAGCCGAAGGGCCCTGCACGGAAGACAGACCTAGCTTTACTGGCAGGTCCAAAAACGCGAGGTTTTAGCTAGACTTCGCCGAAAGCAAAATCACGAGGTTTGGTCGTGATAAATTGGGCATATGCATACACCGGGATTTCAGGGCTAAGCTGAATAAACCAAGAAACAGCACGCATGATGCGCTATGAATGGATACTCGTACGAAGGGGAGGGACGTAGAGTCCCTATGAGCTCATAGGATGGAGTAGCCCTTGAGAATGCTACATTCAGAAGGATATACCACGGAAGATCCTAGGCTTCCGAGCTCAGGTACAGGTACGCGCGACGCTGCTGCCCAGGTCTTGAATGCAGCAGTGGACATGTTAACTGCAGCGGACTTTCCAACGAAGCGGTGATATATGCCAAGCCCTTCCTTCGGGAGAAGCAAGTTGTGTCTGACATACAAAGAGATCGCGAAATATCAGCGACCATGTCCACGATATAATGATCAATTCAACACACGCAAGATACCAGGCTAGTCATCCCGCCACGCGACTTGGCCTGCGGCCCAGCGATCTCCCCACATTACTCGCTTATGGTAGGTCTTCCGTATCTCGCGAAATTCTTTGACAAAGTCGTCTACTTCCTTGCTGCTTGCAGGCGCGGAAGGCGTATCGGAGGACGAGGGGCGAACGAAAGCCGATGCAAGAGCTTCCGAAAGGTCGTCCTGTTCTGTCGTAGCGTGCCTAAGTCGCATGAGCAGAAATTGAGGAGAGAAACGCTGGATGCAACAGAGCGCTGTCAAGTTGCAATGTCTTGAACCAGGAATGGCGCAGTCATACCTGGTATGCCTCCTTCTGCTCTCGTTGCAGCTCTGCCCATCGCGCCTCCAGCGCCTTTGCCTCGTCAAATGCGTCTTTCGTTTCCGCTCTTAGCTTGTACAAGTCCTCCTGCATAGCAAGATTCTGTTCTATTTACGGTCAAACTACTCTGAGGAATAATGGAAAATGCGTGGACTTACTCGCAATTGATTCATTCGCGAGACCAAGCTCAGCCTGTCCTTGATATAACTCCTTCACTCTATCCAGATTATGGAAGATGGCCTGGAAATACATGGGATCCGCCAGTAGATCTTCCAAATCTTCGCGTCTATGACATAGACACGTCGAAAATCACGCCAGACAGCGTAGATACCTATGCACACTTACGATAGATGCGATAGTTCGGGGAATTCGGCAGCCAGAGCATTCTCAGTGACAGTCGTTGATGTTCCCTGCATGACTGATTGAGATAATGGTATACAAATGTCAACGGTGAGATCGGTCAAGCTCGGCGGTGAGAACAGTCGCTGAGATGGTTGCTGAGATGGGTAGATGATGGAAGGGCAGAGCAAGACGCGTTAGCTGCTCTTTGCGACGCGCCACCATGTTCCTCGTCCTTCCTGGAGAACATGTTCCCGCCAAGCATGTCAACCTCAAACTTGGGCCTGGTCTACAACAGGAATCAACATGCGAGGGCGACAATATCGTCGTCTCTACACGTGCAGGCACTCTGCAGCATTCTGCAAACAATGCCAAGTGGTGGGTGGAAAGTAATGCGCGAAGAGTACGTAGCTTCCTTTAATCCAAGGAATAAATGAAGGTATCAATTGACCTAACTATTTAGTATGTTCCAGCCCCACAGGAGTTCGTCGTCGGGATAATCACGGGCAGAATGGGTGAGGGATGGAGAGTAGACATTGGTGCTGCACACCATGCCTCCCTCGACGCCCTTGCATTCGAAGGTGCCAGCCGACGGAATCGGCCTAATCTCAAGGTACGTATAATGGCTACCGGCAATGCTCTTTCTGACTTGTTGGACTTTCAAAAGGTGGGATCTGTTATATATGCACGCGTGTCGCTCGCGCACAAAGACATGGAACCCGAACTTGAGTGCTTCGACGCACAAACCCGCAAGGCTGAAGGCTTCGGAGAGCTGAAAGGTGGTTTTCTGGTCCGATGTAGTCTCAGGATGTCTCGCAAGTGAGTGCGACATGCAAGTTTGCGACTAGTCCTGACGTCCGTGCAGCCTTTTGGATCCACAATATTTCCTGCTCCCCTTCCTCGGATCCCGCTTTCCTCTCGACGCTGCAGTTGGGATGAACGGTAGAGTTTGGGTCAGTGCAAAAGAACCAAGGCAAACCATAGCTGTCGCACGTTGTATAGAGGCCGCTGACCCAGACGGCGGGGGTATGGACGAAGCGAGCCTTGCGAAATTCTTCAATGCGTTGGATTCATGACGAATGGCTCCAGTCTTGAGAGAATCATGGTCCAATAAAGATCAAAATTACAGGCTATACAATTCTAATTTAGGTGTAACGATAGCAGAACTCGGTCAATAATGATACAGCTAGACCTACTACGTTGTCAGAAGTCAAGGCTGCGGCCATTGGAAGGATGTACGCACTGGTTGATATATAGTGTCGCACTCGTCTAGTCGTCGTCGAGGATCCTAGCCCTCATGGTGGGACGTCTTCCTGTCGTCGACACGCTCTCCTCATCACTCATAGTGCCAATACTTCGACGGCTAGCAGCGCGCTTTCTCCGTTGATACTCTCGGTCCCTATTCTTCTTGGCCTGAGCTGGTGTGATCTCGGGTGGGCGAGGAGCTGGTGGAAGTACAACTGTTGTGATTCCTGGAGTTGGCTGCTTGTAATCATCGGGGGTGGCAGTGGACTCTTCCCCTTCACCAGCCAGATCCAGAGACTAGGGGAAAGCGACTTAGCCAAGCTGTAAAGCACGGCTGTAGAAGCCGTACTCACCTTCTGAAACGTCAAACTGCTCGTCGAGAACAGCCTGTCATTGTCATTGAGCTCGTATTTTTTCTTCGTCCCTGGGTTCTTGAGGTATCCATCGAAGCCATGTATGATGTTACCGCCGCTGTGCGCCGCCGACTCAACCAGATATGCTCCCTCCAAGTTGTAGATCTGGAATTCTATCTGGGCCTAATAATCTGGTCACTATAGGATAACATGAAGCAAGCTCTCTTACTCACCAGCTGCTTGTCCAGGGTCCTCTTCTTCCCAAGAGCCTGCATCAACTCCTTCTTTGCGGCCTCATAGCGGGCCTTGTCCTCCGCCGAAGGGGCCGGGCCGTCGTTCGACATTGCGATCCCCTGCATACATAATTCATGAGTCTACACGTCAACGGTGGCACTGGGCTACATACGAGCTAGTCCTTGAAGAACAACGCTGAAAGGAACGCGCCAGAGCATGAAAGCCGTGAGCGCGTTCTCGCTTGCTCGAGGCAGACGCACACGTGATGGACATTACGTAGGCATCCCGAAATGGCAGAGGCGTTTGAGGACGCGCGTACCGTCGCTGACTTGTCCTCGTCGTGCAGCCCTTGTTCTCTGCTCCTACTTCCATTGCTCCCAAATGTCGACACCTCAACCGCCCAGTCAGCCTCCTAACAATAACAACAACGAGAAGGCCGCCGACCAGCCACCCGCGGATTCTTCACCCGCACAACAAGATGCGGCCATGGACACCGCTCCAGATCAGCCTGCAGAGGAAACATGGGCAGATATTCCTGAGGACATCATGAGCTTGAGCACCGACGAGATTCTGACGCGGATACGTCTGATTGACAATGACCTCAAGGTGC
Source organism: Hericium coralloides (assembly GCA_003675405.1). Taxonomy (NCBI): domain Eukaryota; kingdom Fungi; phylum Basidiomycota; class Agaricomycetes; order Russulales; family Hericiaceae; genus Hericium; species Hericium coralloides. The sequence continues at coordinate 102,190 of QUOP01000229.1, read as the reverse complement.
GTTCACTTGGTGGGACTCTGAAGAATCGCGGTACTAACGGCTAGGCAGGTCATGCGGTCAGAATCGACGCGTCTGCAGCACGAGCAGAGCGTCATGAAGGAGAAGATTCGTGACAATGCGGACAAAGTGAAGCAAAATAAAGTACTGCCGTACTTGGTCGCGAATGTTGTTGAGGTGAGATATAGTCCCGAGTATCATTCATTCGAAGTCTGACGGGTTTCTTCAGATTCTAGATGTTGACCCCGAGGGCGAGGAGGACGGTGCGAACCAGGACTTGGACTCGATGCGAAAGGGCAAATGCGCCGTCATCAAGACTTCAACACGACAAACCGTGTTCTTGCCTCTCATCGGACTTGTACCCCCGGAGCGACTTAGGCCACAGGACCTCATCGGTGTCAACAAAGATTCATACCTCATTCTTGACACCCTCCCTGCCGAGTTTGACTCACGAGTGAAGGCCATGGAGGTAGATGAGCGGCCAACAGAAACGTATACCGATATTGGTGGTCTTGAGAAGCAGATTGAGGAGTTGGTGGAGGCCATCGTCTTGCCCATGGAGCAAGCAGACAAGTTCAAGACGATAGGCATCAAACCGCCAAAGGGTTGCTTGATGTACGGCCCGCCAGGTTTGTGTTGTTGAGCAATTTGGTTCCAACTTCTTTGCTGACTTCGCGGTCAGGAACCGGAAAGACGCTGCTTGCCCGAGCTTGTGCTGCACAGACAAGCGCTTGCTATCTCAAGCTCGCAGGTCCATCACTTGTGCAGATGTTCATCGGTGACGGTGCCAAGCTTGTCCGTGATGCATTCGAGCTCGCCAAAGAGAAGGCACCCGCTATCATCTTCATTGATGAGCTGGATGCTATTGGTACGAAGCGGTTCGATTCCGAGAAGAGCGGTGATCGTGAGGTGCAGCGGACGATGTTGGAACTGCTCAACCAGCTTGACGGATTCAGCAGCGACGACCGAATCAAGGTATGTTCTAGCCTCTACACGCTCATGGCGCTATTCTTATTTTATGCACTAGGTCATTGCCGCCACGAATCGTATCGATATCCTCGACCCCGCTCTGCTGCGGTCAGGACGTCTCGACCGTAAGATCGAATTTCCTCTCCCGACCGAGACCGCGCGGGCCCGTATCCTGGAAATCCACTCACGGAAGATGGCTGTTGGGACGGACGTCAATTTCGAGGAGCTGGCAAGGAGTACGGATGAGTTCAACGGTGCTCAGCTCAAAGCCGTGTGTGTCGAGGCGGGTATGATCGCGCTTAGGGAAGGTGCTACTAAGCTGGGGCACGAGCATTTCCTGAGTGGTGTGGCGGAAGGTCAGTTCCATCATGAGTGTGATTGTGGATCTTTCACTGACCTTAATTTTAACAGTACAAAACAAGAAGAAGAACGACTTGATGTACTTCGCTTAGTGGGCGCCCGGCTTCTTGTACTATCCCACCGAACTTGTACGGTAGTTATTCGCTTCGTGGCATTATTTTAGATTTTAAAGTTTGTGTGCGAGCCATGAGCATGATACATGCCAAGTCGACATGTAGGAGCGCGATATTCCTCCAGCCTTCCATGCACATCTGTTCCGTGTTGTTTCCGGATCCCTGGACAAAATGAGACTATTTTTTTCGTGTTGTGGGGTTCCTCTCACTGCAAAAGATGGGGGCTCCATATGTCATACATTTAACTGCAAATATCCTCGCTGTACTGTGGTTGCGACTTCCAACAAACCTGCAATACGTACGTATGCAGACCGCCAGGCGCGACGACGAGATATCTTGCGTGTGGCTGTGAAATTCGAAAACGCGCGTCACAGCCACCATCATGCAGATGGGATAGTTCACGTGACCGTCGTACTGCAGGAGCACGCCTGGTCGCTTGGCGGTCTTTCCTCCTGCCTCTCTTTCTCTCCTGAGAGCAATCCCGCGTGCGTCGATTAAAGCACTATTTGGGTGAGTATTCCTAAGTCTCAGAGTGTCTTGGGGAACGCATCAACATCGTGTTCTAATCGCGAATTGATCAGGGTCTTTTCTCTTCAGAACATTTCTCCAAGATCAGGTTATTCGCGTCTTTGGACTCGCAGATCTGTCCTCATTGGTCGAAACCTATTCTGCTACAGAAGACTTTTTCAATCTCCTTACCACGCACCCTACCAACTCGTTCCACGGAACATACCTGACTCCTCACGCAAACCTGATCATATAACCATGCCCGCGCGGAAAACCCGACATTATTCCCCCACGATCCCGCCGCGACTCTCGATGTCTGAGCTCGTGTGCAAGACCCTTGACCACGACGCGACGGACGTGCTCATCGACAAGTGGCTCGAGCACCGCAACGACGCGTACTGGGACTGGTTTCTACGCGTCCGCGAGCGGCGGCACGCTGCACAGACCCAACAATCGCAGACCCAGGCACCCGACCCGGCCTCTCTCCAGGCGCAAGCGAATGGCGTTCTCCAACGTGAATTACAGTTGCTGCTGTGGAATAAGGGCGAGTTCGTGCCCGAGAACGTGTTCATGCGCACCGTCGACACTTCGCGTCTCATCCCTCTCGACCGGACGTGGACGACGCACGTGTACCATCATCGTTCAATGCAGGAGCGCAAACTATCGATGATGCCTGTTGTTTTTACCATGGTTCGTCGCAATATGCCGCCCCGTGAGGGCCGGGGTCCGACTATGGTCCTAACTTCCGTCGGTTGCTCTATTTCAGTTGCCCGAGTTGATGCTATTGAGAGGGATGCATGACCACGGTTGCGATGATATCTACATCATCGTGACTGACATGAAGAGAGCCGAGATGGATGCAGCGACAGAGTACTTCAAGTTGGTGTGCCAACATACCTCTGGCCAGACGGTGAAACCCAGCGCGGAACGTGAAATACATTATCAACGTGAGTCCACTATGCGCTTCAACTCCTCACGCTGCTAATTACAAATTCATTCACGCTATGCAGATATGCACCTTACGCACACCTTGAATCGCCAGCGGCGCACGCCTTGCTTCCCCCAAATTGACCTCGCATTCCGCGCCATCCTGCACGACCGCCGCCCTCCGTTCCTCATCCTCTTCTCCCACCAAACGACATCCTACTCCCAAATCTTCTTCACGCACCCGCTCTACGTCCCGTCCGCCTCCATCTTCTACGACTTCCCATCGGGCTGTCCAAACCCATGCTGCACCGAAGATTGCGAAATGATCCGCTTCCCGCGGAAGGGCGTCGACGGCGCCGCGACGCTGCCACTCAAGCGGGGCTCGCGCGCGAAGGGGTACCGGTTCGGCCGCGTGCGCGCCAAGGAGATGTGCAACTGGATCGACTGCGATATCGTGTTCTCCGCGGACGAGGGCCACAGCGGGCCAGAGGGGAGCGAGAGCTCGCGGAGCGCGGAGGGCGAGGACACGGAGGAGAACTCGAGCGTTGGCGGGCCCACGCCCGGCGTCCGGGGACAGGTGTGCAGCAAGTGTAAGCTGGTGAAGTACTGCTCTGCGGAGCATCAGAAGAAAGACTGGGACGAGCACCGCAGGGTCTGCATGCGGCCTGCGTCGCCGCCTGCGCCTGGTGCGGATGGAGGGGCATGATTTGTGTGTTGTACTTGTGGTGTGCTTGTACTTTGTTTGACTTGCGGGGCTTTGTGTGCATGTCTTGATATTCATCAGAGAAGCAGATTCAAGTATCCGTACTGCTTGTAATCAGGCGGCGACTTCTATACTATAGTTGTTATTCTATGTACCAACGCCTTGTTCTCCTGTGCCTCGGACCGCCGAGTCCCTTCGAGCTACTTCGTGACTTTGTTCGTCTCTTACACTGCCTTTCAATCAAGGGCATTCTCATTCTCTATGTGCTACAGTACCGTTTGAGTATGGTCACAATATCGCCAACCGTGTGCAAGGGAATCTCTGCTTCGCACCGCCTGCACCCGCCGGTAATCTAGAACGATCACGTGTTCCTCAACGTCAACGAACGCGCTTGGACGCGTGTCACTCAGCGTTGACCACGACGATGGTGAGTATTTGAGAACTCACAGATTATGTTTGCCTGTTATTCTTTGTCGCAGCTAACTCATGCTAGATCCTCTTGACTCATCAATATGGGAAATTGCCGGTGATATGATGCTGAGCGTGCTCAAGACCTCGCCACGTCTTCAATGGTGCACCACGACCATGAAGCATAATTTGAATGCCCTCCAGAAACGATGTGCCTAGGCGATTTTTCTGACGCTTGTAAGCTTACCTCGCTCTCGTTGAAGTGCGTGTATGCCGCTGTCTACGCTGCGACTGAACTAAATTCATCCTGCACAATAGCCCCTCAATGCTCTTCATGCCTCTTCGTCTGTGTCTTGTCTCGAGGCCGATTATTCCGTAAGTCACCTTTCTCTCGCCCTTCAACATTTCCTGCTAACGATGTACATCCCGCATGAAAATGACTGTCAAGCCAGTGGCATATCCTTGTGGGCCCAGACTGAGGATGGAACCAGCAACATGGTCGCACTGACGTCCAAATGCGGCAACTAGGATCGTCGTACCGCGCAGTTCATCCTAGTTCATCAAGGCTTAGAGATTCATGTCGTGATGTTAGGTGGTATGTAGGATTTTAGTATTTTATACGGACCACGGGACTTATAGTGGGGACAGTGTGCACGGATAAGATGAAGTCGCAACCTATAGTGGCTCGGCTTCATAGTGAGATTCTCGAGGGCCGACTACCGTGTCGAGTCAATATTACATTCGATGATACATCTCATTCCCATTCTAACGGTGTTCCGTATCTAGAAACTCAAGATGCTGTCGAAGTGCAACCATGGGCCCTGATCTCCGTGCGCGGTCCGCAGCGCGACGGACGAGCGCCACGTTCGAAGTCCAGAATTCTGCACCTAGAACGCACGGTTTACATGGATCTGCGATCGATAGGTGCTCCATCCAGAACACCTGGGGATGCTCTAAGCGAACCGTCCCACTTCGCCTATTTCTGTCGTCTGTTCACACACGAGTTGCAGCGCGTCGTCTGGTGGCTTGCGACGTCCTCGTATCTCTCCTCGTTCCCAAGCACGATGCACTACAGCTCCATCTGGTTGCCTTCGGGCATCTCTACAGCCGCTTGTCTGGCATAAACAATCGTCACTCGACCAATAGCTGGATCATGGGTTCGTTCGCTCCGCTCTTATCTTGGGTATCTTGCCGTCTTCTGTTTTCCGTGGCCTCCGCCCGTCTTCTTTGTCTCCAGGCGCTCACGTTCGACCATCTAATCGCCTCTTTGGGTCTGGAGTGCGCTTCTGTTCTTCAGCGTTCAGGGTCGTCCTTCTCGTGCGTCAAGGCTGTCAATCTCGTCCGTATCCCGACCTTCCAGTCGAGCGCCGAGTGCCCTGGAACGTTCGCAATTTTGAATTGCAAGCTGTCGCGCTGTAGTCTCTCGGGCTTTGCAACGACCAGGGTTCAACAACAGGCGGAGAACACGATGCCTCGGATCTAGACTTCTGATCAATGCACATCCACCTTGTGAGGCCACGACATAACTTTCCTTAGGGCCAGATCGTCTTCCCCCAAATCTCAATTTGCTTTTCTCCATCAACAGCAAGCGCTTGGTCATCCGTCAGTCGGTGTGAGCACTCGTGCTCCAGCTCCTTGCAGCCTAATGGCATGCACGCATGACCCCTCGGCACTGATTATCTATCCACGGCAGGGTTCTCGCGCGTCATCTCGAGTATGTCCAGTCCTAGGATTGAGCAGTACGTACGGGGAACGGGCCCCTCGTCCGCGGGAGCAGTACGTCGCCATCGTTCTGACCCCCTTACGCACGTACTACAGTACGATCCAGCATGCTCCCCCCACCTCCGGGCGCCCAACGCCTGCTGCCAAACTCTATTGCGGGCGTTTTCTATCTAGAAGGCAATCGATCGCCTCCCCGCATTAATTGTTGCGAGGAAGCTGCGTATCAGATCGGATGGGGGACGTGGACGTCGTGGTTCGTCTTTCCCCTGCTTGGATTCTACGCACCGTCCTCGGATGGACAGCCCGGTGACGCGTGTCTTTGATCCATGCCCCAGCCTACTGCTCCCGTCCTCTCCGCTAGATCTTGCCTGCGCTGGAAAGCGCATGGGTACAAATAAAATGAAGGACCGGCACAAAATGCGATTGGGACAGCATGGTACGACGGGATGCGGGTCTGAAAATACGGGTTATCCTACGGTTGACTATAAGATATAAAGGCATGGGTATTGAATGGTGTTGTGAAGCTCAATACTACGACGGCGAGGACCGCGCGGGGGACCATAGCGAAACTGGTATACTGTACAGTATGCATGCGACAAGGGGGGAGGTGGGGGAATGCAAATGCGATGTGGTAAGTACAATGGTCACGCAAGCATGCGGGAACCACTAATACATGCTGGAGAGGGGATTCCGCAAGTGAAGTGATAAGGAAGTGAAGGTGCAACGGGTTAAATGCCAAAGAAATAAGAAAATGGTGCGTGTCGTACAGTGTGGCGTTCAAAATCGTGAAAGGAATGTCATGAGGACAAGTCGAAGTAAAGGGACCGGCCCTAGAATAAAAGTTGCAAGCTAAGTAGCTGAATTACGTTCATAAGAGGGCAAACAACTGACCATTGGCAAGAAGCAAACGATCAGACAAAAAGCTCCTTTGCTGTCGCCAACTTCAGGGCCCAGTGCCCGTCTGGGTCCTCCTTCGACGGAGATACCCAGTCCAACCCGTTGAAGAAGCTCCTCTCGGCGAGGAGGTCGAACCGGCGATAACCCTTCGCCCTCTCGTTCATGGACACCTGGCGGCAGCGATCCTCGAACGAGGCATGACACTGGGCGATACGTTCGGATTTTCCGTGCCGCTCGTACCTTGTGAGGGGAGTGCTCAGCTGCTCATGGATGGCATTGAAGACATCGATGCAGGTGATGGCGGTACTCGACTCGACGTAGATGGGCCAATCCTTCAGATCCGCGCAGCGGATTATCATCTTGCGAATTGGTGAACTCGACGCGAGCTTTAAACGGTCGGCGGCTTCGAGAGGTCGACGTTGGTACCGAGGGTCAACAAGGCTGATCAAGTCGACGTTGAATCTGACATCGAAGACCAAGTGGTATTTGGATCGCATGTCATTATATGGCAGAAGCTTCCAGTGCAATGGGTTTGGACCTGAATGAAGACACTGTGAGTTCCATGCGAGGAAGCGGACGAATGAAACCGGGAAATAGTAAGTACTTACCTCGCGCCGAATCGACAGCCGTAGTCTCGCTTCGGCGTGGGGCATGACCGCGGTGTGTCCTGGATGGAATGGGCTTCTCTGGAGAGGTAGCATATCCGTCCAGCTCCTGAAGCCGGGCAGTCGCCCTCGCCGGTGTCTCCCCTGTTATGTTCGGAAGCGATTCTACATGAACATTCTGATGGCAAGGTAGGCGAGTAACGTACCTGGCCGCTTGAGGATCCCCTTCGGCGGGGGCGGGACACGTGCATCAGAGGGGCGCCGGCACCTCGACGCTGGCTGGGCGGATGGTCTGCTCGACGATGCCTCTGGCGACGTTGAGTAGCCGTCGTTCTGCAGCGTGCTCAAGGGTTGGCGTCGAGTGCCGCGCGGTATCTTGGGTACCTCCGACCCATGGGGCGTGGGCGGGTCCTCTCCCCGCACGTCTGGAAGTGGGATCTTGCCCATCCGCGGCGCCTGCGGGGTCGATGTGAAAGAATCCTTCATCTTCTTGAACATGGCGGTGTCAAGTGAATGGCAATATGCAGGTATTCCGAAACGTGGGGGAAGAGGCAACCAGAGGAGGACCGGGCGTCCTGCACAAGGCAGATAGTAAAGGCAAAAGACAGTCAGTGCGGCTGATTATACGTGATCGAGAGCAGGAGGGACGCTACCTGTTCGTCACAGAAGGATGGAAGTCAAAACGTTACGGCCTGCACAACCTGGTTGGCCCACGGGGCCCCCGCACTTGGGTTCGACCTATGTATATGAACGCAGGATACGAACGGGAGCGAGGGGCGTGGTCAGAGGGGCGGCTGTATCTCGTGCAGTGATATACCACATCCTCAAGTTCTACACGAGGCGGACGGCGTAATCGTCTGCCTTAACCGGGCCGTATGTTGCAGAACCAATCCCAACCCGTCTTCCGGACATTCTTCAAGTCACTTGATACCCACAGATTATCGCTAGCGCCAGCGTCAAGGACAGCTCCTCTGGTGGCAATGCCGACTGAATGAGGTTCCGAGCCCGCGAGATTCCCGAGGGCGTCTCGATTTCTGACGGACGCCCACTGGTGTACGTACGTCTCCACGCTGCGAGGAAGGCATCGGCGACGGATCCTGACTATCAAACCCTTTCAATAAATCTCGATTGGTGCAATCGAGGATGCCAGTGTCAGAAAGAAGGGGCTAGAGTCCGCGTTCATGCGGCTCGCAAATCAAACGGGTTGCTCAATCTTCACATCGCTACGATAATAACCTGGGCAGTCCACGCCAAACTGTACTTGTATATGGAACCCAAGTACAAGCACAGCAGGGATGTGTGTGGCGATGTGTGTCAGGGTACAGCTCCTCATCATGTCAGGGCTTGAAGTGGAGGCACGTATCACTTGGGTCCGTAGATCAGAACGAGACGGGAAGGCTAGATAACACGCCTATACAGCCACAAGCCAAAGTGGAAGATGAAAACCCAGTTAGAGTAGCGATACCATAGGATAATCAAGACGGGCGTGACGCTTGTCAACGCAGATCCCCTGAATAGGATAGCAGCAGTGCACTACAAAAATAAGTAACTTAGCTAGCGCTGGAATGACAGTCCTAGGGCTCAGAAGTTCAGATGATATCCGCAATCTGAAACCGAGGTCAAGAACTGCAATTAGGGCTGGACAAGGCCCAGAAGATTTCGGGACGCATCGAAAGGGCCAAATGCCTGAATGTCAGAAACGAAGGAAGAAGCGGAATCCAACGGATCTTGTGCAGCATACTGCGGCTGTTTGAACGGGCATGGCGGAGCAGGTCCTGGCGGAGCAGAGGTGTTGAGTGACGAAAAAGGAAAGGGGCACATTTCGGTAACTGCCGGACCAAAAGTTTCCGTCGGCGTTGCAGACGACTTCGAGCCTTGACGCTGTGCCCGACGACGACGACGTTCCACGATGGCGACCCATGTTCTTTTCGAATCATCGTCTGGCTATGCCATCTTCGAAGTCAAGCTCAAGGAGGAGATTGCGGCATCCACCAAGGCCGTCCAGGACTCCATCCAGGACCTGGCGAAATTTGGCAAAATGGTGTCGCTGGTGAGCTTTTCGCCATTCAAGAGCGCCGCCCATGCATTGGAGAATGCGAACGATATCTCAGAAGGTGCGTGCTCAGTGGAATATGAAAATGATGTTTCCTTTACCTTTGCTTGATAGGTCTCGTGAACGAGGACCTGAAATCTCTCCTCGAGCTTAACTTGGTCAAGCCGACGAAAAAGTCGAAAGTTGTCCTTGGTGTTTCTGAGTCCCTCCTCGGCAACTCTATAAAAGCAGCAGTCGGAATTAACTGCGATGCCTCGGAGTCAAGCTTCGAGCTTCTGCGCGGTATCCGGTTCCACGCACCTAAACTACTCAAGGGCCTACAGGCCGACGACCTCACCAAGGCTCAGCTTGGCCTGGGCCACTCGTATTCCCGCTCGAAGTTGAAGTTCAACGTGAACAGGGTTGACAACATGATTATCCAGGCGATTGCGCTCCTCGACCAACTCGACAAAGATGTCAACCTCTTTTCGATGCGGATACGCGAGTGGTACGGTTACCACTTCCCGGAGCTCGTCAAAATTGTCCCCGACAACTATCAATACGCCAGAGCGGCACAGCTGATTGGGCCGAAGGAGACGCTGAATGAGGAGAAGCTGCCCGAGCTGGCCGCATTGCTGGACGACGACAAAACCCGGGCACAGAATGTGCTCGACGCCGCGAACGGTTCAATGGGCTCAGTGCTGTCCGAGATCGACATGCTCAACATCTCTGCCTTCGCCGCGCGCGTCATCTCCATTGCCGAGTATCGCAAATCGCTTACCGCCTATCTCACCGAGAAAATGAACCTCGTCGCGCCAAGTCTGACCGCACTCCTCGGCGAGCGCATCGGTGCCCGGCTCATCAGTCACGCGGGCAGCTTGACGAATCTGAGCAAGTATCCCGCCAGTACGGTGCAGATCCTTGGCGCCGAAAAGGCGCTTTTCCGGGCTCTCAAAACGAAGGGCAACACGCCCAAGGTCAGTGACATCAGTTTGCACCATCTTATATGAAGTACACGCCGCTCACTTGTGCCGCTCGATTGTTTTCCCCGTTCGCAGTACGGCCTTATCTACCACTCGTCGTTCATCGGGCGTGCGCAACCGAAGCACAAGGGCCGCATCTCGCGCTTCCTCGCCAACAAATGCTCGATCGCCTCGCGGATAGATTGCTTTACCGGTATTACCCCGCTTGCCTCACTCCACGCACGATACACGACTAACCTTCATGTGCCTTGTCTTGCAGATACCCCCACACCCAAGTTCGGCGAGGCGCTCAAGCAGCAGGTTGAGGAGCGGCTGAACTTCTTTGAGACCGGTGCACCGCCGGCGAAGAACTCGGATGCGATCAGGAAGGTGCTTGACGCGCTCGCAGATGAGGAGGACGAGGATGTCGATATGGCGGACGGCGATGAGGAGCCAGTGTTGCCGCTTATTGAAGCATCGCCAGTGAAGAAGGACAAGAAGAAGAAGCGTAAGAGCGACGATATGGACACAGATGAGGAGGGCGAGCCTGTAAAGAAAGTGAAGCTGTCCAAGGAGGAGAAGAAGGCGTTGAAGAAAGAGAAAAAGAAGGAGCATAAGGAGAAGGATGCGGCAGAGGTGTGTTTCCTTGACTTGGGCTATAGCGACGTATCTGACGTGCCGGTTGCTCAGGGGAAGTCCTCAAAAAAGGAGAAAAAGGAAAAGAAAGAGAAGAAGGCGAAGACAAAGGCATAGTTTTACCCTTCTCTTCTCTTATCTGTTCATTATCTGTTCGTACTGTATTTTCCTGGGTATCTATCTTGTTCTCTTGCCTTGTCTGCTCGTTCATTCCAAGTATATGTTATGAACCGACTCACGCACTACACGCATTCGACAACAGGTAGTACACCCACGCAGCAAATGTACCATCCACATGAGGCCAACGTGATACCCTCCGCTAGTGCAGATCTTTCTTGACTAGGGGAGAGAAGACGAGGACGCATAGATGAGTTTGGGATGCACTATCAATATATAGTTTTGGGTATATATCGTGTGACCGACACAAATGTGGGGAATCATGGAGTCGTAATTGGTATCGTATACAAACCCGAGTGAAACGAGGTGTCCACACTCCGAGTTAGCGTTGAAGCTCATCTACGTGAATGCAACCGTCAACATGCTGCACCAAACAGCCTACCAACACACATCTAATCCCTGCCCGTATCCACCGCCTGCATCACCACCAACCCAGCCGCACACCCCGCAAGCACAAACGCCGTCGCGACATCCCCCACCGTCTTCCGCACCTCCGATCCGACCGCCCCATGCTCCTCCCGAAACTCCTTCAGCTCCTGATGGTGGCTCTCCACCGCCAGGCGGCGCGAGCGGCCCAACACGGCCAGTACGCGCGCGGCACCCGCATGCTCCTCCAGCAGCGCGTCCGCACGCTGCACGACCGCATGCAACGGCACCGGGGTGCGCAGCTCCGCGAACTCGACGCGCGCGAGCGCCGCGGCCAGCTCGGGCTCGCGCGCCGCGGGCGCGGCGTAGCGCAGCCAGGTGACCTGGTCCGCCGTCTCGGACTGCAGCCGCGTCTGCGTCGTCGCGTGCCCGTACACAGTGTCGGGGAACGCCGTCTGCACCGACGCGACCGTCAGCGCGTTCACGCGCTCGTTGTGCAGCTGCAGCGCCTTGCCGTCCTGCATGTGCGCGGCGGCCGGCTCCACGAGGTCCGTTTCCGGCGGCACGTCCTGGCGTATGACGCGTAGTACGGTCGCGGATACGCGCGGGTTTGCGCAGAGCTGTACGACGAATTCGAGGGCCAGGCGATCGTCTGGGCCACCGAAGAAGGGGAGGAATAGGTGTTGGCGCGTGCCTATCAGAGGTACGCCGCGGTCGACGAAGAGCGCAACGTCCGTGCTCGCCTGTGCGAACACGCTGCGAATGAAGTGGGAGTGCTGTGCCGACGCAGGTCGCTCTGCGGGGCCGGCTCGGAAGATCGAGTCGAATGGGCCCGGAAGCCGGTCGTCCTTCTCGTCGATGGGTGTCGGAGGGCGCTCCGCGTGCCCGTGCACTGGCGCGCTAGGAGGAAGCCAAGGAACGAAGACGATGTGTGCCCCTGCCGTGCGCGCATGCGCGGCGACGGTCGTCGCGAGCTGCTCTCCAGGGACTATAACGAGCGAAGGCACAACGCTTGCGCCGTTCAGTTCACCGAACATGCGGAAGATCGCGAGCGCCGGGTCGGTGAGCACAAGCGCATCCACGGCGGAGGACTTCATCACGCCAGACGTGCGGTCAGAAAGCTCGATGAGCCGCAATGCGTCCACCTCCACGTTGACCTGCGCGCTTTTTGGACTTGCAGACCTGCCTACACTGCCCTCCGTCTCTTCCGCCGAGTATCCCGATGGTGGCGGGAGCACTAGTTGTGTGAGTGCCATCATACCCGGTACGTGTTCAATTTTGTCCAGCACGACGGTGAAGCGGCGCTTCCACATACCCGCGCCCGTGATGCTAGGGCGTGATCCGCTCCCGCCATTTTCGTTGTCGTGCCCCCGACCGTTGACGTTGTCATACGGCGAGCCTGTCGCGGTGACATGCTTGCGCAGTTCGGGAGGATAGAGGTAAGAGACGGTGGGCGTTGTCATGAAAGTAAGCAGGAGGGCTTCAAGGACAAACATAGAAAAGACAAGCTGATACGAATCAGTATTCAGCGAACATACGTCAGAGCGAGGAGACTGTACCTCGGTGAGGATTCCCGCAGACAGCCCAACGTTAAGGACGATCAGCTCGATAAGACTAGAATAGGCAGGATCGTGAGGAATAAAAGTGCAAGAGAAAACCGTTTCCAACTTACCCCTTGCAACTCATCAACGACCCAATCGTGCTGGCTTCACGCCATTCAAATCCTGCAAACCTAGCAGCGAGGGTACATCCACCAAACTTGCCAGTGAATGCAAGGGCGCATATAGCCACCGTGAATCCCCAGACCTTCCCTGATGTCGCACGATATCAGTCTCGTTAATTCATTCGTAGACTCGTGGACTATGCTCACCGGTGTTGAGAAGGCCCAAGTCTGTTGAAAGTCCAGAGAGGGTGAAGTACTGGTATGGCACGTTAGAGAACAAGCGCATACCTACTTCGAACAGCAACTGTCTACGTACCAAAGGAAGGAAGATGATGGAGACCATATCTTCCAACTTCTCCGTAAGTGCAATTGCCAGGCCACCTTCACGGGGAACGACGACTCCAGCCAAGAATGCACCTAAAAACGACATTAACTGAACTGTATTTCCTCGTCAGCAGAAAGTAACATACCGAATATAGCATGCACCCCGATAACATCAGTAAAGAATGCCGATCCAAACAGCACCAGGATGGTGATCGTCATGAAGACGAGCGTTGGTCCATTCTCGATCGAGCCCGTACGGCGTCCGAGCCAGAGGAACGCGTGGCGCACTGGGAAGAGCAGGAAGAGGGTCCAACCAAGACAGCAGAGCAGGATATATAGAGCGGTGAGACCGCTTCCAGCGTTGACCAGTGCGACGCTGAGGGCGAGGAGGACCCAGCCGACGATGTCATTCCCAACGCCGGCGGAGAGCACGACGATGCCAACGGTCGTGTCGAGCAGCTTGAGCTCGGTCAGGATGCGGCAGAGCACCGGAAATGCGGTGATAGAGAACGCGACGCCAGTGAAAAGCATGAAGTGCGTGTATTTCACTTTCTCTGGGTCGATGAATTGGTTGTAGAGCGGCACCGCGAGGGCGGCGCCGAGTCCGAAGGGTATGGCGATGCCCGCCAGAGCAACGGTCACGGACAGGCGAGCATTACGCTTGATGACAGCCGTATCTATCTCGAGACCAACGAGGAATAGAAAGAGGCATAGACCAATATTAGCGACAAGGGACAGATATGGTTGGGATTCTTTAGGGAATATATGCTGCGAGAAGCCAGGTATACGTCCGAATGCAGTTGGACCTGAGGTAGTGTAAGTAGAAGCCGCATTGCAAACAACATACAAAAGATAAACTAACCGAGCAAAATACCGCCTAAAACCTCGGCTATGACCTTGGGCTGTCGTATTTTACGAAGCAAAAGACTGAGAAGCTGGCTTGTAAGGATGATGATGCCTGGACGTCGAAGCGCTGGTTAGAATCTTCTGATGTACAAGATAGAGCCCCAGTGAAACCGCCGTGATGACTCAGAGATAACAAATAGAAAATTCTTCGGAGGGTACGATTCCCCATCCGATGAACGTTGAGGCGTAATTGATGAACACATGTAACATATCGAACGCGGTGAATGATCAGGACATGATACTCACCGACTTGTATGATCCACAGACGCAATGGGTCTGCTGGGTTAAATTCCGTAGGATCCTTCCCCGTCAACAAACCACCCTAGACGGCGCATACAGTGAGCATCATAGTACCCCGCTCCGCGTAGTAATAACAAGCGACGCACCTGATCTGGGGCGTCCCTCTTCTGAAAAAGACCGATGACATGGTTGGAGAACTCCGGCATGTCGTGGTCCTGGCCGTAATGGCCGTCGTGACGGAGGAGGGGATGGCAGGGGGGGAGAGCATGGAAGGCGATATAAGTACTGAAGAGGTTTTACCTGAGCGCTTCGGTGTGGGGAAGCATCCCCGTACGTAACAAATCAAATAATACTCCCAATCGTTCTCCGACGCTGCCTACACAGAGGCCGCCATAACAGAACAAGTACTTACGTCCACCGCCTCGAGAAGTAGCATGTCCTCGGGGCTTTTGTCGCTAAAATCTTTAAGTAGCTGCACAGATCAGATCCACGATCGCGAACATGATAGTGACTTCCACGTCAGCTCCATGGGTGTCACAATCAAAGTACAGAGTAATACAACACATGGATAGCAGAATACAGTCACAGTGTGCATCAGCGAATCAGCTACATCACCCTGCTGCTGCCAGTACTCTCGCCGTACGAAGGCAGTTGCTCCAAGCCCGAGTCCTGCACATCATCCAGCCGGCCCCCAACCTGCCCATCCACACGCCACGCATAGTTACTGTCCGCCTCCTTCCACGCAAACCCGCCCGTCCCAAAGTTCACCTCGACCTCGTTCTCGCCCTCGAATCCCAGCGCCGCATACACGTCTTGCGTGTGCCGCGGCATGTAGATCCCTTTGAACGCAGGCGGCAGCCGCGCACCGTTGTGCGTGAAGAACAGCTCGCCCGACGCGAATTCGTATCCACATCCAACGATGTCGCCTGCCCGCACTTCCGGGCACGCGTAGTCGCGCCCGCCCTCCGGGTCCTCGAAGAACTTGCGTCGGTCGTCGAGGTGCAGACCCGCGCTGAGGCGGTTCCAACCTGGGAGGCGGAAGTATGGGTACGGCAGACATGCCGTGCCTACAGATAGCCATTAGTTTATAGTCAAACTCGGACAACTGTGTGGGAGGTAGACGTACCTATCGCGATGACCCCCTTCATCTTGTTGATCCGCACCTCGAAATACACGCCCTTCGCCGTCGGCGGCACCGCGTACATCCCCGCCACGATGGGCAAGTTGCTCATAATGCAGCAATCCTTGCATTTCCTCTCAGTCCTGACCCTCGTCGCGCCCGCCACGCCGATGCCCTTCACGTCTGTCTCTATCTTTCCTACAAATCGATCTTTGGTGTGGCTCCAGAACTGCATCGTCCACGGGCCACAGCCCTCCGCGCCCTTGATGCGCTCGAGCACGTCCGAGTTGAGCAGAGCGGGCGGCTGCACTGGATAGGCCTTGCAGAACCGCTCGGCCTGTTCCCAATCGTCATCAGACGCCTCGTTTATCAGGCCGTATGTGTGAGATCGCTCGGGGGCAGCTGCCCATGCTGGTGGCGGGGCGTCGGGCGCGTTGAACTGGGTTGGTGGAGGGCCTGGGGGAGGAGGGTAATACGGCTGTTTCTGTGCACGGCGAGAACGCCGATCTAGAAATGAGAACATGTTCAGTGCTGTACGAGGGAGCTTCGATAGTCTAAATGAAAAACGTCTCCATACTTATACGAAGGCGGAGGTATTGTCCCTGGAAGGCTGTGCGAGCCTAACCTGGGCCTACAGCTGTGGCTGCTCGTAGCAATTGGCAATGGCCACGACTATGGAAAGCACAATAAATACGACAACAGCATGGCACTAATATAACTCTACCTGTAAGCTAACTACCCACCAAATCCAATGCATGTGGTATCACATCACAGCTTCAAACCTTGCACGTCAACTCCCCGCCCACCAGAGCAATCGCAGCGCCCAGCGCCCAGCCGAGCTCAGTGCCCTCAATCTGCTTCCCAATAACCACTTCCCTGTCATCGTTGAACTCGTAGCCGAGCCGCAGCAGCGCATGCATGAAGGTCAGATCCAGGCAGTACTCCGGGCGGTCCTTGAGCTCCTCCATTGCCGCGGGGTCCTTACCCCACCGCTTCTCCCACGACGGCTGGCCAAGGCAGACGTCCTTGGCAAGGTCCGCGAGTGTGGAGACAGTCAATTTCGGTGGAGGTGTAGTGTTGGCGATGAGGGGGTTAATGCGATCGTAGAAGTAGGAAAGGAGGAGGACCTTGCCGTTTGGGAAGGTTTCGAGGAGCGAAGGCTGATAGACGCCATCGAACGAGCATGGCTTCATTTCGCAGATCCTGCGTGCGCCCATAAGTATATGAATGAAACGCCGACGTCTGCACCTACGAATCCTTGGCCATAACGAGCTCCATCACGCGGTTGCACGACTCGAACCCGCCGATATCCTCGCCGACCATGGTGGCTTTGGTAAACCGATGTGCCTTCTCGTCGCCTGGTCGCTGAAGCAAGACTTCCCTCCGCGTCCCCTTCGCCAGACACGGATTGCCGATCTCCGCACGATCGCCGTGCATCCTGAGCGACGCCATGAAGTCCACGAGCCCATGCACGCTCTTCCGCGCCATCATAAGCCCATATCCTAGGTACGAGTGCTGATACAGCACATGCGTCTGGCCGCCAAACTTAAGCTCATACTTGTGCTCGCCCTCCTCGAGCGCGGCATCTGGCCGCGCGCTGTCGAACTTGGGCTCAAACACGATCTGCGTCGACGCGCCGCCGAGGTCGAGCACCGCATACGACGGCGCACCCTTGGGCGAGTCCGCGCGGATCGTGTCAAGGAGGTAGTTCCCCGTGATCCACGCATACACGCCCTCGTCCTTCCCCTCCACGATCGTCACGGGTTCGCCCGCCGCGAGCGGAAACGGGTACACCGTGCGCAGGCGCTCGCGCACCGCCGCGAGGATCGCGGCGCTCTGCGCGGCGCCGAGCAAGCGCAAGCCGGCTGTCGCCTTGACCGCGACGGGCGTGCACGCGCGCAGCGCCTCTGGCACCGTGTCAACCGCCACATCGAGCAGCGCGTCGAGCGACTGCGCGGCCATCTGCGGCTCGCGCTCGAAGGAGGACAGTCCCGGGCGCGTCTGCCGGAAGACCTCGTACTCGTACGTCGGTGCGGGCCCGCAGTTGTGGAACTTGTAGATGTGGATGCGCGAGCCGGTCGAGCCGGCGTCGATCATGAGTGCGTACTGCACTAGCGGTGCGTCGGGCTTGTACGGCGAGATGCAGTACACGGTTTTTAGTGGGTCGGGGTCGGATTCGGGGGAGGTTGGGCGAGGGGTGGCGGGCTGCGGGCGAGTGGGAGGCTGTGGGAGAGTGGGGGGCTGCGGGCGGGTGGGAACGTCCACGTCGGCGGCGGGGGCATGGGTCACCTCTGGTATCGAAGGGGGAGACGGAAGGGGTCGATAGTCTACATCCGTATCACCTTTGCCTTTCCATCCTGTTACAGAAGTCAAGAAGATCGTCAGCACCTGTCCAAGTCGCCTGCATGGTCGCGAAGGAAAGGCCAGGGGACAATTCGCCCGCAAAGCGCTCTCCAAGCAAGACACGTACCCATACCAGGCTTGAGGCCGCCCAGTACCCCGTCTATCCTCTCACTCGGCGTCAGCACCCACACAAGCCCTACCACCGCAACCACGCCTATCGCGAGCTTCTTCCACGCAAAGTTGCGCATGCCGAGGCGACTGGGCCCCAGGCCGCCCTCGAGCCGCTCGTAGTTGCCGCTGCGGGGCGAAATCATGTCTTGTGTCGTCGCCAGGGTATGCGTTGTCGTCTGGGGTGTCTGTGAGGACGACGGTGGCGGAGCGCGGCTGGAACTTGAATGATGGCGGTGATGCAGAGAGCCACTGGTGCTGCCCATGCACAGGGAATATCACAAACGAGAAGGCGAGCGCTTCGCCGGTATTGGAGTTCCCAGGCAGCACAGGCGCTTCGAATTGAGGCGCCGTCGTGGCCGTCGTCAAGGCTCGAGCTGAAGTCGAATGGAAGTCGACGAAGTCAGAACAAACGAGTTTTCGCATCGCATAACTCACACGTAAACAACCATTCACACAGAATGAATTTACAACAGGTGCGGATTTCCGACACCCGGAACACGATTGTTTATTGCTGCAGCGGCTGTGTGTAACGAGCATAGCGCAGGGTGGTCGAGAACATGGACATGGAAAATCAACGTAACAAATTCAGACGGATCAGAGCGACGGGCGAATCGAAAACGAACGCGACTAGTAGAGAAGGTAACGATAGCTGAAAGCCTACGATTACTGTATCGGGACATTATGCAAAAAGAAGGCATGGTGAGATGGGGATGGGGGTACGACGATACTCCTGGCCAGTGGATAGTGGAATGGGGGCAGGGGAAGTGGTAGTGTACACGGAGTATCGAAGCGACGTCCTATTGACGACTTGGGATAGGGGACGGTGAGAAATCAGAGGAGACAAAAATTGGTATCGCATAACAAAGAGAACGCCAAACGAGTGCTGTTCAAGGGAAGGAATAGGACATGTGGGCTCACGCGTCATCTATCCGGGGGACATCGTGCCCTTTGTCCCGCAGGAGCGCTTCAAGCACAAGCGCACGCGCTTTCCACATCTCCTTCTCCCTCCTCTCCGCCTCCAGACTGTCCTCCAACTCACGCTGATACTCCAGCTTCCGCTTTCGGCTCCGACGAGCGGCAAGCGTGTTCTGCAGTCGCTTCGCCTTGATTGCCTCTTCCTCTGTCGGAGTGACAGAAGATGAGCCGCCATCGTCAGCCGCCAGAGTGTCGTCCTCCTCAAACGCTGCGCTGCGAGCACGCTTCCGTGCAAACGTCACAGGAAGTTCCTTCCGCGACGTCTGCGACGGTGTCACGTACTTACGGTTCTGGATCGGGGCGTCGAGAGGCACTAGGGTCTCAGGCGTGACGTTCTTGCGCGTCCCAGTGGGCTGGGACTTGCGACGAGAGGCAGAAGGCCGATCGTCGAGACCGATCGGAGACGTGCGCAACGAAGATGGATCCATGGAGGGAGTATCAGGCGAAGGCATCCTGTACATGTTGGAGAAGTCGGGGGAAGTGTTGACAGGAGGGTGGAGTGGGGGCTGGCGAGACTTCGGCTCTAACGACTCATACCCTTGCATATCAGGGAAGAGCGACGGCAGGTCGTCGAACCCGCCACCTGGGAATCCTGGTATGACGGGACTGGTGAAGATATCCGGACTGCCCATCATGTCAGCGGAACCGACGGCCGGCGTGGTGAGCATGTCATCGTCAAGAGGTGACTCGAGCGGCGACGTGAGGAAGTCGCTCATCATGTCGAACCCGCCGCTGTTGAAGGCAGGCGAGGCTGTGGCAGCGGATCCGACAATTAGCGCCGCTCTGACTCAAAAATAAAGCGGACGCAATTCACCTTGGAGAGCGTCTATGATCGCCTGAGCGGCAGCTTCGTCCTGCATGGTCGGAGGCGGAGGCGCGAGGGGATTCGAGACCTTAGGGTCTGCGCTCGACGCGAGGTGGTCGGCGGTTTTCGGAGAAAGCATAGTTAAATAGTTGGAGCAGAGATTCGCAAAGTTGAGGTCCGCGAAAGGGGACGGGTCTGCTGGTGTATCTGATAATCGACGAGGTGTAGTGCGAGGGGGTGGTGGCAAAGATTGGGGTATCCCATGATGGGCGGCGAGGTCCGAGGGGGAGTGGAAAACCTGATTGTACGTCCGAAGACGGGAAGAGGGGTTTGCTACGTGTCCATGGTGGGGGACAGAGAAACTTGAAAGGCCGAGGCTTTCAAGGAAATTGGGGGGTAGTGCACCGTATGGGAGGGGCTTGACCGTAGATGATGACGAACGGGAGTTCTCGCTCACTGGGGCTGGAAGAACATCTTGACTAGAGTTCTGGTGTGTGTATCCGGACAAGGCTTGAATGGCGGAAGGGGGTAGGGGTAGGGAGGACTGCGGTGGTCGCAACTTGTGCAACCGGGATGGGGGTCTGCGAGGTGACGACGGCGCAGTCAGCGTCGAATTCTCAACAGATGCAGTAGCACGGTAGCACTCGGCTTGCGCCGATGGCGGCGAGAACAGCAGACTACGTGACTCGTCACTGTGCGAACTGGGTGCTCCCGATCCCATGTCGTGCTGCTGCTGGACGTGTGTCCGAGACGTATGCGGCGACCTTGGAACCGGAAGCGATCCCGAACGCGAATCGGACGGACATTCCATGTTATTGCGATGCAATGCAGAACGCGTGAATATGCGATCCCTTTCGATCGCAGGGTATAGTGACTCGAGGCGGGTATAACTCGATGGGCTTTACGGGCGATGCCACAAGACACGATATAGGAAAGCCCGACAAAATATGGAAAGGAGCACTCACAGATCCGAAGGTGCAGGAGGACGCCTCGAACGTTGACGGGTTCAAGGAGTCACAGGAGAAAGTTGTGGTGGTTGTAGGAGGAAAGTAAAGAAACGAGCTCGATGACTCGGGCCAGCTTATATTAGAAAGTTTTCACAGCAATTCAATCTCAGAGGCGCCGTTCTCACGTCGCGCGCCTACGTTTGCTCAGCCTCTCCCGACCTGACAAAGCTCGCAATCTTCACATTCCTAAATTGCAGTGCTCCTCTATCTGCACGTTCCGGATCATACGACCACAATGAGTAACTTACGTCCTCGTCGTTCCACAGATCGCACACGAGCGCGCCAACGACGAACAATGGTCGGTGGGAATCCCTGCAAAGCGGGGCCGCAACATACTTGACTCGGATCTAGGCGCCAACCGAGCGATATGATAGGACGAGCCAGCCCAAGCCGCCTCCGGCATCGAGCGCCAAGTCCACAACTGTCCAATCGCGCCGCGACGCGCGCTGACGCCCCCATAATGAATTCTCAGGAACGGTGCCGCGCGGTCCACGTATCCAGGCGTGGCATCGCGCTCGAGACGCGAGTCACCCCACAATGCGTGCGGGGACGAACGGAAGGTAGTTAGAACGAGCCGTTTGTTCTAGAGATCCGCAGTTAGCTTGACAAGCGGTAAAGAGATGTCAGAGGTCGGCTGACGCTGTAGCCGGTGGCCTCAGGAAAACTTCCTGGGATGAAACCGCCGGGGGATGCGGCGTCCGTATGTGGCAGCCCACTGCCCTGGGTGGAGGGTAAGTACCATCCCGCCGCACGCCGATGCTGATGGGAACGGGCAGGGGAGCGCGGCCCGCACCGCCTGACGCGGGATAACATGGAACGCACGAGCGCTATCCACGGATGGCGCGGGCGACGCGGGAAAACACCGCATCTAAAAAGGACATAATGCATTTTTGGTGATCCTAGGACGAGTTCAAGACACAACGTGGAGCACCGAAAGCGCGCGGCTGATAAGCATCCGGAACCAAGCTGACGAAGACACTGAGGGCGTTGAGACCGAGCGAGGATCGCACACGTTGATGACGATGGAGAACCAAGCCGGCGGCAGAGACACGTCGACAAGCCCTCGAGGATAAGTGACAGTCCCAATATGTGCCCGTGATTGCGCTGCGATCAATCAAAGGTACCTCTCCGGCCACAGCAACGAGCGACGTGTCCTTTGAGACGTGTCGCAAGGCCGCGTGGCCTATCAGGGATTTGGCGCGAGTACAAGAATGCTGATGATGGAGCCATGCCAGAGGCAGGCTATGGCAATACCAAGAACATATGTTCCATCTGGCGAATAGCCTGGAGCATGATATTTTGCCTTCGCAGTAAGTTTATTGCAGGTACCGCGTGGATGGGCGCGAGACACCGGTGAGCAAAGCGCCAGACGGCGAAGCGCTCCGTAGTCCGCAGTATTTGACACAAGCATCCTAGTATTAAAAAAATGAGTACATGATGACAGCAGCGAAACTCACCTCAGTTGTGCGCATGCACTTACCAAGAACAGCGAGAGTTGGGCGGGCGGAATTAATGACAGATGCTTACCATTTGTCACAGTTAAAGAAGAAAAGTACTCACAATATATGTCAGGTATGTAGGAGAGGAGGACTGTCCAAAGTCAACAACTCCTTGGACTTCGCATAACGCTACCTCCGTGACCACGCTCTGAAGCCGCGGAGTACGACAAAAAAGAGACGAATATCCGTGCTATGCGAAACGCAAGATTGAGATGAGTAAACACGCACCCACGATCACAAGCACGACGTCCCTTCGCCCTCCGCCCTCGCCGCCCATCCACACGCCCACCCGACTCGCGACGCGTCCGATACGCGCATTTCGCGACAATTCATCGATTTTAGTAGATTCACCGAGAAGAGATAGGGAGCGGGGGGCAGGGGAACAGGACAAACTTGGGGACGGGGGCGTTTTATAAGCCGGGCGCGCGGTAGGTTGAGTCGACGGTTGCCGCGCGCTGATTGGCTGGAGCAGTGCAACGCGCCTCCCGCACCGCTTCCGCATGTCGGGTCCGAGGCCGTGTCCACGGCCCATGAGTCACGCACCGCCTGGACCTTCCATTCACCACCTGAAGTCAAAGGCTGAAATAATTTATTCCTACACGAACAGCGGGTATAATCCTGTACTATTAGATGTAGGAGGTAGTCTAGGTAGAAGGCCGAGAGAGGTATTGTACAAGTGGTCATCGAAGGACCAGCCAACTGCCGATGCTCAACATCCAACCGCCTGGGTCGAAGTGACGCCCCCGCATAATCATCAGTTCCCCATAAGAAACCAGTGGCGCGAAAACTCCCAGCACTAAAACGCCCATACCACTACGCCCTCTCATCCTGACTCGCCCCGTCGGAATCCGCGCGGTACAGCGGTCGCGGCGGCACCGGCGGAGCCGGGCTCGACGGGGAAAAGAACCCCTCCGCAGTGATCCCCACCGCCTCCCCGCCCGCGCCGCTCGCCTTGCGCGTCGTGCCGCGCCCAACCGAGATCGAGCCCTTCCGCGTCGCGCCCTTCTCGATGCTGATCGTCGAGCGCGCCTTCGCCGTCCCCGAGCCGTACACGCCCCCGCCGCCCATTGTGTGCATCGAGCGCGCGCCGTTGCCCGCGTGCGTGCTATCGTTCGACAGGCCGGTGCGGTGCCGCGGGCGCCAGCCGCCCGTCGCGCCCCATGCACTCGGTGGCCCGCCCCCGCCCCCGCCCCCATTGGGTCCAATGGGCATTACGAGCATCGCGTCGTCGATGTCCTCGTCCGTGTCGAACCCCCGGCTGTCGCGGTTGGATCCGCGCGACTGGACAGACATGCGCTTCGGGTGGATCTGGAAGACGCGCGGGCTTGGAGGGCCGGATGGGGGAGTGGATGGGGGCGCCTCGTCTTCGAACGAATGTGATGGCGGGAGAGCCTCGGTGCGGTCCATCACCTCGTCAAAGACTTCGTAGTAGCGCTGTATGCACAGCTTAATTACCATGCCGAGCGTGGTGCGGCCCTCTTGCGAGCTTGTGCTGGAGGAAGACTGCGATGTAGGAAGAGACGGATGTATAGTAGATCCGCCGGCAACGGCAGACATCATGATGTCGCGCGCCGGTGAAGGGCTCTTGACGAGGTTGGGGCACAGTACAATTGTCAGATTGTGCGCGTCCATGAGGTTGTTTGCTGACCGCAGCGATACCTCGTGCATCAGATCTACGAAATGACATCAGTTGACTCGAGGACGTGCATCAGAGGGGGACATACGAAGGACGTGACTCAGAAGGATATAGTTACAATACGGCAACTGCGAGAGAATACTTTCCCGGATATAGAGGAGAGCGGCCCAGTCAGTGGGGTCATCTGTCGGTTGGGGACATTTTTGAATGATAGCATATAGTGTCTCTGCGAACAACGGCTCCGGAAGATCACGCAGGTATTTCTTGATGAGCACAGCAGCCAGGTGTGGATCATTGAAGCTATCTAGCGAGACTACCTGGCCTGGTGAAATGGAATAGAGGAATATAAATGGGTGTGCGGAAATGCTGTGGTTGAAGGCGCCTACCTCGATCATACGCCTCCTGAACCTGCCGCAAGAGAGCGGAATTTGGGGATCTACGGAATAAGCCCAGCTCATTCATGCCTGCGACGGCGTGCATTAAGCAAAGAATACTGAAGACAGAGAAAGATATACCTGTCTCGCGCAAATATTGGATGGAGTCCTTTAGCACCCTCGGAATCCCGCCTTTTTCTCCATTATAACCCATCAAATCTTCTAATGGCACCCCGAACAGGTTTGAATGTGTTGTCATCGGCATTCTTATTTGCCGCTCGTGTTTGAGATTCTCCCTGGTCGTTTTCAATTATTATGTTATGTCATGCTTCGGAATCTCTTACTGGTATACTGCAGGCGGGACGTCGATCTGCGTCAAGGGGACGTGGTGAGCAAGTTCGGTCAGGGTGTCCATGTAGGAGATCTTGCGGAAGAATTTGGGACTAGAAACAATCAGTATTCAAAGTTACAGAAATTTTAGAGGTACACTCCACACCTGATGAAAGCGCCGGCGAGGGAGAACAGCACTATGGTCTCGGATGAGAAAATAAGTTATGCAGATGAAGGCGCCCTCACTTTTCGAGAAGAAATTTGAATGGACCAGATACTCCATCTCACGTGAGGACATGATGATAATCAGACGCACATGGGCTTACCAGCTGCTTCAGGTTCTTGCGGAACTTCCGACTGAGACTGCGGTATGCTTTCCACATCCAATTCCATCCCGGAGAATGCTTGCTCCCGGCAGCGAAGAACACAACCGTGTAATCCGACTCAACTGTGCGCGACAACAGAAAACATGGGAGTCCACCACGCAAAGACTGGAGCAGGAACACGAACCGTACAGATCCAGGTAAGACAAGATACGTCTGATGGAAAGGTCAAGGGTACATTCAGGTGCCACTCAGCCGTGTCAAGACTCACTTAAGCAAAGCGTCATAATTGACTTCGCGTGGATCAGGCATTGCCGAGGCGTTCAACACGATCCTAGGACACAGGTCATGAGGATTGCGAACGCATAGGTTCCGTTATTGGCAAGACCTACATTGGACGCGTCCTGCATCAAACGTCAAACACTACATTGAACAGTGACAGCACGATACGCACTCATAATCGACACCTGCCTGATAGACTATCCGGTTGATGACCTGCTGCAACTGTTCGTCCCCGTGCTGCGGTGCCCCATAATTGTCTCGTTTCCACGGCGCGTTGAACCGTCGTTTGCCCACTGGCGACCTTGGAGAAGATTCGCTTGATGTTGAGGGGGAAAGAGGGGACTGCGCAAGCGCCGTGAGTCTCTGTTTCAGGTTGAGATTGAGTGGCCCTGGAGGCATCGCTGTGTAGAGGGTAGAGTTGTGAACGTTGACGCAGGTGATGGACGCGCCTTCGCGGATGCACCGGGTGCAGGGCTCGGCGCGCCCAGAGTTTCCAGATTGTACCGGTTATGGAACTTTTCGGGTTGTCCGCGTTTTTGGTCGGACGCGGACAAAAGGTCGGACAAAAGCGCGGACATTGGACCAAAAACGCGGACAGTCCGACCAAAAGCGCGGACAGTCCGACGAAAAACGCGGACAGCTGACAAAGAAACGCGGACGTCCGAGAAACAAAACGCGGACAACATCGGGCCCGCTCGGTTGTGACATCTGAGACAGGGCTGTCACCTCCCTAGTCCGGTATGCAACCCGTGGGCCCTTTCACTGTGGGACTGGCTCAAATATTTGTACAGTCTGTCCATTGAGAACAAGACTGAGAATATTGCTGGAAAAAAACTGATATATTGAAAATGAGATTGACAGAGGTAGACTGCACCACAAACTAGTTTTTGCGGTCACACCGGTTGAGGTTGGGATGGGCTGGGTTGGCGGTTGGGGTTGGGGTTGGGGTTGGGGTTGGGGTTGGGGTTGGGGTTGGGTTGGCGGGTATATGTTTGCGGGGGGAGGTGAGGCAGTCGGGTTGGGGATGGATTGCATGGCTCAATACGGTACCACGGGGGCGTGGGTTGGACCGTAATAACATATCACACAACTGGTAACTACATACATGTAGAGTCGAGAGACGACCCGCGGGTCATAAAGCCCACAACCTGACGTAAGGTAACGTGTCACAAATGCTTGTCCAAAATGGGACGTCCCGCCGTCCGACAAAAAAACGCGGACTACAGACGTCACGTTTATCGGTCGCACGTGACACGTGGACAGCGTCACCTGTTGTCCGCGGTTGCAATGCGGACGTCCGCGTCCCTGTCCGAGTCCACGTCCGATCTGTCCGCGTCTGCGTCCACGTCCGCGTCCGCGTCACTGTCCGCGTCCGACCTTCCAACTCCCGGACGTCCTCCCTTTTGAGTTTCAGAGTTTACGGTGCGTGGGGACGACATGCCAGATTCGGTCTTTTCGTTATTCCTTTCCTCCGCCAAAAGCCAAGGGTTGACTTGCACTGTATGTCAGAGTGCAGTGTTGCTCTGGCATTTCATCGACTTCATCAACTATGTAGACCACCAGAGCTTCTTGGTAATGTGCACTTCTCCAGACACATACATAGTCTCTTTCCAGACATCTGAAAAATCTGAAATTTACATAGCTGCCAGCCAATGCTATGCCTGGTTTCATAGTGCTATGGCTGCTATGTAATTGGGCCACACAGCTATACAGGACTATGGTAGCTATCATAGCTATCATAGTCATGGGTGATGAGTATGTAGCATTACATAGTAATAGGACACTACTATGCCTGCTATGTGGCTTATGTATCTTTAGTTTCCCTCTATGTATGCTATAGATGCTATGTTCCATACAGAGCTTCCAAATGTTATCATGGACTCTCAGGCTGCTATAATATCTGCAGACTATACCATTTCGAGCATATTTTACTTGAAACAGGTCAAATTTGATTATATTCAACTACTACTACAATCAAGTAAACTACATAACACGCATGCCCGCGGGGCACGGCAAGGCATGCATGCGCACGAGTGCACGGCTGGTGTGCGCGACGCCGCAGTTCCGCGTGCGAGACGTGACAGCCGCGTGCGAAGCCCCGGGCCCGGGGCCCGTGCACGGGAGTGCGCGTGCCGGCGGGGCCCGTGCGCAATAGCACAGGCTGCACGCGGGAAACGCGAGGCCCGTGCGCGATGCGCTGGGCTGCTGCGGGCTCGTGCGGGGCAGTAGAGTCCATGCACGGGGCATCATGCTGCCACAGGCGCGTACACGAGGCGCGGGGAGTGTGCGCAAGGGGTGGCGGGCGACGAGCCCGCGCATGAGGCCTGACAGAGCGCGGCAGATGTGTTTGAGGTGCAGGTGGTGTGTTGAGGTGCGGGCAGTGTGCACGAGGCAGTACCGGATGCCCGGCCAACGCACGATGCGTTGAGCAGCGTGCGCGACGCGTGGCAGGCGTGCGCGACGCGTGGCGGGTGTGCGCGAGGCCTGAGGCCCGTGCGCTAGGCATCGGGCTGCGGCAGGCCTTGGGCAACACGGCAGGCCTCTGCACAGGAGGGCAGCCTGTAGGATCCATGCGCGACGGGATGGGTCCGTGCGTGAGGGACGGGGGGAATGCGCGGGGCTGGAGAGGCTGGCGTGGGGCCGCGGAAGCCGTGCACGTCCGTGCGCGAAGCGGCAGGTTTGTGCGCAAGGCGCACCGGCCGCATGCGGAGTGTCAGGCTGCCGCGGGCCTGCGCACGACGCGCGGCGAATGCACGGGCTAAACGAGGCCACGCGCGACATGCGTGCGTGTGCGCTGGCTTGCATGCTTTCCCGGACGTGGTTGGGGCCGTGCGCGAGCCGGTGGGAGTCCCCCTATCTGCATACGTCTCGTACGCGCGACGGAGCGTAGCCACAAAGCAGCACACGCCCGCACTCGCGGCGTTGTGCTGGCGCTGTCGTGCGGGGCCATACGTGCGGGGATGCGAGGATGCGCGGCCGCACGACACATTTTCGAGTCTCGTTGCCATGGCAACGAGACCCCAAGGCTGGCCTTGCAGGCCATGCGTGCAGACATTGGGAGCCTCCGCGCGTGGTTGGGGCCGTGCGTGAGCTGGTGTGAGCCCCCGCGGGTGGATGACGTGCAACGGCGGCACGGACGTGGATCCTCGACGGCGCCGGAAGTGGGGAATGGGCGCGGTGAGGACGGGGCGGACGGTGCGCGAGAGGCAACACGGTGTGTCAAAGGGAGGGATGGGTCCGTACAGCGTCGAGGAGGAGGCGAAAACGAGAGTCTCGCTCGGAAGCGAGCGAGACTCTCGAGATTAGCACTCTACAGAGAGGATAGAGGGGTTCTTTACTTACCTATGTCCCTCGCTTCCTTGCCCGACCCATCTAACCGTGATGTTGACACGAGGAGTAATGAACGAAGAGAGGAGGAGGGAAGAGAGGGCAGGGTTGAGAGGGCAGGGTGTTAGAGTGAGAGATGGAGTCGGAACGACGCGTCGTTCGGTGCTTCAGCCACCGAACCTGCGTGTTCAAACGGTTCCGAACGTAGTAAATCAAATCAAATCATTCAAATTACAAGAAAAAACAGGAAGCTATATTCTCACCAGAACAATACATTGTATGTGCTACATATCTATTTAATTTATCGTACACTACTGGGCAGCAAACATGAGTTAGTGGAATCTGCGACTTAGCCTCTGGCGCGACGCGTCCGGCAGCGCCCGGCAGCGACAATTGGGGCTCCGCCGGGCAAACCCGCGCTCACCCATATAACGCGCGCACAACGCGCGTCCTCTCTCTCTCTCCAACCCCCACCATCTCTTGTCTTCCACTCGTTGTCCACTTGTTCCATGGCCTCTAGTGTTCGGTAAATCAACTCTTTTATTTCTTTGTTGATTGATGCTAATGTTCTTAACCTTATAGATTACTTTGTTTTGCTTTTCTTATTATAGTTTGTTATCTTTGGGTGATTCTTATGTTTTTTTCTTATGTTTTGTAGCTTATATATTTCGATGTTTTTTTTTGTAGACTTTGGGTTGATGCTAGTACTGTCTGTTTCTTTTATGTTATCTATCTTTGTAGATGTTGTATCATATGCTTTATTATTATGTGTTGGTTCAATGTACTGTAGTAGTAACTTATTTTATCATGAAATATAGTGCTGTTCAAACAGCATACAAAATTTTTGCTTTTTTTGTGACAAAATGAATCATTTCTGAAATATCACTTCTATCAGTTAATCAGGCTTTATAGCAAGCAAAAATTTATGTAGTTCTGATAGTATTTGTATTTTGGATAGATGTACCAAAACTATCTATCAAATATAGCCTATATCAATGGCATAGTTCTAATAGTCTTGATAGACAGACACACTATGGTAGTTGCATAGTTAGCTGTCATACTTATCATAGCACTCCATAGCACTCTATAGCACTGCCTTCCAGCTCCATAGCACTCCATAGCACCTCCCTTTGGCTATGTGGGCTAGGGAGTAAAGGGCAGTGCTATGGAACTATGAAATCTATGTAGACTTCATAGAACTATGTACCACTTGCAAATTTTTCAGATGGACCCTTATGATGAGTGGTTTCGGAACGCAACACAGTGCAGCACGCACTCAATCTTGGCCCTGCCTACACTGCCGACTGGCTCCCGATGCGTTTTCGAGGTTGGGGTCCCGATATGGATGCCGCACCAGTTCCCATGCCGGATCGATGTGTTTTAAAGCGACATGGGACCGAGGTCGGCAAGGATCTGACCTCGACTGATGGCGAAATCGGTCATAGCCAGTGTGATCGCCCGCCGCAGGCGGGCGAACGGGCTGCCGGGGTGATTTCGGGGCCGTCTCCGGTGGCTGGCCAGGGTCAGTCCGTGGTCGAGTCGAACCTACTTACTTTTTGTGATGGGGAGATGCCTTTTGAGATCGGATCAAGTGCCCGCGTCGTCGCTTCACGTCCATGTCCACGCATGCAGGTCGTTAGAAGTTTGATTCATGATAAATTGAACAATGTGTGAGCCTGTCTACAGCGGTGCGCGCGAAATACCAAATTTGGCTATGCTGCAATCCTGTTTCAGTAAGTCTCGCGCGCTGCAGACAGGAGTCAATCGCAGTCTCTTTCTTGCCGCATTGTCGATTACCAGGACAAGCGGCACCTCCACATCCAAGCTAGCCTCTGGGCCAAGGACCTTGACACAACATCATCACACTAGTTTGCTATTCGTTTTTTTTGTTTTTTTTCCCATTATTCTTCAGTTCCCCACTATTTCCCTCGAATCTGCATGGCTGTATTCTACTACAGGCCCCTGGCCATTAATGTACATGATTTTTTGGTGCTGGAGTTTGCCCTCGCGAGGCCACTAAGTGCCATTGTCGTCGTCGTCGCCCGTCGTCGCCCGTCGCCGCCTCCCTTGGAACCCGGCGCTGGGGTTGGCAGGGTTAGGAGGGGACCAGATCTGCCGTGAGGGGGCCAGATCCAAAAGGTCACGTGACGCGCTGCGGACGCTACGGCACGTGCATTTCCAACGGTCGAAAATCGGTCGGAACGGTCGACCGTTTGCGACCGTTCCGATCCTGGCCATGACGCGGCTGCCCGACTGATGTCAGTTTGCGAGGTCAGACGGACGTCGGATGGCTTAGTCATCTTTAGGCAGCCGCCAGTATTCAAAATATGGAATATTATCCGCGGCCCATTTCAAGCACTCATGAACCTGATATGATTCAAATGACCAGATGATTATATGGCTTTAAAGCAGAGCATTATACATAGAGTAATTATCAACAGGAAACCAAGGCACTAGCCCTCATAGGCTCTATGAATTTGAAACTTGGATGCAAACACAGGCTCAGCTTGCGCAAACCGGCGGGGAGCAGCGTGATGAGCACTGCGGGGGCACGCCATAGCAGATCCTCGCGCGTCAGGAGCTCAATGCGCCCGAGAAACGGAGCGAGCGCAACATCCGCGACCGTGAACTCGTTGCCAACGGTAAAAGTGCCCTTGTCGTGCTGGCCTTGCAGCACTTCGAAGCTGGCGAGGAGCAGCTCGGTGGACTCGCCGTGTACCCTCAATGCGAAGAACGGCACAATCACGTTGTTGATCATGAAGTTGATGAAGAAGCGCGCCTGTGCGTGCTTGACGGGGTCTTTGGGGCATCGATTGAGGGGAGAGATCGGCTAGGAATTCGACGAGGACGAGGCATTCAGCGAGCTTGGTCGATCCAGGAGAGGCCTGGTCAGGTGGCACCTCTGGACCACCGTAGGCGATCGCGGGCACCTGTACGCAACACACTCTCGTTTGGTACTTTGTTGGTAGGGGAGATCAATGGAAACGCACCTTGCTAGCCGGGTTCACTTTCGGGGCATACCACTTTGGCTTGAGCATCTAGCACGGCACGCATGCGCAGGAGTGGTGCAGCGAGCGCATCATAAACGCATATATTGCTGGTGAATATGCACACAGCTTGAGTGGCATGGCGGCAGCGGAAGGTGCAGTGCAGGAGAGCATGAACTAAGCGCCATAGGTGCGTGAACAAGCACGATGTATGCCTTTACTGTCCACTATTTCAGACAACTTGAAGCGCGAAGAGATGATAAGTAGACACTCACCTGCCTCTGCACTGGGTCCCGCACGGTGCTACCAATCACAGAAAAGCTTGACGCCGGAGGTGCAGACATAGTGCTACGTTTTCGGGTTGTCATCGTCTTGTAGCCGCCCCCTTCGTGTGATGTTCAAAACGTGGTCGACGCTCTCTGTCAGATACTGGTATCCGAGAAAACGATTCACCACGACGTTCTAATTCTGAAGACCTTTGAGTACGTGTATTGGGATTGTGTCGAAGTCCAACGGAATAGACATACCTATGCTACTTGAGACATGGCAAAGGGAGATTGACGGAGGTAGTGTTATGAAGTGGCAGTGGTGACGGTGCATGTCAGTGCATCCAGATGCCGAATTTCTCACAAGTCGCTTCCCTACATCGACGGAGGTCGGGACGTCGACATCAGTGCGACGTCGTTATTGATGCGGCACCGACACACGGTCGTGACATGCGATTGGCATTTGCGTGGAAGACGCGGTCCTCACATGAAAAACGATGTGGCACCGAGGTCGACGTCAATGATGTGGTCTCCATGCAGGACATGACGTCGCATCCGTGTACATGACCTCTAGGTGGACTCAACGTGGGAAACCCCATGGCCCCCATGCGGCTTTCGATGCGGACACGGTATCGCTTTATTTCACGTCGCTCCCACATCAGAGCTCAGACGGCAGTGTAATAGCCCTGCCTCTGCCGCTGCGCGATCGTGAATAACTTAGACCTGAAGGCCCGACTGATGGTTTTTTTATTAGAAAAATAAAGCATACTTCTTAACCTGATCTAGGCCAAACCAAGCTACCCCCATACGAACGTCAACGCACGACGAACGGACCCCTAACAGCGACATCAGATGCGATTGGTTTTAATTGTAGAGCATCCTCTCTCCAGTGACACCACCGATGACGCTTCAGCTCGCCTTCGTCCGAGAGCCGGTAGTCAGAGACTTCCTTGATTCATGCCCGATCACCGTTTTCAGATTCAAAGGGGTTGACCATGGCTCATATATAAGCAGCAGGTGCGGATGTTCTGCGCAGTCTTACCCGAGACTGACGGTCGTCCCACCAACTATCACCACAATTTGTTCACATAGACTACTTCAACATCGGAAATGGCAGTAAAGACTGTTGGCAGCAATGATGCCTACCCGAAATCAGTGAGTCTTGAGCTCTGGGTGGCGACGATCGACGCTGCGCCAACAACGATATAAAGTACTGACATTCGACCAAGAACGAGGGTCTAGAATTACAGAGGTCAATTTAGTCGTACTCTTTGTTGTGTATCGACCGATGAGCGCTATCTCAAGGCTCGACGACCAGCATGCAGCCATGATCGAATATTCGGATGGCAAGATCACTTTCGCGCCATTGGACAATCCCAAGAGAATCTTAGAAGTCGGGTACGAGCTCTCTCCGTGTGCTTTATTGTGAATCTGACGCCGTACGCGTAGGGCAGGATCAGGTGCATGGTAATGACCAGCAGAATCGCAATCCCGCATTTGAAACTGACGTCGTCCAGGGCCATCCTCGCAGCCAAACAGTACCCTCAAGCCGAGGTAGTAGCCGTAGACATGGCACCTCTTCCGGATCGGTATGTTTGGACCCTTTAAAACTAGTAATCCAGGAACGTGGCTAACATGAAATCGTCCAGTGCCTCCGAACTTGAAGTTTCACCAGCTCAACCTCATGGATCCACTTCCCTTCGAGCCAGAGAGCTTTGACGTCGTGCACTCACGTTTCGTTTTGCAACACGTGAGCTTCATCCTGCCTTCTGTTACGGCTAAGGGTCTGAGTCCAGTAATACAGCTTCCAATGCCCAACGACGTCCTTGAGCGCATCAATCAGCTCGTCAAGCCCGGAGGCTGGTTGCTGCTCGAAGATACTGATATTCCCATCATCTCTTCGGAACGTGCTCGGGCCATCCTCGAAATAATTTCACGGAACCTGGAGTTTAGACGCGCGAAAGGACTCCCCATCAAAGGAGGAAGCGATCTAGAGCCCCAAGTGCGCGCGCTGGGGTTGTACGACCCAATCAACGCACACACAGTGTCGGTCCCAGTCAACACCCCCGATCCGGTTGAAAGTGAGCAAGAGGCTCCACTAGGTCAATTCGCAGCATGCGCTTACCCCTCTGTAGATAAGAAGATCGCTCGTCTTGCAGAGCAATATCGCGTCTCAACCTACCGGTTCATCGCCGACCCCGTCAACGAGCACGCTCAAAAGAGTTGGCTTACGCCGGAATTGCAGCAGGCATACAAAGACGAGTTTGATACGGTCCTCTGGACGGCTATCTTGACGGTGGTCTGGGTCTGGGCTCAGAAACGCGCTTGAACCGTTCTAGGACAGTGTATAAGGTCGCCTACTGTATGCCGTCGCAAACATTTTGATGGTCCCTCATCACTTGCGTGCCGATGCTCGTCGGTATTTGTCTCGCACATCTCTAGCTCGTGTAAGACGGCCGCTATATGCATAAGCGACAACAAGCAACAGAACAGTCGCGTATGGTCAATATCATCGTGATTTCGGCATGCGTTATCAGTGTACGACATTGAGGACAATAGACATGCAGTTCCCGCAGACTTCACCGCTCACGACATCATCGCTTCTTGTGCAGTGAACGTGCCTCCGACCACGAGGTCTCCGCGCACGCCATCTCCGAACAATCGGTTTCTATTCGGCCTCCCTATTTATCCTTTTTCTTACAACTGGTGGCGGCGGAGATTGGCTTCCGCCGACAGCCCGACCCTGCGGCATTGGAATGTGCGTGCCCTACGGAATGGTGCTCATCCAGATCATTGGTAAGTTCCCTGCGGGATTCGGTCGTTACCATTATTCAATGACCACCACTGAGCACAACGTGAAGCACTACCTTGCAGGCCTCGACAACCGTCCGAGGTTTGTCAGTCTCTTTCCTCCCCGCTGGGGACCATTGTCGTGTCCGCAGCGAGACCGTCGAACCTCATTATAGGCGCTCACATCTGTCCACCCTCCGACACGGGTTTCATGCAGTCATCATTCACATGGAATATCATCGATCGACATACGAAGGATTCGGCCATCCCTGTCGGCCATCGTCGCTGATTTATAAGGTGAAAAAGGTAACGCAGTATTGTCGAGTAACACCCCCAGCTTGTTTTTTTTTTTAAAAAAGTAGATATCCCTCTCAGGTAACTTACCAGAAATGACAAGCAAGGCCGTTGGTGGTAATGATGCGTATCCCAAATCGGTGAGCCCGACGCTTCCGTTGCCTCTACGTCTATGATACCCGGACCCGATTGACCTGTCGTTAAGAACGACGGCGCAGAATTAAAGAGGTTAGGACACTCGTTCATTCCGTCCTGCTTCCACTGATGTATGTGCTTTTAGGCTAGACGACCAACATGAAACCATGATCAAGTACACGGATGGCAAGATCTCTTTCGCACCGTTGGAGAAACCGCAAAGAATCTTAGATGTTGGGGCAGGATCGGGCGCATGGTGATTCATAGCAGTCGCAGACGACTCCGTGCTTTGACATTTAACGTCGCTCTCTGGCAGGGCTATCCTCGCAGCGAAACAATTTCCTGACGCAGAGGTCGTAGCTGTGGACATGGCACCCTTGCCAGACCGGTACGTTTGTATTTGACGGACAAACTGGCCCAGATATTCACCTCAAATATATCAGTCCGCTCCCTCCAAACTTGAAATTTCAGCAGCTCAATCTCATGGACCCGCTTCCTTTCGACGCAAACGGCTTTGACGTCGTGCACGCACGCTTCGTCCTTCAACATGTGAGCACCACCCTATCTGGCTGATGTCTACAGGATCTCAGCCATGCGAGACCAGTTACCGACGCCGGAGGACGTCCTAGCACGCGTCAGTGCTCTCGTCAAGCCCGGCGGTTGGCTGCTATTTGAAGACAATGATTTCCCCGTAGTTTCTTCGGAACACGCCAAGGCCATACTTGAGACGCTCTCCAAGTACCGAGAGTTCAGACAGTCAAAGGGACTTCATGTCAACATAGCGAGTGAACTAGAGCCGCTTATCCGCGGCACTGGGGCATACGACATCGTCAACGTGCACAAGGTGCCGGTCCCAATCAACGTCCCTGTGGAAGGCACGTCAAAACAAGCCATCGGTGCTGACGTTCTTCTAACGTTCTCTTCTGTCTCTGTAGATGAAGGTGTTGCTCAATTCGGGCAGCAATTTACTCTCTCCATTAACCGCTTTATCGGCGGCTCGGTGACCGATTATGCCCAGCAGAGCTGGCTTACCCCAGAACTGCAGAAGGGATGGAGAGAGGAGTTCAGTACGCTGCCTTGGACGGGTGTTCTCCCGCTGTTATTCGTCTGGGCTCAGAAACGCGCATGAAATCGTTTTTGATAGTGTATGTAAGTTAGGATAATTAGCGCTCGTTTTGTTGACTTATTATCGAGGCGGCAAACATTGTGCACACATGATGCTTTTCCTGGTATATTGCTAGCGCATGGTATAGCAATGATGAACGGCACCGAGGTATACAGAAAGCGAGATAGATGATACAACGTAGATCGGCATGGCACTTTCACAGGCTCTGCAGCTTGTCAATCAGGATCGCCCACTCCACTACGGTGATGCCCTGCTTGAGCGCCTCTTCTTTCACTTCCCGATCGCGTGTCTCTTCGCGCATGCGCGCCAGGGCTCGGAGGTGTTCGTCGCGGCGCACGCCGAGGTCGTGTAAGACGGGCGCGATGTGCAGAAGCGATGGCTGGCAAGATGACAAGACAGTCTCGATGGACGACGCTGACGTGGCTTTGCTGTGCGTCGTGACGGACTGTCCTGTGGTTGACTCAATACCCGAGTCGGTTTTTGGCCCGTAGCGAGAGCTTTTATTTTGAGGACCTGTATATGTCACGTTGGATTGCGGAGGAGGGGACGATGCGCCAGAGAAACTGCGTTGCAGTGGTGACCTGGGACCCTGACCGAGCAAACGACAGTCAATTTTGCGAACGTTTCCCGCTGGCTTATGATCTTACCTCGGTGAGATCAATGGATTGTCGTGTCGATCTGTCGCTTCTCTTGTTCGCTGGGGGAACCACTGAGCCCTCTGTCCTCCGCCCACTTCCACTCACCCGCCGCCTCCCGGCGTGGCTATCCACATCGCTCCGCCTCGAATCCCCATCGGCATCTCCCCCCTCACTGCTCTGCGCAACACCCTCCCTCCAAATGGAAATCGTGCGATCCGGCCCATCTTCGATGACCTTCCGCTGCACCAGCTCATTCTGCCCTGCCGTGGGCCCTTTCCCGCCTTGCGTCGTGTTGCGCCTGCTGGACCCGTTGCCCAGACCTCCCGGACCTCCTGCGATACTACTCGCCTTGCCCTTACCTTTTCCCTTGCTCAGCGAGTCCTGCTGGACCGACTTGCCCAGGAGCCCCGCAAGACTACGCGTCGGGCTCGCCGCGCGTCGAGGGCTGGGCATATTGATTTTCGCCGGGCTCCGGACAGTCTGGGGCGTGGGCGGCGAGTAGGCCGGCTGGACCGTCATGGCATCGTAGTCGAGCTCGGGCTGCGAGCCACCGCCCCACTCGCCGAGATCATACACGGTCGTGCCCCCGCGAGTGACCGTGATCGCGTCGAAATCGTCTGGGAGAGGCGCGGTTGTCGGGGGCGGATGGGGACGGCGCACGAGGCGCTTGCCTGTGCCCTCGCTGTTGGGCACAAGGTACAGGGCTTCTGTCCGCGATGCCGACAATCAGTCAAGGCGCGTGCCACCTGGCAGGAATGAGAGAGCTCACCGCTGGCTGCGTCGTTATGCATTATTGAGGATTGTGAGTTCGGAATATTGGGATCGTGATGTCGCGTTATACAGGAGATGATGTGAGTCTATAGTGCTGGTATGGTCATTTGGAGGAAGTGGTGTTTTGGAGACGGAGGTAAAGCTCGGTAAACGCGTACACGCGACGGAGCCAATCTGATTTGCCGGGCCGATGCTGCCTCTATCCCACCATCTCGACATCTCGAACCCATCGCATATTAGCGTGACGCCCAAGATAGCCCAAGATAGTCATGATTGACTGTTATACAGACCTGTAAAATGGCTATGAGATTTGGGAGTACTCAATCCATTCGATTTGGGATCCGATGTTGTGATTGTGAGTTCTCAGGACAGCTTGAACTATGTGGTCGATGTTAGTTTCGGCGCTGGACTCCGGAGCGGCGGGGCGCGTTCCTAGGTTTATAGTATTATACGCGTCTTGACCTGCCCTAAACCGAACACGTGCCTCGACAATAGGTGGCTTGGGCGCGGCGACTTGTCCGCATCCCTGTCACTGTTTCCTACGCCATATCGTTTTTGTTCTTTCTCGAAAGATTTCCCAATGCCTACGCCTCAAGAGGAGCAGCTGATCAGGCTGTGTCACCGCAAAGAAGTTCTGGCTCGATCTCAAGCTCTCTACCACACGCTCCGCACGAAGACAGGTCCTGGAACAGGTTATGATCTCGGTCAAGGCGCATCAGGTCTCCCCTCCATCTGCGCGTATCTTGCTTCAGAAGAGTCTGTATTAGTGTTTTAAAAATGAGGAAACACTGTTGATATGAATGCAGATTGGGTTTCGACGATATCACTAACCACCTCGGCCAAGTCGCGTCCTGCCTTGCGCCCAAAATATGGGCCTCTGCTGTGAACACCGTTCGCGCTGCCCTCGCTGCAACATCTCAACCCTCAACTCCGCGCAAACGCAATCGCGCACCTCGCGGCTCCGTCTCTTATCGCACATTAGTTATGGCGAATAAGATCGGACGTGTCCAACGCGTGGTGGATTGGATGACAGACGCCGAGAAGGCGCTCGGAGCGAATCCCGCTTTCAAGGACAAGTTTGAGCTGAATCTAGAGGGGATAGAAGTTCGACTGTCTGTCTTCATCTGGGTATGCCGATCTCTGAAGGTATGGTTGCAGTGCCTTCTTCCTCACTTTTCGCTAACAGCCCCCATAGCTGAAGAATATTGATTATGACGCTCTCCTTGAGGAGCGCGACGTCTCCCCTAAGACACAGGGCACACTCAATGAAGCTTTAGATGTTTCCTGCTCTGCACTTCGAGAGCGGATCAATGCCACAGTCGCCGAATTACGCGCTGCTAAGAACAAGGCCGCTGGCGCCACGCCGGGCCCTGCGTCCGTCTCGCCTCGAAAGCCTAGCACTGCCGCCCCCGTATCACCCACAAAGTCGGCCTTGCGCAATCGGGGAACAGCGACACCCACAAATGGCAACAAGCGCAAGGTCTCATTCTTCGCTGCAGGCTCGAACGGCTTCCAGGCACCGGTACAGGAGGAGGGAGAGGACGACATCTACGTCCCCGACAGCCCCTCGAAAAAGCAAAAGTTCTCATCTGCTCTCAAGGATACGCGTACGCCACGCCTGCACAATGTGTTCAGCTTCCCGATGCCCTCGCCGCCGCCGGACGCCGTGGCGTCCTCATCGAGGGTTACGCTGGATCATCCACCAGCAGACACCGACGTGCAGATGGCAGAGCCTGAATCGCCGCCGCCTCAGCCGCGCCCGCTCACCATACGCCTTCCCCCCTCTCCTCACAGACTGACGACGCAAGCACAAGCCTTCGAGCCCGAGCGCCGTCCATCGATCCACCCCGCGTCTCCCGTCGCCGTACCATTCACGCCCCGGCGCTCTGCGCGAACGCAAACGCAGGCACAGGCGCAGCCTCACACCCCGACGCAGCCGCAGACGGACCGGCGCGCAGGAAAAGCGGCGCAGCCCAAGCACGAGTACCGTACGCCGCGATCCGGGCGGGCCGTGCCCTCCATGGATCTGTCGGACAACGA
The DNA here is from genome assembly GCA_003675405.1 of Hericium coralloides. Taxonomy (NCBI): domain Eukaryota; kingdom Fungi; phylum Basidiomycota; class Agaricomycetes; order Russulales; family Hericiaceae; genus Hericium; species Hericium coralloides. The sequence goes on along the minus strand of QUOP01000229.1, from coordinate 62,437 downwards.
GGAGGTGGATGAAGATGAGGAAGAAGACACTTCTTATCCGTCCGTGAGGCGATTCAGGCCGATTATGCTGGACTGCAAGCAATGGGCGCAGCGCGCGCCGAGGCTGATGAAGCAGCGTGCGGTTGCCGAGAGAACGGTGCAGGCCATGGTGGACAAGTGGGGGCATCCGTTTGAGTGGGTGCGAGCGCAGGCGGCCGAGGACTGAGGACTGGAGTACCCCTTGGGTGCGAGGCCCTGGCATCTACGTCTTGAATCTCAAAGGCTTGTTTCTCGTCAATACCATACCTCTGTTTTGCTCGACTACTCGTTTGGATATAATAATGTCAGGTTTCTTACTAGCGTATATACAACACGTCAATGTCATAGCTGCCACCAGAGTCAATAATCCCAAAGCCAACTCCGTGCTAATCCGAATTCTCTGCATTATCCGGCATCTCATCGAGCAACATCTCAATGTCCTCAAGCTGCTGATCCAGTCCATGAATACTCTTCATCGCCCGCTTCAGCTCGACCAGATACCGCTCGCGGCACCACTCCGCCGCCCTCCGCATACGCACCAGCTCGCGCCGCGACCGCGGGAGCTTGCTATGGCGATCCAGACACGCTTTCGCCTCCTTGAGCAGCGTCGCCTCGTCTGCCGGCGGGACCCACCCGCGCTTAGACTTCGTTCCTACGGCCCAATCAGCTCAACATACAACAACACTCCAATTGCCAGACATACCGCCCAGCCGCGCGGGCGCACGAGGCGCCGCCGACGCCTTCTTCGCCCGCTTCGGCTGCTTTTTGGCAGCCGTGGGCTTTGTGAGTCCACTTGCACGCTTCTTACGAGGGTCGCCGTCCTTGGTCGGCCTGCACACGTAGTGCAGCCGCACGCAGCGATTGCACCGGTTTTTCGCGGGCTGCCACGCGCACTCGTGCTTCGTAGGTCGACCGTTACATTCGAAGCAGGCTTCGGCGCCCGTTTTCTGTGCAACTTTCAGCAGTGCGCGCGGCGAGGAGTACAGGTGCTTACGACTGTGGTCCCGTCGCGGTGCTGGATCTCATCTTGATCTGTGGGCGCATGCTGGGGCAGTTCGTCCTCGCCTTCCTCTGCTTGACCATCGTCGCAGACACCATGGAACGCGGCCCTCCGCCTTTTGACGCGCTCCAGTATCGATTCCTCTGCGGGCAACGCGGCGCGCTTCCTTTTCCCCTTCGAAAGCGTGATGGCCGCGGCCGACTTGGCCAACGGCGTGCCTTCCTCGGGTGACGTGGACTGGTATGTGTTATGCTCAGTCCAAGTCGGAGTCCCAGCGATGGAGACTGACCAGAGTGCGGGATGGTGTTCTCTTGGTCAGAAGAACGAAGGGTCGTGGTCGGCTGCGGCTAGTCGGCCGGGACTGCGTCGAAATCCTCGTATACACCATGCAATGCACCAGACACAATGCCTAGCTTACCTGGGCGGAGGCGGGTTTGTCATCCTTGTCGTCCGACACAGCTGCACTAAGGGGAGCTTGGAACTGGCCCTCGGGCGGAAGTGGGCGGCGCAACATGGGAGGAGCTTTGGGGATCCGCGCGTACCGCGTCAGTGCTGGGTTCCGAGGGGGATATGGGGGGCGAGTCGGAGTGGAAGGGGAGTGCGGCGACGACTCGCGGCCATGTTTATATGGCCTAAAGGTTAAGATCGCTGCTCCGCTGTATAGCTCACCGGTCGCGTAATAGCATACTGACATCAGTGGCGTGAACTCTGTGATTCTGGTTGACATTGACCGGAAATGAAAAGGAAGCGCAACGTTATCCCTGAACTGTAATTCCCAAAGATAACCTAGTGTTGGAATATAATAAATGGTGACCAAGGGTGAAAAGGGAGGTGAGACAACATAACGCGAATGTAGATGATCACCAATGCATTTAATAGTGAGCTGTGCGAAGGTGATCAGCAAACACAGCTTGGAGGCAAGTCAATCCGAGCATGGACGTACAGACCCTTCTAATTCTCGAGAACAGGCGCAGGATCTGTTTGGCGCTCACCGAGCGCGGCCAACAACGCATCCAAAGCGCCCTCCAGCGCCGGCCGATGCTCCTCCAACCACGCAGGCACCTCCTGCTCCCCGTCCACGGGCACGCGAACGCGCTCATCCCCCGCAATGAACGCCATCGGCAGCCCCACCGTGAGCGTCCCCAACACCCGCATCTTGAACGCGCCCTCGAGCAGCCGCGTCAGATCCGCCGCGGCGCCCTTCCCGTGGCTGCCCCCGCCGTACGCGACGATGACGGCCGGCTTTTCGCTCCACTCCCAGAACAGCTGGTCCACCGCGTTCTTGAGCGCGCCGGGGTACGTGCCGTTGTACTGCGGCGTCACGAAGACGAAGGCGTCGCTGTCCCGGATGAAGCGCGCCCACGCGCGCGTAGGCTCGTCCGGGTATTTCTCGACGTCGCGGATCGCTTTTGGGATGGCGGGGGAGGTCATGGGGCCGAGCCCCATGGGCGGCTTCTGCACGTCGAGGAGGGCGACCTCTAGGGGTGTGATGGCGTTCGCGTCTGCGCGGGCGCGCAGGACCGAAGCGACGAAGTGCTGGATGCCGGGATTGTTGGCGTTCACGCGAGCGCTGCCGGGGAGGAGGGCGATGCGAGGCATTCGGGTGGTGGATGTGTGTGCGTGTCTGGACAGACAGTGGGCGGTATGGAAGGGACCCGTCCGGAGCTGGGGATACGGAAGGTGAGTGTGAGATACCGTGAAAATTGAGGTATTTAAGTAAAGACCTTGTTATATGTCGCAAGTCCCTGGGCGAAGGCGACACATTGTCCACGATACGCTGGTACAGCCCTAAGAATCATATCTTTGACGCTGCAAATGCTTGAAACGAGTGCCATGGGGCGGTAGCAGCTCTAAGTATAGCTGATCGTGCATTGCGCTGACTGAGCCGACGGGAGCAGCGCGGGAGACTGCATGCACGTCGCGTCAAACGAACCTCTAGATTTCTCAAATCGCAGTCATGAAGCGCGCGCCTCATCAGCAGTTCGTCAGCACCGTTACGATGGTCATTGGTGATTGGCCCGACGCAGGACTGCGACAGCGAAGGCGGCGCGCTGACTCTCATGAGAGCCGTGGAAGCTGGTCAGCAAAGTAGATTGCGTTTCGCTGTCACTGTCAGGATCAACCCGCCGATATATTCAGACATTCCATTCCTTTCGAATTCCTGCTCTGTCGTTGGCGAGCCTGATCCCGGATCAGTAGGATGGCGTTGACATCTCCGCGGCTATTACCTCGAGCAGTGCTCTACAAAATTCTTTCTCAAGGCTGGCGTATTCGCATGTTACCAATTTCACGTCAAAAAAATCACGCGCAGCAATGCCTACTGCACCGCCGGAAACAGTCGCAGAAAATCATGAATTAGCACTGTCCTAGGATGGCTTCACTCCCGCTTCTGAGCCCAGACGAAGAACATCGGCAGAATAGCCGTCCACGGCACGGTATCAAACTCATCCTTCCACGCCTGCTGCAGCTCCGGGCTCAGCCACCCCGCATGCTCGTTCATCGGACCCGCGACAAACCGATTTATCGACACGCGCCACTGCCGCGCGAACTGCGCGAGCGCTTCATCTGCAGAACAGTGAGCGGGCGCGCAGCGTACGCGCGGCCTGACGCACCTTCGACCGGGGCGTTGACGGGGATCAGGACCTTGTGTGCATTGACGTCGTCGTACACGCCGAGCGCGCGCACCAGCGGCTCCAGCTCGCTCGCGAGGATGAGGCCCTTCGACGCGCGGAACGCGGCGAAGCTGGATATCGTCTGCTGGATGGCGTTGGGCTGCTCCGACGTGGAGATGGGCGGGTCCGTGTCTTCGAGCAGCAGCCAACCGCCCGGCTTGATGAGATCACTAGTGCGCGCGAGGACGTCTTTGGCTGTTGGTAACTGGCGTAGCAAGATTGATGACTTGCATATAAGCACCAGAAGGGTAGAACGAGACGTACGTGTTGGAGGACAAAACGTATGTGCACGACGTCAAAGCTCTCTCGGTCGAACGGAAGCGGATCTGTGAGGTTCAGCTGTTGGGACTTCAAGTTCGGAGGCACCGGACTAAATGCATCTCAGTGCGAGTGTGCAAACAGCAACTCGGATCCTAGACTCACCGATCGGGAAAGGGTGCCATGTCCACAGCAACAACCTCTGCGTCAGGAAACTGTTTAGCTGCGAGGATCGCCCTGAATGAAGTCAGTTCCAAAGTGTGAATCATACATCTTCTGGAAAATACCATGCGCCTGATCCTGCCCTATATACATGGTGTCAGACATCACGGCGAAGCGAACAGACAGAATCTTCATACCCAACATCTAGTATCCTCTTTGGGTTTACCAACGGTGCAAAAGAGACTTTTCCACCTATGTATCTGATGATGGCCTCATGCTGGTCGTCGAGCCTTCAAAATGGGCCTGTCAGCCAAAGCACAAGAGAACAGGTGAGTGCACCGGCCTCTCCAGTTCTGGGCCTTCCGTCTTGATGGCAGGTCAATACTGCATATCCTCGATCAGCAATAACGGAGCTTGGGCGCACCAATTTCGGATAAGCATCGTTATCCCCAATTGTCTTCACGCTCATTGTCGGGGTCCAGGGGGGGAGGGGGGGGGGAGGCTATGTGGCGATTTGATACAAGACTGAAATCGCGGGAGCAGCACGGAACAAGAAGTCAATGCAGACCTTCCCACTTATATATCAGCCGTGACCTGTCCCTGACTGTACTTAAGTTTCGACATCACGTTCGCCGGTGTCGCGTGAAACAGCACACGATCTTCGAAGCGCGGCGAGACACGAGCTGGACCGAGCCGGGGGGTCATACGATTGATGCGCTGCCGACGAAAACGAGGCGTTACACGTCGGATGGCACAGGACTCGCGTCCTGGGCTCCCGATGACTGCGAGCTAATTATGAGCACGTCGTCGGCTGCGCTGATATGAGTCGATATCGGTGCCCGAGAGGAGAACTTGTGGGAGATGGTGAATCTATTTGCTGATCTTGCAGAGCTAAGACGTCTTAGACGTGGCTCTGTGCTCAGCGCTGCTGAGTCTCTGCGGTCGGCGGAGAAAGCTGTAAATCAGACGCGCCGCGGTTTTCGTGAAGCACTGTGGGGTGGGGCGCACGTCAGAATTTGTTCACAAAAACTCACGAATACATCGTGACGACCGACTCTGGCATGTGGGCGTGGGATATGATGGAAGTTGTTGGTCGACTCGGAGCAGTCGAGTGTACTTGTTTGTCTTCCGAGAACCACGCGACTCAGATTTCTGATTCTGAGCTTGTTCTGGGCATACTTTAACTTAGCCAATGCATTCTAAGCCCCGAGGCCATGAAGGAAAGCAGCTCGCCGCTGCGACACGACGTTTTGGTCAAGAAAAGAAACGGGAAAGCCTGCGCCGCGCAGGCAGAACACAAGATCAGACTTTGACGTCACGATCTGTGGCTGCCCGTAGATCCGAGCATGGTCGCACGGTGCACGAAGGTCAACATTCAACTTCCCGTTCGGCTTTAGTTTGCCTACAGGACGTCTACTTTCTTGCTTTTGAAGCATGATACCCCGATACCCTAGCAAGTGTCTATGACTTCACGCTGCCAGTATGATACTGTATAACTTTCGTCGGTGGAGCGCAGGGCTGACCCAGCTGACATCCGCCTCATGCACAGAGTCGATATCCTACTTCTAAACCTGGCTGCCAGCCTCCAACGAAAGAAGCAGTTGAGCTCACCATGTCAGCCCTATTTCCTCTCTGTCCGTGCGCCCTTCTGATAGAGCCGGCCTATGTTCCCTGTTCGCGTTCTCTATTCCCGCCAATCGCATCAAACCACGCCTTTGACCCGCTGGTACCATGCCGCACCTCTCTCTGGTGCTGAAGCGTGCCCACCCATCGCCGCCCCAGTGCGAACCACTTGCCAACTGGCTCAGGCTATGCTGGATTGATCTCGTCGTAATCTGTAGGTGTCTGTCTCACCTCTGCCCTCGCATTCGCGGACTCCTACACTGATACGCGCACGGCAGGCCTCGTAATAGCGACCATCGTGTATGTGCTGTGGGGCATCCCGCTCACCATCCGCATGTGGCGAATGTGCAGGCGCCTACCCCTGGACACGCCCTCCTCGTCTTTCGCTCCGACCATGCGCGCCTCCGCCTCCTCGCGCCGCAACTCGCTGCGGCCCCTCCACCTCCGCACGGCGTCCTTCCCTCTGACAAACGAAAAACGTACGTACCGGTTGCAGCTCGATGACGTCGTGCTGACACGCGCGCAGGCTCCCCTCCACCGCCCCAATCGCGCTCCATCGATCCCTACCTCAAGGTCAACCCCTCGCTCGACGACTCGCTCCTCCTGAAAGAAGGGCTTGTCGAACATACCACACGCCCCGAGCCCGCGCTCAACGCGTACGACGCGCAACCGTCCTTCCCTTCACCACCACCGCCGCCAGACGCCCGCCGATACTCCGACGCGACCCTAACCCCAGGCGTGGGTCAGGGGCTCGGCCTGCGGCTCGCAATGTCAAGCGAGGGCGCGCCGTCGCCGACGCTCGTCTCGCCGCCGACGGAGGTTGGACCGAGCTTCGCGTCCGCGCGCGCGGTCGCGTCGGCGGAGAGCGAGGAGGCGCGCTTGCCGAGCGCACGGGCGCAGAGTCCCGCGCTGGCGGCCGCGGTGCCGCCGCCGCCGCCAGCGTACTCCAAATACCCGATCGGCCAAGGGAAGGGCAGGAAGAATCCGTATGAGGTCGATTGAAGAAGGACACGACACCCACCGTTTAATCCGACCAGACTTTCTTGTTTTGTAGGCCTATAGACGTGGTCGACCCACGGACAGCACCGTGTTTTGCTTGGATTTTTTTTCTTCGTATGTCGTAGTACGCATGGACGGATCTGGGCCTTTGAGTATTTGCATTCGTCGTAGGCGAGCTGAAATGTACCGTTTTTTCTGCTCTTCCTGCATCGGACCCTCTTTATACCGACTCACTGCCTCCATTATACACGCTCCGTATCTATCTCGTATCTATGCTCGCTTGAGCGCTTCTGTCCTATGTAACCGTGGAAGATCATGCTGCCTAAGAGCCCGAACGTATTAACGAACGTTGCTTCGAAGGATCACCGGTGGAGTGTGCGCGCCTGCTGAGATCGGGGTGCTCGGTGGCCGGACCGCGTTGGTGAAAGCGGACGGGCCGGCGGCGGGAGAAGTGATCGAGCACGGTCTGCGTCACCGCCCTCCTGCTCAGGGGGTATCATAAGTAATGCGAACGTCGTCGGGCCTCGGACGCCATTCGCTCTAGCAGCTCTTGCGCCGACACCCACGCTCACCCACACAGCGATAGCGATAGCGACGGCGACAATGCTGCGCGCACGCGCCCGCACCCTCTTATCGCGCAGGACGCTCGCATATGCCTCCGCCGCGACCGTTGCCGCCGCGGGCGGCGGATACTGGTACCTCAACTCCGGACCCGCATATCCCGCGTCGACCCGCGAGACACGCAAACCGCCGCCGCCGTGGCTCCCGCCCACGCGCGAGCAGAACTTGAGCGCCCTGCGCGCGTCGGGGAGCGGGAGGCCCGAGGACGAGTTTGATCTGCTGATCGTCGGCGGAGGCGCGACAGGGGCTGGTGTCGCCGTCGATGCGGCGAGCCGGGGGCTTAAGGTCGCGTTGGTGGAGAGGGACGATTTTTCATCAGGTGTGGTTTCGCGACACAATTTTGGTTGTTTTTGCGTGCTGAAGATAACGCATTGTAGGCACTTCGTCAAAATCGACGAAGCTGGTCCATGGAGGCGTTCGCTACCTTCAGAAGGCCGTCATGGAGCTCGATTACGAGCAGTACAAGCTTGTCAAGGAAGCTCTCCATGAACGGCGAATTTTCCTGCAAACGGCTCCATATCTCTCGCACATGCTTCCGATAATGCTGCCCATCTACAAGTATGTCATTATTTTTTCATCCGTGATTTAGTCCGTAACATCTCGCCCAGGTATTGGCAAGTTCCTTATTATTGGGCTGGTTGCAAAATGTACGACGTTTTGGCCGGCAAGGAGAACATGGAGTCCTCGTATCTTATGAGCAAAGGCAAGGCACTTGAGACTTTTCCCATGCTCAAAGCCGATGGTCTTGTTGGTGCTCTTGTCTACTATGATGGTAAGCAGACAATCTTGGTGAATGGAAGTTTTTGTTCATGGCATGTTCAGGCCAGCACAATGATTCTCGAATGAACGTGGCTTTAGTCATGACAGCTGTCAAGCATGGTGCAACCGTTGCAAACAAGGCCGAGGTAACGCAACTGTACAAGGATGCAAATGGTAAACTGCAAGGTGCACGCGTCAAGGACAACCTTACCGGCGAAGAGTTGAATATCAAGGCTAAGGTACTGGTGTTGTCCTGCCCTATCGCGGACGCACGAACTGATCTCATACCGCGCAGGGTATCATCAATGCAACCGGTCCCTTCTCCGACACGCTTCTCACCCTTGACAATCCCAAACACACTCCGATCGTCCAACCATCTTCCGGCATCCACATCACGCTGCCGAATTACTACTCCCCGCGCACGATGGGCCTGCTCGACCCCGCGACATCCGATGGCCGTGTCATCTTCTTCCTGCCGTGGGAGGGCAACACCATCGCCGGCACGACGGACACGCCGTGTGCCGTCGAGACGGAGCCGCGTGCCCCGGAGGAGGAGATCCGCTGGGTGCTCGAGGAGGTCCGCCGCTACCTCTCGCCCGACATCAAGGTGCGCCGTGGGGACGTTCTCAGCGCGTGGAGCGGACTGCGCCCGCTCGTCCGCAATCCCAACGCGAGTAACACCGAGGGCCTGGTCCGGAACCATATGCTTCACGTCTCGGACTCGGGGCTGCTCACGATCGCCGGTGGGAAGTGGACGACGTACCGCGCGATGGCAGAGGAGACGGTCGATGAGGCCATCAAGGCGTTCAGGCTACAGGACCATGTCAAGAACGGGTGCGTAACGGAACAACTCCGGTTAGTCGGCAGCGATGCGTGGAGCAGGAATATGTTCATCGGTCTCATCCAACGGGTGAGGCATTCTCCATTCTGTTCAGCCCTTCTTTTATTAATTGGTTTGGTGCAGTACGGCCTGGAGACAGATGTCGCCAAGCACTTGGCAAGCAACTACGGTGATCGCGCATGGACAGTCCTCTCGCTTTCTGAGCCCACAGGCGAGGCATGGCCTCTCTACGGCGTCCGTCTGGCATCCCAATACCCCTGTGAGTGCTCCCCATGTTCATGTATTGCATTTAACTCAGCCTTTCCACCCAGTCATCGAAGCGGAAGTGCGCTACGCAGTCCGCCACGAATACGCACTCACAGCTGTAGACGTCATCGCCCGCCGCTGCCGCCTCTCCTTCTTGAACGCCCAGGCTGCCCTTGATTCCCTCCCGCGCGTTCTCGACATCATGGCCGACGAGCTGCACTGGTCCGCCGCGCGCAAGAACGAAGAGCTCAAGCGCGCGGCGCAGTTCCTCGAGACGATGGGCCTCCCGCCGAGCGTCGCCGCCGAGGCGCAGCCGCAGGGCCTGCTCGAGCAACTCGGCACGCGGCTGCACCTCATCGACCCGCTCAAGCGCGCGATGAAGGCCGCGAGCCCCGGACGCGCGCTGTTCGAGCCGGGCGAGCTGCAGGACCTGCGCAGCGCGTTTGACCGCCGGGCGCAGCCCGTCGAGGCCGGGAAGGGCGGGCGCGAGGAGCGCGTACGGCGGGAGGAGGTCCGGGGGCTTGTGACGTCGTTGCCTGGGTATGAGAAGGTCCCGCTGAAGGACTTTGACTATGTCCTGGAGGAGATGGGCATCGCGAAGCAGAAGGACGTTGATTTCGACGAGTTTGTCGAGGTGTGTGGTTTCGGGTCTGTTTCGGTGTTCGTAGGCTGATATTGACGTTTGTAGCTTTGCGCGGAACTGAGGAATGTGTCGTTTGCGCCGGTGACGAGGAGCATCATCAAGACGAAGCGTCTGGCGATCCCGGTCGAGAAGAGCGGTGGAGGTGTATAGTCGCTGTATTTCGGTGCCTTCCATCTTATTCAGTCTATCTAGCGATATCAGCTTTGTTCACGGTCATCTAGCAATGCCATTGATTTACTCTCGTCAACTTGGTCGTATCAATATTACATGCATCTGAGTTGAATCCTCATGCGGTATGTGTTCTCGTACACTGCAGCTGCCTAATCGTGCAGATGTCCCATGTCCAAAGCCGGCTCCAAATGTGCATGGCGATCACAGCTTCGCCCTGGGACCACCCGCCTCGCCCTCGCCCTGCGCATACGTATCCTGCAACAGCCGGCGCAACACCTTCCCCGTCGCGGTCTTCGGAATCTGCGCCACACACATTCAGCACCCACCCACGAGCACCGCACAACACGCACCTCGTCGACGGCCTGGAACCCGCCGCGCAGCCACTTGTGCCGGCTGAGGCGCGCGCGCCCACGCGTCGAGCGCGCGCACGACGGCGGCGTCCGCGCCCGCGCCCCGCGGGCGTGAGCACGATCCACGCGCGCGGGACGTGCTCGCCGTGCTGGCGCACGCCGCCGACCCCGCGACGGCGACGTCGCTGATGAGGTGCTCGGGGTGCTGGAGGAGCACGTCCTCGATCTCGGTCGGGGAGACCTGCGCGCCGGAGACTTTGAGGATGTCCTGCGGCGGCGTGCATGTCAGACACTGCGTGCGCCGCGTCAAGGATGATGCTCACCTTCCCTCGGTCGACGTAGCTATGGGGCGGGCGGACGGTCAGGTCGGGGCAACGAAGGAATGAGAGGGGGCGTACTAGAAGGCGCCGTCCGCGTCCGCCGAGAAGCGGTCGCCCGTGCGCAGCCACCCGTCCGGGAGAAACGCCTCGCGCGTCGCCACCTCGTTCTCCCAGTACCCGAGCCCGACGGCGCCGCTCCTTAGCTGCAGCTCGCCGGGCTCGCCCGGCGGCGCGAGCGTGCCGTCGTCGCGCACGATGCGCGCCTCAATGCCCGGCAGCAGGATGCCGGCCAAGTTCGGCCGGTTGTTGAAGCGGCCGTCAAAGAGGAGCGGGAAGGGCGTGAGGATCGCGGCGAGGGTCTAGGTGTGGAAGTGAGCGAGTGGACGCGGAGTGGTGCAGGGAGGGCGGCTTACGCATTCGGACATGCCGTAGCCTGGAGAAATGTGAGCGGGTGGAGTGGACAGCGAGGCGGGACGTTACCGTTGTAGAAGTAGCCTACGTTGGGTGTACACTTGAGGAGCCTTTTGCGGAGCTCGGGTGCGAGATATGCAGCGCCGCTTCCCATGGTTAGCAACTTACTGAGGTCTTCCGTCTCCAGTCTCGGAGATGTCACCATCTGATGGATCATGGAAGGGACTACGGACATGTTCGTTGGGCTGTATCTGGGAAACAGAGAGACTGTTACGATATCCGGCAGGTGAGGACGAGGAAGTTGGTGCCTACTTCTTGATCATATCGAACGCGAGATTGACTTCCCATTTAGGTATGACGATTGCCGTACCGGGCTGTGCCAGCAAACGCAGAATACCGTTGTGCATCCCCATGGCGTGGTAGAAAGGTGTGGCAGCCAGAGTCATCGGAATGCCTTCGGGCGTGTTAAGTGCCGGAGGCTGGCGGACAAAGTCATGAGATGCAGCGGACAGCCAAGGGACGAACGACAGACCGTGAATACTTTGGAAACAGCCAGCGCGACGAGCATTGGCTGCATCCCGGAGTAGTAAAGATTTCGATGCGAAATCATGACCCCTAGTGGCGAGTTAGCGGCGTTCATCAATGCGACAATCGTACGAACCTTTCGGCAGGCCACTGGTCCCGCTTGAAAATGTCAGATATGCAAGTGTCCTGTCTTGAACCGGGTGGGATGGTACTCTAGGCGGGTTTCGATACCTGACATCGTCTATGAGCTCTGCAAGGCTTCGGACGCCATTCACTTGACCCCCGAAAGTGTATATTCGATCGGCGGGAATTCCGCGTTCTTTGCCAACATTGAGGGCTAGGGGATATAAATTGGCGCTGGCGAAGATGTGCGTAGCCTTTGAAACTTTGACGAGGGGTGAGACCTCGGCTTGCGGGGCGTATGCAGGGAGAGAAGAAAACGGCACGGCCAGCTTCAAGAGAGCTAGTATCAAGGTTGGAAATTCCTAAGGCGAAAATTAATCACAGAGGAATTCATGATACCATTTGCTTGAGTTGTGAATAAAGCACGTACTATGCTGTTCTCGCTAAGGATGCCGACTATGTCCTGACCATGCTTCAAGCCGATGCCATCGAGCGCGGTCGCAGCATCTGCGACACGCTCCTTCACCTGCCTGAAAGTAATTCGGTCTCCAGATGGGCCGTCGATGAACGCCGTGTAGTCCTTCTGATCCCTGACCGCTGGCCGCTCGAACAAGAAATCATGGAAGTTGACGGTGGGCACGTCCGCTATAGGTGGAAATAGCGATTTCCAGTGCATAACAGCTTACGGGCGGGTGTCTGATGGAAATGAAAGAGCGAAAGATGGAGGCCTGGTTGCCTTGCGTACTAGCATTACTGGCTGCGGCTTGGATAGCCGTGAGTATTTATTCTGTTGGGTAAAGAAGAGCTGGATGTCGGCCACTCGTGAGTTTCCGTCGGCTGCTCTCCTGCCCGCCGGCTATTCTCAGCCCGGTCCCGGCCAGAATCCCACGGAGCAAGCGAACTTCGATTCGATCAGTGAAGTCCGACAGCATGTGTACAACGTCACTAGTGATGTTCATTAGCTTAGTACTGACGCTTACATCCTGCAAGACACGCAAACTTCGCGGAGAGCAGCCTTCGACTTCACAAAGCCTTACTTTCTATGCGTCACAGTACCCTCAGATTTGGAGAACGTGCGGGGCACACAAATTACGATAGCGCGCGCCGTGTGTTAGCCGCTCCTGATGGGATTCAATGTTCGTATGTTATACTCGACTCCGTCATCGGATCTCGAGAAATAGATCATCTGCACAATTTACCGGTGTAGTGTGCCCGTGAAATGTGCACTCTCATCCGAGCTGGGCCGGCAGATCTCCACTATAATCGGAAATGTATGTTCAACTCCGAGTCGCTCACCTGCGCTGGGGCCGAGCACATAAGTATGAAGTAATACTCACGATGACAGTCACTAGGCCGTGGTGTCCTAGCTCGCTTTGGCGTCATCTTGATAGGCACCCTGAGAGCGGTTTCAGGGATCGAGCATCCCGGCCCGATTTCATAGCCGAACTTTCGTAGTGTCGCTGATGGGGTAGAGCAGGGCAGACCACAGTGTCGTCGAAGGTTCATAGAGTTCCAAGAAGACGAAGCCGACGCAGCCTACAGCGAAAATGAACGCCCGGCAAAGTGTCATCCTGATTTGAAACGAAGACGACAAGTCCGATGCCGCACAAGGCTTCACAGCTTGCGGGACCACGTCAAGTACATAAAGGCTTCCGCAGTCCACGGCACTGTGCTGACGAGCTCTTTCGCGAGCTCTTGCTGCACTTCCTCGGTCAGACCGAAAGCGCGGACGCCAGGATCAACTTTTCCAAGGTAAGACCGCGTCATTGAGTCACGCATAGTATCAGAAAGCACTTTCCATCAAGGATCTATCCAATTGCGATGTCAGCCCCCTCCTCTGACAAGGATCGCGAAATTGAACTCGCTTGGAAGAGGTACGTTCATGGGCATATTGGTCTTCTGCAAGTTCACCTCGGCAAATTTGCACGAGTCGCGCAGCGCCGGCTCAAGGGCGGAGCCCATACGGGCGCTCTGATTATCGGAGTGCATGTAGCGGTAGAAAGCGTCCATGGCCTGCTTCAGGGCTGGAACATCGCCTTCAACCGGGCCGGGCATATCCACGTCGTCTATAAGAAGCCAGCCGCCGGGAGCAACGAGGTCGGCGAGACGAGGGATCAGAGTGTGGCCGTGAGGAAGCTGAAACGACGGTAAATGGGTATTTGGGACGCGCGAATGTTCGTATACTGTACGTACGTGGCAGAGCACGAAGCGGATGTGCACGACGTCGAAGCTTCCGGGCTCAAAAAGGAGCGGTTACCTCAGGTCGAGTCGTTGGAATTTGAAGTTCGCGGGCACTGGGCTAGTCATTATCAAAGTCAGTTTTGGCTGGTAACAAGGTAGAGGAGCCAGGGCCAGTGGCTTACCGAGGAGGAAATGGGTTAATGTCTCCGCCGATGACTTCGGCATTCGGGAACTGTCTGGAAGCTTGCAAGGCCCTACTTTTGCTCAGCAAATTGCGAGAACGACCGAAGATATGACACAAACCATGCTCCGCAACCCGTGCTAATACGGCAAGACAGATAAACGATGAGACCACAGAAGGTGACAAGAATCGTGCACACCCGAGCTCTAAAATCCTTCGAGGATTCTCCAGCGGCGCAGGAGTTAAGTTATTGTCGAGAAAATACTTTAAAAATTGTGCACGGTATCCAGTCTAAAGCTTCTTGAATCCAAAAATGTCAGGGTGTGTTCGAATTAGACCGACCTGTCCCAATCATTCTCGCCTGTCTGTGCCAACGCGTTTCAGCCAAACACATCAGAGTTAGAGTATAATACTGACTGCTAGACCATAACCAGCCGACGCGGCTTTCTGTGCGACCGGAGGTTGGGTAGCTGTTGTAGTCATTTCTTCTCAAGACGAGACGAGGCGTAGATGAGAGCGATAGTGCTCGGATTCGCGAGGCTTATTCACAGCGATCGAGCCGAATTGTCTTATAGCTGAAAAGACGGCTGCTGCGTATATCGCGGCCACGCTCAGGAGGGCTGCGCAACGAGGCTGCGCGACCTCCGAACATTTTTACCGCCAGATAAGATATTAACTGCCGAACTGACCGCGGATTCGACTTCGGGGGGTAATAATCCTCTGAATAGGTCGGGTTTTGGCTAATAGACATCATGGAATGTGCGATAGCGGTATTCAGAACTGTATATTGAGGACGGAGCACGATGGCGGCACTTCAAATCGATTCAGTTACAGATAGAGGATAGCATTAATATCCCGACCTCACTCGTGCAGCTAAAGCACACCTTTGGATCAACCGTGACCTACGGAAATCGAGGACTGCACAGTTGACCGAATGTATCCGACGCGAGGTGGGCCATGCCGATGGGTAAAGAGTGGAATGTCGGCCCACTTGGCTCCCTGTTAATACGGCCGATGAGACATAGTGCACACACCTCTCTGCCGATTCCATCTGCATTGCCTGCGCATGGAGGCTATGGATCAGGAGTATTGGATTGTTACTTGACAGCTTGGGCTGTAGAACTTTGCTGGACCGGCCCCTGCAAGTGCAACACCAATTGAGTCTTGGTGGACGCGGCCGGCGGCTCGGTCCATTCCGGCCTATTACGGCGAAGCCCGAGTCCGTTCAGTTGTCCTTCCTTCCTCTCCTCCATCTTGCCTCCGTCCTGCCTCCGTCCGTGGTCCTACGGCGTCCGACGACGCTAGATATTATTCGACTGGCAGCAGGCTCAATATTCCTCATGTTTTCTTCGTCCAGATGCTCCATGAACACGATGCTATGAAAGCTTGGTCATTCTAGCGTATCAACATGGACGCATTCTCCCGTTTCGATTCCATGGACTGCAACGTAACTCGATGAGAATCACCAAGCAACATGCTGCTGAGCTAGTCGAGACCTAGGAATCCCAGACTATGGTGTCCATGTCACCAAGAAGTGAAGCATAATTATCGAGTGGCCAGCGTGGCTCAGGCGGGGCCAACTGAACAGCGGCACTACACAATTCCAGCGTTTTGTGTGGTGAGATGCGTGTGCATCTTATCCCCAGAGTCTCACCTCGCTCCACTGGTGCTGGCACTCTCGTCTTGTTCGTGCTTAGGACAAGAAAAGACAAAGTTCGTGGCGACGAGAGTGCACCCTCAAACACTAAATCATGGCTTCCTCTGCCAGTTGAATGCTGCCGCTGTGAACGAGGAAAGGCGTCTCCGAAGAAGACTATTGGATGCCCGTCGGACCTCCTAGATTCACACTTCCGTTCGTGGATGCCAGCGCGGCGTATCTGCTGTGGTGTAGAACTGCTTCGCCACACTTGTGTCTGAGAGATCAGTATTATCGTTTGGAGTAAGTAGCCGCTGCCCCATTCTCATTCCATTTTGACATGAGATAGATCCCGTCATGTCCGAACCTTGACAGCACCCGGGTGCGAACATTTGCTCTGATCTTCGTGCTTCAGAGCCAGCACATTAGGATGCTGTTGCATCGACGTGCAATGCACTATGTCATCGCTCCATGCCGAAGAACACGCCCGTATCTTCGCTCTTCCGTAGGTCCCATTAGCTTTTTCAGGTGACTGTACCTTCTCGCCGTGACGTCCCTGTCACTTCTGTAGGATGCCCGTTCCTGGACTTTCGTCCGAATCGATAAGACGTTCTCACAATCGTCGAGAAGTCTGATTCGCGTACGCAAGCATCGTGTTTCGTTGTCGAAGTCGTGATTCTCACCTTAAAATACGTGTAAGCCCGTTAGCCGTTGCAGTATGTGCGGGGAGAAGCGGGGCTCCACTTCACTCACAGCTGGCACTTTGTCAGAGAAGGCTCAAATTATCATAGGCTTCTGTGGGGAGGCCTGGGACGTATTAATTTCCAAGAGGGTTCTATCTACCGAAGCACGCGCCGCGGCACGAGACTTGCCTCGCCCTGATGCATACGATCCCAAGCTGCTTGAGATCAACCAAGCTGCATCTCGTGGGCTATGCAATTTGCGCCTAGGCCTGGTGTCCGACCAAGTACATACAGCGATCGCGCGAACCACATGTCGCGTTCACTGAGCTCAGGCCCTTGCTTGCTGTCTCGTGAGCGCGCAAAGCGCCGAAGCGCTGAGGCCCGAGAATCCGAACTGACTGGAAACATTTGCAAATTCTTTTGCACTTCCCGATCAGCCGTACCAGGCGGCAGCGCCCCAGGTTGCCTGAGCCGCGGGAGACGTATGTTGCCGGGAATTTGCAGAGTCTGGGGCAATCGGGACGGACCAAACGTGGTGCGCAAATCGAATCCCAGGGCGAAGCTTCACTAGGTCCTCGGCGTGAAACATCCTTCCCCTGCATCATATGACATCCATGATATATAAAGGTAGGTGGGGCGCGGGCACTGGTCATCGGGCCCCGAGCATTTTACCTTTTCTTTCTTCTGCTCCACAGGCTCGTCACGCCACCATATGATGAGCTCCTCGATGTTGACCGAGTCAGAACTCATGCCGAAGCGGTAGCGGCACTTCGCTGAAGGGTGAAGCCGACCAGCAGCTTGAAAATATCGCTGGCTTACCCGTCGACTTCGAAGCTCAACATGAATACTATACTCGTTATCCAAATAACTGGTCCAAAATACGGTTTGTATCCTCTAAATCTTCTAAAATTTGTCTGATTTATATACACAGTGAAAACTTCGTGAACCTGCCGCCGAGATGCTGGGCACTATGGTCCTGATCCTTTTCGGGAACGGCGTAGACTGCCAGGTCGTGCTTAGTGGAAACACTGCCATTTCGCCATCGCCGAAGGGAGATTATCTGTCTCTGAACTTCGGCTGGGCCGTCGGTACGCGCACGCCAGACCTAGCCTGAGCATCGTGCTGAATCAATTGTGCGCTTGCAGGTGCCGGTCTTGGCGTTTGGGTTTCTGGTGGTGTCAGCGGTGGCCATTGCAACCCTGTGGTAGGTTCACGGCAGCTACTATATGAACGCGGTGCCCATCTAATATCTGCGAAGGTTACTCTGTGCTTGGCTGTTTTCAGAGACTTCCCATGGCGGAAAGTCCCTAGCTACATCTTGGCACAGATTGTCGGTGCATGGATAGGTGCTATGCTCGTTTATGCGAACTACTTCCACGCTATCAACATTGCTGAAGGCGGGCATGGAGCACGCACTGTATCAGGAACAGCGGGGCTCTTTTCGACGTACGCGGTAGGTATGGCGCGCTCCTGGCCCCCGATGAAGAAACTCATCACATGAAGCGTGGTTAGCTCGACTATATGCCAGCAGCGAACAGTTTCTTCGACGAGGTAAGTCATACGTTCTGTATTCCCGCTGCTCCTTCCGCGTATCCTGACGCCCGTTCTTGTATCTCAGTTCATCGGCGCAATGACTCTCGTTCTGGTCGTGTTCGCGGTTACAGACCAGCGGAACGGGCCCCCGCCCGCGGGCCTTGTGCCCTTAGTGGTCTTCATTCTCGTTCTGGGCATCGGCGCTGCCTTCGGCATGCAGACAGGTAACGTGGCTCGCATCCTAGATAGCTCGCCTGCTCTCACACTCACGCCCGCGGCCAGGCTATGCTATTAACCCTGCTCGTGACCTTGGGCCGCGGATAATGACCGCCATGATGGGCTATGGGAAAGCTGGTACGTTTGCTTCATGTTCCGTAACACTTTCGGGCTGAGTCTGGTCATCTGCGAAGTCTTCAATTTCCGCAATCAGTACTGGCTTTGGTGCCCGATTCTGGGATCCGTCTGCGGTGGATTGGTGGGTGCATTCATCTACGATGCGCTCATCTTCACCGGCAACGAGAGCATCCTCAACCGACCGTAGGTGCCCCACTCTTTGCACCCCGAAGTCATGCTAACTGCGTTCTGCGACCAGAAATGCGGAGGCAAGGAAGTTCCATGCTCAGGCTAGGAATGCAGAGCGCCAGAAGCCTCCTGCAGGCACCTACCTGTCGGACATCGACGTCGTTTAAATCAGGGGTTTCTCGTGTTATTTTTTTCCCCTTTTTTTGCCAGGGTTTCGGTCAAAACTATCCTTGGGTATATACCCTCTCGCGCTGTAATGGTACCATAGTGTAGCTTTTCGTTCACACGTTCGTTTGGTTTTGCTGTAATACAATCTATCCACGAGTTCGTCATGAGCAGGTCAAAAAGACTAGCCACGTTACATACCGTATGTCTGGAAAGTCTAGATCTACGAACGCAATCTCCCCTCCATGCTAAATCGTGCGCAATGAGTGAACATAATAAGATTAGTCTGGGCCCTGAGCGTTTGAGCAAATTAAGTTGTTTGGGTGTGCCATGGTGTGCCTGTTCATGGAGGACACCTGACAAGTACCTGACGACGCTCCACAAGGCCAAAAACACGATCGACATTTAAGCTTGCCTCACCTAACAAGGCTAACGCCGCCCAATGGCTTTCTGGAAAGTATGTCTCGGCACTGGCATGGAACCTAGGTGAGGTCCGTCAGACATGTGGAAGGAGAAGATTGAGAAGGCTGCGGCTCCTGGCATGATAAGTACCATGGCTTTCTTTATTGTAGAGTAGATGCACCGAAATTTCAAAGGAATGAGTCGCTTGATCATTGAAGAATCTGCTTCCAAGTGGTCGAAGAGAGGTAAAAATCCACGCGGCGCACCGTGATGCTTGGCAACTCCTGGGCACAACGTGACTGATTCACTCCTTTTATTCGAGAGGTAAAGACGTCAGAAGACGATATAAGGACTAGTATTGGGTTAGGTCGACCAACAAGCAACTTCGCAGCGGCTCCCAGCAGACAGTCACCGGGCGGAAAGGTTGCATTCATGTTGCTCAATTGTTGCATCGTATCAGCCATACGTGTCCACCTTAGGGTCGAGTCCTTGCAATAGATGCCGATGAAGACGCGACGAGCTCCGCCTTGAGCTTACTCCGTGGCGTGATGGAGCATGCAAATTCCTTCGGGTGACTTGCGAGGACCTCGTCATTGTGTTTGAAGACATAAGCTGCGAAGACGGCTTACCAAACTAAAGTTTCTGTATATGCTGACTCCACGGGGATATCATTTCCGTGTTCATCCTTTGCTTTACGGACATTGAAGGCGGAGAGTATGGAAGCGACAACGATCCAGAGAGTCGAGTCAACAAGGTGTCGCCCAGGACAAATTCTACCAAAGGAGTGGGAGATTATTTGTCGTCCCCGTTTCCGGTGGAAAACAACGTACCTGCGTCCAAAGCCGAACACTGAGCTAAGCGTGGGGTCATCTTTGACCTGTCCTTCGGAAGTCAAAAAGCGATCGGGTACGAAAGATTCGGGATCCGCATAGACGTCAGGGTCATGGAGAATGGCCCTACAAACCACGGCGCTTGAGCTAGTGATTCAGAAATATGCGAAGTGCACCAAAGCCTACCACGAGTTTGCGATTACCATAGAGCCTAGTTACATTTGTCAGTACTTCAATTTACGACAAGATAGACGAGGGACCTTTGGGTATGAAAAACTGATTGTAGATATCATCTTCCATAGCTGCGTGAGGCAGACCTGTATGTTGTGAAGACGTTATATTCGCATTGGTACGTTTTACGTGAAAGTACCAACCTAACGGCGTCACCATCCTCCACCGAAGGATTTCTTTGCACAGCGCATCTATGAACGGAAGGCGTGGCCTGTCACAATAATCCGGAAGTCGGTCTTCACCAACGACGATGTCCAACTCTGCCTGTGCCTTCTGTTGTACTGATGGATACAGTAACAAAACCAAAAAGAGCGTAGATATCGCAGAGACTGTCTAAGAGATGTGAGCATCAGCCACTAATAAACGGGCAGATGATGATGACGTACTGTTTCTGCACCTCCTTAAGATAGTAGTTTCGTCAGGATTTTTTCTCTAAACGATTGACTGATCACCGACCAGCGTAGACGGCGACTGCGACCCGTTTGATCGCTAGCTCGTCTGTCTGATTCATGTCGCCCTGGTATAGATCGATGCACTCTCGCACTATGGATGGGCGCGCGGTCCCTTCTCGCTGATCGTATGACATGAAAAAATGATTTAGCTTTACTCATTGAATGAGGAGGCCACATACAATGTTTGACTTGACAAAATCGAATGGCTTATTGATCATGTCTTGGATGAGTCCGAATACGTGTCGAGCGCGATGCTTAAATCCCATCCCAGGTAACCATCCAGGAAAGTGCCTCACTGAGTGGCTTGTGAGTAATATGTCTGTAGATATATTGCACAGCACGCACGGAACGGGAGCTCGTTGACCAGGGAAGCGCCTGGAAGGATGGACTCCGCCGCAAATCTATTGACTCGCTCAGAAAGCGAAACGAAGGGGTCGTCTTTTGCTTTCACGTCATAGCCATACGTTAAGGACATAGTAATAGCGCCTGTAAAGCTGGAGAGTCGCTAAGCCACACATAAGTAGGCCAAAACAAACTAGAGGCGACTCACTGTTTGATATGCTCTCTGAAATGTTGCGGCTCGCTCAGCAGCTGATTGAGAAATGCGTGGGTTCTCGCTATTTGGAGGGGCCTGTATGAGAGGGCGGCCTGAGGGCGAAGGCTATGGTCGATCAATCTGCGTCCGACGCGCCAAGCCTCCGAGTATGGTATGAAAGCAAGCGTGATATCCCAGCCCATTCTTCAAAGAATTGTGTGAGCCCAATAAACAAAACGCCACTCCTGAAGCGTACACACAACTCAAACATGGGAACCTTCGGTCGATTCATGTACAGCGCGCCCCGCCTTTCAAAAATCTCCTTTGCGGCTTTGACCGAATTAACAACCACTATAACCTGTCCAAGAGCGGTCACCGAGATCACGTCACCTAAAAGTTCACGAGTAGATTCAGGTCTATGCTCTACAACTACAAACAAACAAGAGTTATTCACCATACTGTTTACCCCACGCTGCGTATGTCTTCCACGGAGATTCCTTTGGTATGTCAAATAGGTTCCCAATGATGGGTAAGGCTTTCGGTCCCGGAGGTAATAAGGCACGACCGCTCTTCCGTGTTTCTAGATACCTCCGCAGAAGCGTAGCAAGTAGGAAGAGGGAGAAAGCGTCGAGGACGGATGTCCAGACGGACACCATTGCGTAGAGATAGCGCTGTGATAATCAGAATCCATCCATTCCATGCCGCGCTTAAGTATGCGGGACAGACACGTCCCGCCATGTGCGAATTCGACAAAGCACCTCTCATTTTCAGCGAAGAACCCTAAGGGCTAAGGAACCAAGGACCCAGCGGTACATTTAGAAGGTCAATCCGCGGAGCGTGTGATGACGTGTGGTACTTACCTCAATAACGAGCGTCTAGCGGGGCAACAACTCGGAGTAAATAGCAAAGCAAAGCCCGGCTGCTATCACCAGTCTGCTGCTACCATCGATCAGTCATGCGCCTGTATGGTGAGCACTTGCTGGCACCGTGCTGTGAGAGGATTAGCCTAGCCCGGTCGCTTTCATCCATGGCCCTGATCAATGGCTAGAGGACTAGTCTCACGTCCAATAGCCTCTTGCGCCAGTTGACGAGAACTATGTACGTGAGGTCAGTAATCGCTCACCCATGTCATGGAAGACAGATATGCCGGCAACCTCACAATGACGCATGTGCATAGATGGCGTGCATGGAACACGAGAACCCTGAGAGCCGAGAACTTGAGAGAAAGATAGCACAGTCAGAAGCAAGTGAGAAGGATTCTACGGTCTGATCTCCTACCTACCTGGATGTCGAGCGTTAAACTTAAACGTTATGCGCAAAAAGCCGAAGCATGCTGTATACCAAGGGTCAACTGCTCTCCCGAATCTTCTGCCGCCCGGTGAGTCATGGGTCTGCGTAAAGAGAACTTGCCGGCGCCTCGTTCTCAGAAGATGTTGGTAGTCCAGCTAGTCGACGCAGGGCTTTGCTTGACCTCGTTGCCATCTTTTTCGTCTCACGCAGCCTTGAAGTGGTCGAGATCTAAGGCGTACATGCATCACCGGGCTATATGATGTCAGTCGATCGCTCTAACTATGAAATACGGACACGCACAATTTCACACTGATCTGACATTACTGGACCGGGGTTCAAAACTATCCCACTACACGCCAGTCGGACAAGATGACAAGAAACACCATAAGTTGTGCCCTTCAGGATTTGGAAGTTTGATAAGTTGACGACCTAGTGCCGAGGTGGTTTGGCCTAGGTCCTGCAGATGTTCTGAAGAAGCCAAGGTTACACATCTTAACATTGCAATTTTTATTGAGGTGGCCAGAATAGCGATCAAAGGCGGGCAGCAGGTAGAATAAGATATATTCAAAGGCGGGCCCTGGAAGCAGTCCTGCGGAGACAATCGATACAAGATCGAAGTGGACACTTAGCTCGTGGCCTCATAATTTGGATGGACTCCTCAGGATCGCCCATCTTCGGCCGACGCCAATGAAGACACGATCAGCTCTGCCTTAACCTTGGAACGCGGCGTGATAGAGCATGCGAATTCCTTTGGGTGACTGCCGGGCATCTCGTCAACTTGTTCAAGATGTAGATTGCAACGAGAGCTTACCAAACCAAGCCATCTGTATACGCTGGCTCTATAGGAATTTCATTTCCGTGCTCATCCTTTGCTCTGCCGACATTGAAGGCAGAGCACACAGAAGCGACAATGAGCCAGAGTGTCGAATCAACGAGGTGTCGTCCCGGACAGATCCTGATCGGAAATGGGTTGGAGATTATTTATCGTGCTCTGTTTATAGTAAAAGTCAACGAACCTGCGCCCACAGCCGAATACCAGGCCAAGTATAGGATCGTCTTTGACTTGCCCATCGGAAGTCAAAAAGCGGTCAGGGTTGAAGGCCTCGGGATCTGGATATGCGTCGGGATCATGAAGGATAGCCCTGCCAGACTTAAGGTTTGAGCCGCTCATTCCCAGCAGTCAAAATGCAGTCACGCCCACCATGAGTTCTCGAGTACCATCGCGCCTGCTTAAACGTGTTAACACTGCGACGTCTCGCGATGAATGTAAGCATACCTTTGGGTATGAAATAACCCTCATGGAAGTTATCTTCTGACGCGGCGCGAGGGAGTCCTGCACCATAGTATAAGTCGAATGTGGCTGACGTGCTTCATTGTGAGAGAACAAACCTAACGGCGCTACTATCCTCCACCGAAGAATTTCCTTGCAAAGTGCATCAATGAATGGAAGGCATGGTCTGTCATCGTATTCTGGAAGCCGATGTCCGCCGAAGACAGCATCCAGTTCTGCTTGCGCTCTCTGTTGCACAGATGGATATAGCAGCAAAACCAAAAAGAGCGAGGATATTGAAGATACAGTCTTAAGGGATATGAGTATCACCCTGCAGCGAATGGGGAGCTGAAAACACACCGTTTCGACACCCGCTGATTGTGGGTCTGTCAGACCTTTTCCTCTGAGATATTGATGATTACATACCGGCGTAGACCGCAACTGCAACGCGTTTGATTGCGAGCTCATCCAGCTGGCTTGTCTTACTATCTTGATATAGATCAATGCACTCTCGCACTATGGACGGGCGGGCAGTTCCCTTTCGCTGATCGGATGACGAATAAAATAAATTCAACGAGGAATACCATGGAAAAGAAGGCTACATACGATGCTCTCTTGGACAAAATCGAACGGCATATTGAGCATGTCCTGGATGAGTCCAGATACATATCGAACGCGACGTTTGAAACCCATCCCAGGCAGCCATCCCGGGAAGTGCCTCACTTGGCAGATTGTGAGTACCATCGCTTTAAATAAATTGCATAGGACGTACGGAACGGCAAATCGTTGACTAGGGATGCGCCCGGAAGGGTATACTCTACGGTAAAACCGTTGACTTGCTCGGCAAGTGACACGAAAAGATCGTCCTTGGCTTTCACATCGTATCCATATGTTACGGACATGACAATGGCACCTGTGAAGCTAATTTACCGTTCAGACACGTGCAGGTAGTTGAGTTGACGAGACCTACTGCTTAATGTGCTCTCTGAACAGATCCGGTTCGCTCAGTAGCTGATTGAGGAATGTGCGGGTTTTCGCTGTCTGAAAAGGTTTGTAGGAGAGTGCGGCCTGGGGGCGAAGGCTATGGTCTATCAACCTGCGTCCTACGCGCCAAGCCTCTGAGTATGGTGCAAGGGCGAGTATGGCATTCCAGCCTATCCTTCGACGTATGTGAGCCATATTAGCAGTGTAGCACTTCGAAGAGTACGAAATACACACAGTTCCAAGATGGGCACGCTTGGTCGATCCATGTATCGCATGCCTCGTCTTTCGAAGACCTCCTTTGCAGCTTTGGCCGAATTCACGATCACTATGACCCTTCCAAAGGCAGTCACAGAGATGACATCACCTACAATCGCACGAGTGAGTCCATATCCCTTTGATATCTGGGATTCGCGCACCATACTGTTTAGCCCAAGCCGCGTATGTTACCCACGGCGTTTCTTTCGGTATGTCGAGTAGATTCCCAATGACAGGTAACGCTTTCGGTCCCGGAGGGTAGGACAGAACCCGACTGCTCTTTCGCGTGTCGAGGTAGCGCTTCAAGAGCGCGGAGAATAGTAGAATCGTGAAAGCATCAAGGACATAGATCGAAACAGATAGCATCATGTGGAAATGGCTCTGTGTTCGTGAGGAAGCGCTGTCGGCATCGCTGTTGAGCTTATGTGTGCAAAACGATAGATTTTTCCCATGTCACCGGATTCTCACATGGATGTATGGATGCCTCGCATGGATACGGAGAACCCGGTGAGCCAAGAACTGTAAAGGGACAGTAAGGCAATGAGAAAGGCTTTCTGATCTTATCTCTTACCTGGGTGTTCCATGCCATGCTTCAGAGCAGGGATTACACCAAAATTAAGCTACTATCACCAATTGCAAACTAGTACTATCACTGGTCTTCTGACGCCCAGTCAGTCATGGGTTCATTGCTTGGGGCGATTTTGCCGCCGCATCCTCTCAGAAGACGCTGTTAGTCGAGCTTGAACTTGAACTTGAACTTGATTGACCTCGTTGTCATTCGTGTCGTCCCACGCGACCTCTTGAGGTTGCAGTGCTCGACATAGCGCGCTTGCTGTACCATGTGATGTCAGTCGTTCGCTCTGACGGTGAAATGGAGATAAAACGCACATAAGTAACCCTGCTCGATGTCATAGTCTGACGTCACTTGACTGGGCTTCCCAGTCGAAGATAACCCACCGCGCGTGCGCAAGCCTTCGGACAAAAAGTCTTAGATAACGACGGACCTTGTTTGTGCCCTTGAAGTTTTCAGCGGGGTGATCTGGCCCGGGTTGCCTCTCGTTACGTCTTACGGTTATGTACACATCTTAAGAATGCAATTGGCTTTATTCGCTGGAAAAGAGTGAGTATCAAATGCCGGCGGCAGGCTACGCCGCTACGGTTGCTTCACCTTGTTGAAGACCAACCACACCGGCTACCCGGACCGGTCCAACCGGTTCTGCGTCGGCCGTTCATACCGACACATCCATGATCCTAGTAACGACCTCCCACGACAATTGACTTCAAAACCGGCCACGGGGTATTTCATGAGCGAGCGGCATGCTCGTAGCGTGTCCTATGATGCTTCCATATGCCTAGACTCGCAGTTTATCCAAGGCCGATACCCGTAATCTTCGAAATTCCTCACCAATGAGGAGCCTCGGAAGGTCGGCAACCCTGGTGAAGGTCGTACTTTCGGGAAGCCGCCGGGATCTCTGCTAGTGGGATCTCTGCTATTTTTTCATACAT
This sequence comes from Hericium coralloides, assembly GCA_003675405.1. Taxonomy (NCBI): domain Eukaryota; kingdom Fungi; phylum Basidiomycota; class Agaricomycetes; order Russulales; family Hericiaceae; genus Hericium; species Hericium coralloides. Next base: position 36,039 of record QUOP01000229.1, on the reverse strand, counting down.
AAAGCAGCGACTCAAGTCGGAGCACAGCATGTGTTTCGGGCTTTGTCCTTTTCGCCTTAACGTCCACGACTTGCCCACTCGGAATGTCTTCACCAGGGGATAGACAGCCTGCTATCGCCAACCTCAGCGACCAGGAGAAAGCACCGTCGGTTAACGACTCTCCCGATGCCCCGATAGACATCGAACATGCTGCTGTGGCCGACGATCCACGCAAATGGTCTTTGTTTCGAAAGGTAAGCAGCAATTTGTTTGCAAGTCTGCGGGCCCGGCTCAAATAAAATTTATCAGAACGTCGTTCTGTTCATCGTCGCCAGCGCTTCTTTGATAGCAGGCCTGGCGGCTAACATTTACAATCGTAAGACCAACTATTCATCTGGCTATAGATGGCTGGCCTGAACCTCTGCAGCCGCCATAAACCAGATCAGACAAGAGCTTCATGCCACGAGTGGAGAGATCAGCCTCACCCTTGCCTTGTTCATCCTTTTCCAAGGGGCAGTGCCATTACTCTGGAGTGCGCTCAGCGAGCTCCGGGGTAGGAAGGTACGCAATGAATACTTACTGCTAATATGACATGCGTCGATAGGCTACGCCGGCAGATTGTCTACGTGACATCTATCGCGATCGCCGTTGTCGGCTGCATCGTCGCCGCCGAGGCCCACAGTATCGGCGTCCTCATCGGCATGCGATGTCTGCAAGCAGTAGGGTGAGCGTCGGAGAACTCACAGCTGGACGCACACCCAGTCTCCATCGACTTCCTCCTCGCTCATCACATCCACACGCTCTGCTAGGTCTAGCGCAGTCATGGCAATCGGCGCCGCGACGCTCGCAGACATCTACGAGCCTGCCGAGCGCGGCACGATGATGGGCATCTACTACGCTGCACCTCAACTTGGGCCTGCTCTCGGGCCTATCATCGGCGGCGTGCTCACACAACTCCTTAATTGGCGCGCGACGTTCTGGTTCTTGGTGATCTTCATGGGTTGCACGCTCGTCATGTTTGTTTTCTTCTTCCGCGACACATACCGTCGCGAGCGGAGCCTCGTGTATCAGGCCGTGCTACGGCGCAGTCTCGAACGCCGTGCCCGCCTATCGAATTCATCAAAGAGCTCCAGCAAAACTGAAATATGTCCTGAGGAGGACAAGAAAGCTCCGTTACCGGTTGCAACGGATGAGAAGCCCAGTGCCACGGATCCGAGTGCACCTTCCCCGACGCCCGAAGTCAAAATGTCAATCCGAGACGTGAATCCATTCCCCACACAGATCTTGCTACTAAGACGCTGGAACAACGTCTTCATCTTGATTGCTTCTGGTGAAGCGTTTTCACTCGGTCTCTGCCTTCCACCTTCTCATATCACGTCTACCAGGTCTTTTATGGGGCTACGCATATACTGTCCTGTATACTTGTGCTTTGACGCTCGAGAATGACTACCATTACAATTCACTGAAGACGGGCCTTGTCCTATTGGCGTATGGTATAGGTACGTCATATCATAAATTTAAATTAGATTCTAAGCAGAGCGTAAACCCTATACATCAGGTTGTATGGCAGGCAGCATCCTAGGTGGTCGGTGGTCCGATCACGTCCTGAAGCGCATGAAGGCGAAAAATGGCGGACACATGCATCCTGAGGTATATTCCCTGAGGTTCACACCCTTCTTTGACCTTGCTAACACCTATGCCCTGCAGATGCGCCTCGAGGCCACGAAATGTATCATGCCCTTTTTTCCTATATCTGCCATCGCATACGGCTGGCTGGCCGAGAAACATATCCACATTGCGGCCGTTTGCGTGGCGCTCTTCTTCTCCGGCTTCTTCTCCATGTGCGTGCTCCCTCGCGCTCCCTCTCTGCACTTAGCACGCTCACACGCATGTCTTTCCTCGCAGCTGGATATACTCGAGCACGCTCGCATATATCGTCGATGCCAACAACGGCCGCTCGTCGTCTGCTGTTGCGACGAACAGCTGCTTCCGCGGCACGACCGCGTTCGTGTTTGCAGAGATCGCAGTTCCACTCCGGGTGCGTCCTCCCTTGCTTGCCCCCACTTCCATTAACTTGAGCTTTACTATGCAGAATGCCATGGGCGAAGGCGGTCTGTACAGTCTATGGACAGGCCTCATCATCATCTGCGAGATCCTCGTTTTGCTCGTCTTCTACAAGGGCGGCGCGTGGCGGGAGAAAGGGGAAGCTCGAGAACGTGCCAAAGCATGAGGCGCGCGGAGGGAGGCGCGCTAATATAGATGGGTTTCATTAACGACATAGATGATCTTCATGGCGCATGTAGTCCTAGACTACACTAGACGGACGTCCTGCTATTACACGACGAATTCACGCCTTATGGATGTGGTGGCATCAGCGACCAGAACCCGGGTATTGGATAGCTAGGCGGTCGGTCGCAGCACTACTTGTGGACCTTCGTGGACACGCCTTTACCAAGTCTCGTACTAGAGACACAACAAAAGACGTGTAGCCAACGTGTACCCGTATTTTTTGTTGTGATCGATTGGTGATGCAGTTACATAGCGCCGACTCAGCGTGGGAAGAACGGACACGCTTGGGACAGCGACATTTTGAAGTCACTCAAACCCAACCGTCATGTTCATTCAAGTCCAATCTGATTCTCAGCTTTGCGCTTCGCACTCGAGTATTCCGTGCAGATATGCTTTGATCTTGGGTCGGCACAGCACCATACCGCGTTTCGACCACAAGGTTTCGATACGGAGACCAAATCCGGAATGCCGTTCTTTGCCCAACGTCCATGCAGTCCAGATACTACTGGTTCGGCTGTGGGACTCGAGTCCTTCCTAGGGCTATCTCTGGCACTGTCTAATACTGGTGATGTTTGCAATTTACATTGTAAGGCGCTGATTTTTTTCTATCTCCCTCGACGCAGTTCGACGCCCATCGAAAGGGAAAACTCCGAAGAACGCCGCTTACTACGGAAGGAAAGCGCACCTTGAGAGGCCTGCCTGATCATTGCAATTGACACACCGTTGTCTGTTCACCCTTCGGTCCTTGACGTGACTTCCATACGATCATCGACTCTCAACGCACGGCGTCGCCCTTGCCTAGTGCCCACCCATGTAGCTTCTTATGGTCCCTGTATCCAAGCACGTTGTCCTCCCTACCTGCAAGCTGACCTTGCGGTCTGTGTGGGAATCCCGCGCTCTTGTATCCTGGCCGATCGGGATCCTCATCGAGGCGCGCATGATTCCATTCGATGTTTTCTCGGGGCTGCCTAAGGGAGGAGGGTTTCCTCATCAGTCGATTTTCAATACTGACGCTGATGCGTCACTGCTCACGAGACATAGTCAACTCTTTTGCAGGTGTATTGGCTAGCAGCTGTTCTGATAGAACTCCCATACGCAGTGATGACGGCCGGGCTTACACTCATGGCGAACACGCACAAGCGCTGCGCCGTTCGCGAGGATACCGCTATGTACTCGAGCTCGTGAGTAGAATGGCTCGGCATTCGGAAGGGCTGGCTTCTCAGGGAGCCGAAATGAAATTACACTGGTGATACTATAGAGGATCTCCGTACACGTTGGGTCGGGCACCTCAGCGAACAACCCTCATGTCCTCCTGAATCAAGCTTCGGAAACCCTCGGCTTGCCTCGCCGCGTTGATTGCATGTGTGTACACGCGTGCTACAGGCAGATAGGTGCACGGAAGGCTGTCGTGCGCTGGAGCCGGAATATATGAGCCTCGCCGCCCGTCAGTTGGCTGTCGCTGCCACTAACTGATTTTGCGATGCCAAGGTCCTGCCCTAGGTGCGATTTCGCAACCACCTCATCGGCCTCACCAACGCCGGCCTCACCAACCTCGGCATCCGGATCGGACAAGCAGCCGGGAGGACGAAATTTAGTTGTTTGCATCGATGGGACAGCAAATCAGTTTGGCCTGAAGGCAAGTCATCAGTATTTGGACTCGCCCGAGCATAACTTTGACACATTGTATATTGTAGAACACGAATGTGATCGAACTCTATAGCGAGCTGGTCAACGACGAGGAACAGCTCACTTATTACAATAGCGGCATAGGGACTTATGCCAGACGTGGACGACCAGGTGTACCGATATTGTTGGCCGTCACTCAGACACTAGACATGATGGTAGCGAGGTAGTCATCCTTTGTGACGTCGTGAGTCCTGTATCTCATTTGATGTATTATCAGAACTATCCCCGAGATTGTACAACGAGCATACCGCTGGCTCGCTGAGAATTACCAACGCCACGATCACATCTTCTTATTTGGTGAATTGCTTCCGTTGCGCATTACCTCTCTTTCGCTGATAACTGCGTGAGCTAGGGTTTTCTCGAGGAGCATACGCTGTCCGTATGCTGGCAGCAATGATCCATAAGGTATGGAAGTCACGTCGTCTACGTCTTTGCGTGCCCGCTTTTTGTGACTCGATCACTGGCACACTATAAAGGTCGGTCTAATCCGAAAAGGAAACGAGGAGCAGATTCCATTGTTAGCATCGCATTTCTGTTTTGAGAAGCCAACTCTTGTCTCATCATCTCTCACAGTGCGTATTCTGTATACGAGGATCCAGCCACCGACAAGTCTCCCGAACTCGACCAAGGGAATAATAAAATTTCGGCCATGTTCAAAGATAAACGGATGGATAAGAATACGTCCTTGTTAGAGTTGAAGATGGTCGACCAACATGCCAAAGAGCCCAAGAAGACTATGGCAGAACTTTTCAAAGAGACTTTCTCGAGAGATGCCCCAGTGCATTTTGTCGGCGTGTGGTACATCTTGATTGTCTATACATCTTGTGGGGGCATTATAATAATCAGCTTTGTCCAGGGACACCGTGTCATCAGTGGGGCTAGTTCGACGAAATCCCCATCCTGGGACCAACAATCCGTACACCGCGTGCTACTTTCGGCATGCACTCGCTCTTGACGAACGGCGCGTAAAGTTTCTGCCCGAGTACGCCTGCGGCGGAAAAGGCTTGCATCCGGAGACAAGGTCAGATAGATCGGAACTGGATGGGGCAGGGTCGAATGGGGATCCCGAACTGCCTGACGAGCGTGTCAAAGAAGTCTGGTTCAGTGGGACGCATTCAGACATGTGAGTGATATAAGAGCTTTGCGATCCACGGAATCGGGTTGACACAATTCGCGTACTTAGTGGTGGCGGCAACGTTCCGAACCTTTCTCTCGACAACGGTCCCGCTCCCCTCGTATGGATGTCGTCAGAAGCATATGCAGCAGGACTGAAGTTGCGTTTCACGAAGTTTGGAAGATGGAACACTGTCGGCAGGGTCCACGAATCGCTGAAATCGTTTTGGCGATTCCTTGAATATCTCCCAGTAAAGCGCCTATCATACGCTGAGAAGGACTCGCTTACGCGTCGGTGAGCATCCATAATCATACCTTTCGGCGTCCTAATCCACTGATCATTCTTGCAGATTGCATCTGGGCCAAGGACGTCCTCTGCAACCTGGGCAGCGAGTCCACATCTCGGTCGCCTTGTTTCGTCGCGATCAGTTACCCAGGGCCACGCTTCCTCAGAGCAAAGGCTTGCGCTGGGCGGAGCTTGTGGATAAGTCTCCTCTGCAGAATGAATGGGAAAACGTTATCGAGATTGATGCCCTTGCCGCAAAAGTCCTGGTGTCGAAGATTGTCCAACGCGGTGATGACTTGGATAGGTGTCTGCAATTACTGGCTGCAATGACGAGTTTAAGTACGTGGACTTTTCTTCCTGACACGTCTTTCTTTCCACATCTCCCTGACATTATCTTGAATCAGAGACAGGGCTAGAACTGCTTCGAAACGACCCGCCGGCTGTCCTCTCACTTTATCTCAACGCGCTACGTGTAGGCGAAGGTCAAATCATTATACAGCAAGCTCTACACCGCATCGGAGAAGTCAACGCCTCGGTGTTAGATGCTAGGTATGACAGTTTCCAATCTCTTCCTTCTGCACTGAAAGCATCGATGTAGGCCAGATCTGATGCTCGAGATGGGAACGCTCGTGAGTCAACGGATAACCACTCGCCACGGATTTGAGGTCGTTTTAGGTTTCCTCCATAAGCATAACCTGATGCGCGCGTATCATTTCTTCACTACGTCTCAGGATTCTCGTCTGAAACGTTACCTAAGGCCCGTCGTTCGTTGGGGTGATCTGCAACGAAATTTTATCGTGTCTACCCCAGACTCTGAACACACCTTTATTTGACCTCGAAACCCGATACCTGTCAGTAAAGATCCTAACAATGGCTGCTAGGGACGGCACCGGTATGTGATCCGCCCTCTTAGGGCGAACGTCACTCACCTCCCACGAAATAGCATCATTACGCAGCCAAATAGCCGAGAAGATTGGCAGTATCGTGCTTGACTTGTTGAAAGATATCGCAACTTGGGGGCAGGACCGATTCGACGTCATTCACGAGCTTCTCGAGGAGCTCGCCAGCCATGGTTCGTGCTCTCCTATGTCTCGCTCTTCTCATCCTTGATTCCTGTCTCCTAGCTGAATCATGTGTAATCGCATTCGGAGATATACCCTCGTTGCTGCGTATGTTCAAGGAACTTGCTCCTTCTGAGAACGAAGCAGTGTGTAAGCACATTGTGAGGATTCTGGGGGCTTTGTCGGCTTCCAGTGAGGACTATGCAATAATTGCTTCGACTTTTGTTACTGACGGTCTGACTTATAGAAGAGGGAAGGAGACTGCTGATGGACGAGGGGGGAAAGGTTTTCGTCAACAGTGATCTCTCGATGTATCTGCTCGACGTCTTGATGCGCGGTGCGTCCACTGAGGTCGCATTTCGTTGCTTCTCCCTCTTTGAGACTTGGATTACTTTCGGTCAGACTCTTTTAGCCTCTATTGTACTATTTGTCCTGATTATGCCTTGCTATTCCATGCAGGGGACACTCGACCGTACATCACCGACGCCCAATTCCTGTCGACTCTCTTTTCCACCGTGGCAGCGCGCGATGACCCTGACATACGGAAACGGCTTTTCGCTTTCCTGAGAGAGTTGATGCACTATGGTAGGTCCCGTTGCACCTCCGACTTTTGCCGTACGACTAACTATGACTTCAGACGACATATATTCTCACCTGCTGCAAGACGTCGTGCTTCCTTTGCTGTATAAATCAAAGCTATTTTCGACCTGGTGCTCAGTCATACTCTCAGTGTCGGAATCCTGGCGGGGTGAGAGTAGGCCAGAATTCCTTATTTCCTGGATGCTGACAGCACCATGGACATGGCAGAAAATCATCATCGTAATGTGAAAAACCAATGGCGGGAGGCGGCGGCCATCAAATGGCTACAAGACGGCGCTTCTCACGACCATTTCACCATCGATGTCGACGCTGTTCCAGCAGACCGCACTTTTGTGGAAGATATCAACGAGGCGCTTGGCGCCTATACGGCCAGTGCGTGCTGCTCCTGCTGCACGTTACATGCGTACACTGACCGATCCGGCTATTCTACTAGCTCGCGTCAACGCTGCCATCCCAGGATGGTACGAGGCCGACCCTTCAGAAGTCGAAACGATGTCTGCGTATTCCGCCACGTCCAGTATTCGGCAGGAACGAAACGCCCGTTCAGGATACGGCTCCACGGATTCGTCCACTGGAGAGTTCCGCCGTAGATTAGCGCACGCGCAGGATCGGCCTGTTTCGGACGAGGAAGGCGATCCGCTGGACTCTGGCTATGATACGGGCAAGCGGGCGCAGCGGGGCTCGTGGTATGATAACCTCAAGTTTGCACGGGTTTTCCCTCAGATGTGGACTCAAGGAGACGCGTTCTGAGGCAGCACGATGTCGGCAGTGTGTTAGCGGTCATATGGTAGCATGGGCGTTCGTTATGGTCGTTGTCTGCACCCCGGTTTTGTAGGTCCGGCTTGTAGGATGTGTATCCATGACGATATACCACCGATTTCTTCCGAAGAACTTACTGACCTATCAAATGTACTGAGTTATAATCTTCTGTATAATGTACCTAATCACCAGTGTCCTTACTCCGTCTTCTTTCAGAGGCCTATTATGCGCGGGCAGACTTCGTCATTACGGGACACGGGAGAAAGATGATACAGTGGAGATGAGGGTGAATACAGCGACAATACTGATGGAACGCGTAGCGTGGTAGCAGGAGAAAGATTATGGATTACAGAATGGTTTGACGCCCTCGACTCTGCCTCTAGCGGCACCCAGACATTGCACCGCCTCGAATAAAGATAAGAAAGCTGACGCGACCCGACCAGCAGACGCGCCCCGACCAGCAGGCATCTCACGACGCAGGGATGTCCGTCACGATCTTGACCAGATCCGGGCGCTGCGCGAGCCACACGAGCCGGCGGTCGCAGTCCGCGAACAGCTGCTCCTTGCGCGCGGGGTCCGTCTCGCTCTCCGCCTCGTTGAGCACCTCGATCGCGCTGTTCCACTCCGCGGCGAACGCCTCGACGGAGACGGGCGGCTTCGCAGGCGCGGGGTCGAGCAGCCCCAGTGCGGCCTCGAGCTCGTCGGGTGACATGGACACGTTCTCTTTGATCCATTCTGGTTGGCCGGGGAGGTCAGCGGGGCGGGTGCAAGAGCGTCGTGGGTACTTACGGTCCACAATCTCTTGGTCGATTTCAAAGTCGAAGTCAAAGTTTGGCATCACGGACTGCTCGCCGAACGAGGCTTTCGACAAGTCAGACGGCATCTCAACGGGAGCCGGCGAAGGTGACGACGTCGAGGCGCGGGTGTCCATGTCTTCAACGAGTATTATGTACGCGCTCGAAAGTCTGTTACCAAAACACTGGTATGTCAGTAATCAGCCAATCAGTCGAGATGCTGCAAACGCACCTACTTAGGTGCTGGTGATGGGATGTCGACACCATCAGTCGAATCCCTTCATATTTATGCACCAGGATCCCCAGCGCGCTCCCGAAGATCGGATGCGCCCAAGGACAAGGCGAAGCCTCGAGAACAACAGGCCTGCCCCGCTCGCCACATAGGCTATTGTTACCCCGACTTGGAGCATCAAAAACGTACCTCGAGAAGATAAAAACACGCTCAAAATGGAACGCCTGTGCAGAATGGAAGCAGAACGCACGCCCGAGTCGCCGTTTGGAGAACAATTGGCCCTGGTCACAAGGACGGGCAAGATAAAAGGACTGCCGTATCTGAGCGCTGTATAATCATTACGCCGCCATCGTGCTTTGGCCGCTGCGAGGACCTTCTTCTCGTCATAGCAACGGGTTGAAGACGCCGATTCTCTGAGACAAGGATAAAGTGAACCTCGCGAATCCGACCGGGAATGGGACTGTTGTCTAAATATTCGTTCACTCCTTGTAGGAGATATTGAAGGAAAGCTGAGAGGAAGCTACCTCAACTATCAAGAATAAAATCAACATATATAAGCATTAATGGGGTAGTGGTAACCTGGGTCGTTGCCATCGACCCGCCGGGGGTTCGATTCCCCCTTAATGCATTCGGCGTAAAAAAAATTGTTTTTTTTTTTTTTGGCTCACTCAGACTGGCACATAAGGTTATGCCAATGCAACAAGTTGGTAAAGAACGTATATCATTCCGCGATCCGTATAAAAGAAAGACAGGAAATGGCCGAACACCCGCAACAGCCCTCACACATCAGACCCGACAAGCCCTCACATCTACAACCCTAAACCAAAGCCTGCCCTTTCTTGCTAGACATGTCAAGTGTTCGCTTTGACGACGTCGACGTCGCCCTTGGTCACGGGAATAGACATTTCCTGAGGAGGGGGGTTCTGACGGATGCCGACATGGATGAGGTCCAAACCCAGATTAGGATTAGGGACGTTGTACGTGGGAGGGGGAGGGGGAGGGCCCGCCTGGCGTAGGTGGATGTTGGCGAGGTCGGCCTTGAGTCCGGGGTTCGGGATCATGTACGCGGGCGGGGGAGGGGGAGGACCCATGTCGCGCTTGTTGTCCGAGTAGTGGTGGTAAGTGACAGTACCCAGATTGAATGGCCCGCCGACGCCCACGACCTGGTCATGCTTCGGCGCGCGCTTGTGATCCTCGAAGTTGTGGTACGTGCTGGTGACGCGATCGATGGCGTTGGCGTTGAGAACAGTGTCATCCTTAGCGCGCCTGCTGTGTTTGTCGTCCGTGTTGAGGCTATGGTCTACGACTGGCTCAACGTCGACGACACGGCGTCCGCCAAGGACGGACGCGGCATTGAGGGTGTCACTGCCGAGGTTCCCGGCAGCAGGCAACGAGTTGGCGCGGGGGATATGCTGAGAGCCGAGCGGGCTGTTGACGCTGAAGGTGCCCACTCCGTTGTCGGCAGGGAGAGGGCTGGCGATAGCCGCGGTGGCGCAGAGGCAGAGGGCGAGAAGGCCAGTGAACTTGGGCATGACGGCCATTGTATAGTAATGTGCGAGATAGAGGTGAGGATGAGAAAGCGGAAGAGGAAGGGAGCGCACGAAGAACAGTGGGTTCACTGGACTAGGGGAGAAAACAAACGATGGCCCTCAGAGCCGTTTATATATCCCTCGACGGCGGCTGGCGGGCTTTTGTTTGGCGCGAGACAAAATCCAACATTGGCCAAACCGAGGGGCGCGATCGAACCTATACAGCTTCGAGACTGGCATCCATGAGCATTATCACGGGCTTATGCAAAGCAAGAGTCGTCGAGCAGAAATAAAACATGACTTCCGGAACATACGCACCAGCGATAACCTAGAGAGGAGGAAAATAAGTAGCGTCGGCTGCTCAGAATGGGAGTTGACCATTTGGAAGTGGTGGACGCAACTTGAACATGTTAACGTGCAACGTTGCGGTGTCGGACGTTGGCGCGGATGTGATCGACAGAAGCCTACGGCCTCGCATGGCCGACGTCAACGCGATAAATTGTTCGTCCAACAATTTTCAGAACGGTCAAGAGCGATGCTTGAAGATACGTTACAACATCCCACAGCAGCTCAGACTGGGGATCCAACAGGATGCGTAGCGACCGGCACCGACCCATCACGATATGCTTTTGCAGAAAGCATAGCTCCAGACAGACGAACTGTCCGCGACCTAAGAACAGAGTTCAGCGAGTTACTTCCGAAAGTTCGGAACAAGACTTGACACGGTCCGATCATTGCGACGGAGAAGCACGCTCCTTCGATACAATATAGCAACATATAGACATCACGACACGATGCTCGCATGGTCATATACTCTGTGAGACTCGCGAACGGGGACGTGTTCCCTCACCCATTGTGATGTCTCAATAGTGGCGTTCAGCAGCATGTCCAGCGGTTGCAGCGCCCATGACTGGTCTGCTGGTCCGGGAGGGTTAATCGCCAACGCCGCAGATGTGAGGTACGTATGATATGGATCTGCCAATACTGTCAGTCCAGCCCGACGAGCCCGCGATGCAATGGACGCATACCAGGATGCTCCCCGGGCGCTTTTGCGATGCCACCGAATTTGTATTGACAGCAAGCAACGAAAGAGCGGAGCGCAGATGTGTCGATAAGCGCGTTCTCGCCGAGGATCTGGGGGGAAAATATTGTATCAGGGAATGATACGAGGGACGATGCAGCAGAAGCGACGGACAGCTAGTGAAGAACCACACCAGAAACAGTAGCAGGCATCGGGAGCCTTGCCGGTACGACCGCAGAACCCGCCAGCTGGGTCCTGGTTCTGCATCAGCCAGCGGATTGTCTTCTTGCGCTCCGCTATCGTAAGTGCGAGAGACGCAGGAATGAGATGCTGTGGGACAAGGTGAAGGCACGCCAGAGCACAGTAAGTCGTTCCTCCTAAATGGGCTTTAGGAAAAGACGTCGGCGATCCAGGTTCTAGACACACCTTGCGCTTCGCAGTATAATGCTTGACCATAACCGCCTTCGTATGTCTGTTAGACAGGAGCAAAAGTAATCAGATCAAACAAGTATTCAAGTACGAGGTGCAATCGAGTACATACTCGACATTTCTTCACGAAGGCGAGGGCTCGAGGGATGTCAATGCCGGACCAGTCGTCGAGCATACTGCTCAGGGCAAACGCGCAGTAACTCATGCGCAGATCCGAGTCACCCGCACCCGGAGTTGTAGAGAAACTAGGAAGGCAGATGGAGAACACATGCTGGAAAGTCACCGCGACCACATACCTCCCGTCACTATCCTGACATGCCGCGATAAAACGGACAATCCCTGTCCGATCTAGCTGCGAGAAGTCATCGCGGAGGATGGCGAGCGATAGGACAGCGGTGTAGGTCATTATCATGTTTGGTCTTGAATAGTCAGAGTATTCAGCCTGCTTTGACACGCGAAGAATGCACACCGTCGTTACTGTTGATCCAGAATCCACATAAGAGAAACGCGTACGAACGAGTCCTTTTGACCGATCATGATCTTCAGTCGTCATGAACGGACTTGGCCGAAAGCCGCCTCCAAAGGCGCCTCCTAGATGAATGGCAAGGATCACATGCTGATCGGGATGGACGGGACGGAGCAGGAGACGCACTGGCTTGCTGCGCCCATATCCAATTTCTCCAGCCATCCCTGTCGGCCTCGCTTGTCTTCTGCGAGATCAAACCGAGGACATCGAGCGTCCCGAGGCAGTAGAACGACAGCGCCATCCTTCACAAATCAGCACTTTCAGCACAGATATTGGCTCTGTATGTTTTGCAGTCCGACGCGGTGGGGTTGGATGACATACCGAGAAGAATCTATTTCTTCCATGCTGTCTGGCAAGCCAGCAATGCAGCGTTTACAGTGCATAACATGGCCTGACTTGTTGAAGGGAGGTAATGAGTTCATGGTGGAAGACATGGTAGAGGTTTTGTCGGGGACGACTCGTCGAGAGGAAGATGGCAAGGGGAGGATGTCAATTATTATTTAGATTTTGTCGTCTAAGTTCGGGTGTAAGTACTTATCGGCGATCATAGCCCGGATGCTGTGGCTCCGCCCAGTTGCCGCTTAGCGACTCACGCCAGCAGCGAGCTCTAGCGCAGACCGCCACCACCCCCAGGCTTCAACAGACCCGGCCCATCATTACCCTCGACCTTCGCCCGCCATGGACCGCCTCGAATCGCTGGGAAGCACGCTCTCTAACCTCACGATGTACGACATCAAGAGTATGTACAACCAGGTGAGCGTGGCCGCGACCTCGATGTCGGGGTCAAGCACCGGCCCGGGCTAAGCAAACGTTGGTTTTTGCAGGCGAAGAATGTCGTGCTGAATGTGAGCGAGATGGAGGCGAAGGTGCGGGAGGCCACCAATGACGATCCTTGGTGCGTTGTTGTGAGCGGCGTCCAGGGAAGCTCTATTGACGTGTTTCGGCTTGGCGACTAGGGGAGCGAGTTCGACGCTCATGCAAGATATAGCCCAGGGGTGCGTCATTATATGTGTCTAAGCAAGCTCTGGATGACGAAAGATCATTTATAGAACATTTAATTTGTGCGTGCTATCTCGGTGCATTGGGGACTGTCTTTCTAAAGGCAACCGCCAGCCAAAACTTTAACGAGATCATGCCATGTATCTACTCACAGTTCATGGAGAAAGAGGCGCGTCAGTGGAGACAGATATACAAGGTAGGTCGAGCCCGTGATATCGAGAGATGTTCATCAATGGTCGCTCATGGTTGTGTGCTGTCCAGGCTCTCCAGTTACTCGAGTATCTAGTGAAAAACGGAAGCGAACGCGTCATTGACGATGCACGGTCCCACATTTCTACGATCAAAATGCTCAGGAATTTCCATTACATTGATGACAAGGGCAAAGACCAGGGCATAAACGGTGCGAGATCATCTACATATTACTACCGTCTGAATGCTGAATCCATGCTTCAAGTCCGCAATCGGTCGCGGGAGATCGTCGAGCTGCTCTCCGACGTTGAGAAAATCCGCCAGGAGAGAAGAAAGGCCAAGGCCAACAGGAGCAAGTACATCGGCACTGGAAGTGATGGAATGAGCTTCAGCTCCGCCGGCGGTCGATACGGTGGATTTGGAAGTGACAGTCTTGGAAGCTCGTCTTTCGGATCGTACGGCGGCGGATACGGCGAGCGCGCTAGTGGTATGGATAGAGGCACGTTTCTTATCTTAGTGATCAATGCAGAGACTGACGGGTATCGCGTCTAAGCAGAATATAACACCAGCGGTGGAAGCGGTGGATTCCGGGATGAGAGCTCCCGGAAAGGATATGAGGAATACGATGCAGGAGACTATGAGGAGGGCCCGCGCCGGTCTGACTCCACCTCTCGCCGGACTACTGCCGCCAGCACGTCACGCTCTTCGACCTTGCCCACGAGTCGCTCTGCCCCCGCGAAGGCTCCTGAACCTGTTCCAGAAGTGGATCTACTCGGTGGTTTCGGGGACGACGAGCCCGTCGCTGCTCCCGCCAAGGCCGAAAAGGCCTTGCCCGCTCTGACTGCCCTTAACGTCTCCACCGACGGTGAGCCACCTCATTCTCGCATCATTGGACGTCCATTCATATAATAATCCAACGCAGGCGACGACGAATTTGCCGACTTCCAGGCGGCGCCGCCATCCGCGCCCGCCACCAAGCCAAACCTCATGGACATCCTCAACGCGTCCACGCCAGCTGCAGCGCCCTCCGCGCACGCCTCGCGCTCCTCAATCGCCTCGCCCGTGCAGACGCCCTCGTACAACGCGTTCCCCGCCATGGCCGCCCAAGCCCGCCCCGCGTCTTACGTCGCCTCGCCGCCCCCAACCACAGCCTCGCCCTCCCTCTTCTCGCAGGCGCCCCTCGCGCCAACGCCCTCGGTAAAGTCGCCGCCGCCGCGTGTGGGCGTCACCAGCCCAAGCTCAAGCTCGACGGCGTCCGCGAAGCCCGCGGGCAACTTCGACGACCTCTGGTCGATGTCGCTTGGCTCGTCGGGCTCGAAGCCCGCGACGCCCACGGGCGCGCCCAAGTCGATCAAGGACCTCGCGAACGAGAAGGCGCAGGCGGGCATTTGGGGAACCGGCAAGGCGCCCGCTGGCCAGGCACAGCGGCCGGGGATGGGGAGTTCGTTTGGCTCGTTTGCGGGCCCGGCTGTGTCATCGACGTCGTCGGCCCCTGCGGGCGGGTCGGACGACTTGTTGCTGTGAAGGGCAGTAGAGCTGGTACTTATCTTTGTTGGTAGAGCGAGCCCTGTTGGGCAATGGATGTGATTTTGTTTCTGGCATTTTTTGTGGAGTTTGTTGAAGATTGCACCTTTGTTCTCACTCTGTGATATCGATGACTCGAGATGCGTTTCGCGTCGAACCGTCGACGCCTTCATGGTCGTCAACATCAAGATATAACATAACATAAAACAAGATAAAGAGGGCTGATAGATAAGTCATATACTCATCCGACTCCCTTTCTTTCCGCCACGTGCGAGTGCAGAATACAGCGAGAATGTAAAGCTCTCGAGCTGAGGGGATTCGTCGATGTCATACTACTCAATTTCGATGTGAACGATGTAGATTGGGTGGTGAGCGAGATGCCAAGGATAGGTACGGAGAAGTTCGAACGCACCATAGACACGATCACTATCTCCTCGATGAAAGCTGCGAGCCGTTCCATTGTAACAGCCTCGTCACGCACGAGGATCTTGGAAAAGAGGGTGGCCAGAAAGTCATCGTCAGTGATAAACCCTGCAGTGTTCTCTGAACGGTAGATATGTATGTTCAGTATAGAATCATATATGAGAGACGGAAGGAAATCTGACCGAAAGCGAGGAGCTTCTCAAAAAATTCGAAGCAGAGAAGTGCGAGCTCGACACTTCCGTACTCCAACACTTTGAGCAGATATTCCAAGAGACCGACCAAGTTGATGAAGACACTGCCCTCCTCGACGATATGCATTTCCGTGTACGCAAGTGCACGTCCTCCCTCTTCTATGAGCCATGTACCTCCCTTCTCTATTACGACTGTCAGCGACGCTGAAACGAAAAAAGGAGCTTGGCATTCAAATGCGACTCACTGGAAGCAGACAATGCACCAAACACTCTGATACAATGCTCAGATATCTCTGTGGGAGCCCCATCATCTGGAGAAGTAACGTCCTTGAACAACTGCAATAAGGAAGGCACATTTTGGAACACGATCGTTCGTGAGTCGGCTAGAAAGGGGGATGAACTGGAGCAAGTCCAAGTGAATAGACGTTCAAACCATGGAGAATGAGCTCCTTAAGAAGCTCGGAAACCGCGTCGAAAGATTCTCCCCACATTGCGCTGTCTCTTAGTAAATCGACCATACAGTCGCTGATATTCTGAGCTATGCGGCAACGCAACAGACCTGCACCGGGGGAAATCAGGTGGAGTGTTCCCTGCAAATGAGCTACATTGATAATGTTACGCACCGTCGCCCCCAGTAGCGGCCATGATCAGTATCTTTATTGACATGCACCGGGTTTCGCGATCGAAGAAGGTGGTGCTCCCCAAAGGCACCCATTCTAAGATTTCGTCGCAAATCATCCTCGCGAATGACGCTCCTATTGCATGTCAGTGAGCACCTTGAGAAATGACGAGATAGGATTGCGTACGCATCAGGCTATGTTTGTGCAGGAAAAATACAACTGTCTCAAATCCTTGCTTCGAGCTCTTCAATTCTGCGATCTTTTCTTTCATGTCGGACATCACATCTGGCCTGCCAAGTGTCACAGGACCGTTGACGTAGAAGGAGCATTGTGAAAGGATCATACCTGTCCAAGGTTACGCCGTTGACTGTTCCAATACGGTCCAGAGCGCGCTGTATGATGCCCTGACCCTCCGCTTGTGTCTTTTTCTGCCATTCTACCATCGTACGATAGAGTGAGAGGACAGAAGCCGGGTCATTTTGGAACTGCTCTAGTCCGGTATCTGAGATTAGACATGTGAGGAAAACGTAGAAATAAGCATACGGCTCGGGAAATACCCACTCAGTCTCGTCATGGTAGTCAGTAATTTTAAACACCTGTCAAGGTCGTCGCCGTGTTGATCAATCTCCCGTACTAGGAACTTGGCAGCAAATGTGTCGATATCGAAAAGACTTTCCCATGCGTCGCTCTGCAAAGGGGGTTCTACATTTGACACAAGCTCCGTCCAGCATAAAACGCTGCTCTCGGGGAGCGTTGCCCTGGGTAAGCGGTCGTGATAGAATAAGGCGACAGAGATATGAACTCTCTGTCCAGACAGCATGGGACGTCCTCGACCCCGATGCAATCTGAGGGAGCTGTCAGCAAATATCCTAGACGCTGGCAGAGCGAAACTACGGCCACTTACTGACGTGTGAGCGAATCTCTTCCGGCATACGAATATTGTTTTATTGGGATGTATTCGATGATTCTCCAAAATGATTTCAATGATTCATGAATAAGGCCCAAAGACTTGGCGACCGGACCAACGGTATTCCATTTTTCAAGTGCGGTGGAATCAAACTCTACGCCTTGAGCTTTGGCTTCCATCACCATCCACACAAGAGGGGCGGGGCCGTTATCCAGAGATAGATTGGGAACGTTACCGCCACCACTGTAGCCAAAAAGTCAGCTCAAGCCGAACAATCGTATACTCACGAGTATCTCCCTACATGTCTGAATGTGTTCCGCTGAACCAGACCTCTTTGACACGCTCGCCTGACTGCTTCCAGTCTGGACCAGGAGCCTGGCTTTCCCCACCGCACGCGTACTCAGGGAGGTATTTAACACGTCGTTCATCAAGAGCAAGTGCATGCCGAAAGAAACAGGCGGTGTGTGGATTATTGGTGCCAGGATGGGCGTTTCGTCGAACCAGCCCAATGGATGACACAGTATCCCTGGTGAAGTTGGATCATTGCGGATTTGCGAGGACTATCGAGACTCACCACACGCCGACAAAATGGACTGAGGCGTTGCTGGAGAATGTGTCCTTGAATATTTTTGCCATAGGTTGTTTACTCCCTTTTCTGTCCTTATTTGTGAAGATGTTCCAAGATGCCCCAGTCGGCACGGCCTCCGTAGTCGGATCCTTGTAGATGGCATATGCACTGTGGAGAGGTTGCGAAATTTCAGTCTGGCCATCGTGATAAGGACGCAATTCCTACAATGGTATCTGTTCTTCATTTCCCTTATGGATCAGACCGACCTTACAGTGGGTTGAGCCACCATGCGAGGCACGGATAGGTTCAAAACCGATGGCTTTCACACCTTGTGAATCATCGCAGCCAGGATACGGACGGCGTATGCCCCTCGAGAAAATCCTACGCCATAGATTCGCTCATCAGCAGGCCGGCAAATGGGCAAGACAAGGAACTGACCAAATAAGTAGATACGATCATTCTTTTTGTTTTGATAGTTTTCAGATAGCCAGCGATATGCTCGAAGCACAATTTTGGAAATCTTCCTGGTAGAAGATGAAGAATGATGACGCCTTGAAGAAAATAATGAGAGTTGAAGCCTGCCTTGCCGTCATAGCTTCTGTCCAACGTATGGCACCCTTCAGCGTCCGCATGACTGCGCCATCATTACCAGGATATGTTCCTATGCCACTGTTGTAGTAAGTAAGCTGCCCCCCGTTATTAGTGAGATGGCTGTAGAGTTCAATGACGTTCGTATTCTAAAATTTAATAGATCGAGTTATGTTTGCATTCGCCGGTTTCAAGATACTGACGCACCCGCACACTAAACTGGTTCATGGTCCCATCGATGCAAACGACCAAGTTTCGTCCGTCTGGCGTTCCATTGTCCGGCTCGGACACCGAGGTTGGTAGCGTAGCGGTGGGATTGCAGGCGGAACAGAATCTCGTCATGAAAATGGATGGCCGCTGCGGTCATCGGAAACCTGGTCGTCCTTATGTATCTGGGTCGAAGTCATGAGAGCTTTCCACCTAGCTGTCACCTGGAATAGCATCCACATACTACATACATACGTTCCGTGCCCGCTTTGGCCTCGCCTTCGGGGTCCGTGTGACTTCGGTGGTATCACTGGAGTATAGATTATGAATGAGACGCTCGGAAGTCGGTCGGAACGCCCGTCAGACACACCTATTCCCCATGAGAGTCGTGCAGATGTTTGTCAATGTCCCTGTTCCAATTGATTATTATGTCCGTGCTGCTTAAAAGTTCAGCGTTCCTTTACCAAGGTATATTTATTTGCATGAGCCCCGAGGGAATATTGAACTGAACTAGTTTATCTTGGGGTAACAAACGCGTCGATCAGCCAGGATCCAGGAGCGCTTCGAAACAGCGTGAAAGGTCATATTAGGGCCGAACACGGATGAATCGGATATAGTTGGAAGCAGAAACCGTATGATCACATTCGCAGGCGTCGCTGACGGGTGAGTAAACAGGCCGAGGAATGTTGCAAAGTCGGGGGAGTACCACGGCAGAAGCCTCATAGACAACCTGTGGCGTGTTCTGCTGAGCCACCGCACGCTTAGATTTTCTTCCCATTTTCGCGCATTGTTTTGAAGGATTAATGTGAATAGAAATGCATGCATGCGACCCTCGGATCAGAGCTGTCGAGAACCGAGCGAGGGTCGTGAGCAGGTCTGACTGACTTGACTTTATATGTCACGCCGGAACCAACACGCAGAGTTCTTGAGCTAAGACCTTGACGTCCAGTAAGCTTTCGAACGTGTTGAGATGAATAAGACAGATACGGTGGTAGTTCCTCAAGTTTTTCTGGCCGGGTCGCCAAAAAAGTGGTGCATGTTTCTGCACATGGAGCCATGTCAATCCACGTTTGCTCGCCGAGCTGCTGTTCATCTCTCCAGAGGTGTCATCAAAGGTAACGTTGTATTGCTTATATGAGTTACGCACATCGTTCTGCTCAAACGTCATTAGAACCTCTGATGCTGAGCAGTTCAAGCACGCGGCAGAGGAGCGCAAGACCCGTGAACGTTTGAACTGTGTTATCGACTGCCGAGAGTTCGGCGGCAATGCCGCATGCCGAATCTAAAGCTCCGATGTCAGCCATATTCGGTATCGCTATAGGTAAGAGTAAATGACGCTTACACGAAGACGCGCCTAAGTAGTATTCAAACTGCATGCCGTTCAAGTTCAAGCAGTATGCCCCATATGACCACTTTATCACCGGGCGATCCTATTAAGCGAGGGACAGGAAGCCTATCTAGAAGGCATAGACATCGAGCGGCAAGTTAAAAATGGCCAAGTGAGACGCTGAATGATTATGGAAGGCCGGAGTTGAAGTCAATATAAAGATACCGTGTAAAGGTGAAGACCCCGACTAGTACAGTACAGCCTGTACCGCACGCCCGTTACGAGCGCTGTGCCGTGTACTCAGTGCACTCCACACTGCGTCCAAAAGAGAGTAAACACACCGGCGTGGTCCAATACCTTGGGGTCCGGATAGGACTCGCGGATGTGGACGTTCTGCTTTCTGGTGACGTATTCAAATCCCGGAAACCGTTGTGTGGCACCCCTCCCGGAATAGCCGAACAGACTTTGTCGCCGAGGGATATGCTCAGCACAATGGCATGCAGACAGACAAAATCGACTTGAAGTTGCGTTGAAGGCTGCAATTGCAGCCACTGTCGGAATTGCAGAAGTCGAAGTGATGGCGAAGGGCCCGTGAACCTCGAGTCGCAATATTGAACTCGAGCGCTCGACCGAGTCGACGCAGCCAATGCGGGCGGGCCGGTCCCGGTCCGTCGGTATCGGACTCAGTGCACAAACTCAACCTCTCCGAATTGTCTTTCGCCACTTCCCAACACCGTCGCTACAACGGCTTTCACGATTTTAATATCCCTCAAACCGACGCTGTTCCTCGGATTCCTGTAGTTCGAAGCATCGCGGCTTGAACCGCGAATGTAATTATCTCGCAGTGGGATCTAGAATGGGTATGTATTGAAGTACGCCCGCAGAGCGCCCGGGACTGTCTGGTAGTGGCCATGGTGGGTGGGTTGAAATACTTATCAATTCCTTCTATTGGGGCTGCTCAATTCTGGGATGGACACTAGCCGATGGATAGAGACGTTAAGCGATGGTCGGTGGGATTGTTAAGCCGGGCAAGGGGGATGCGGGATGTTAAAACAAAACATATGGTCGAATTTTCTGATAGTGGGTCATACGGTCGGACTAAGTATGTATGTAATCAGGCACATATCCATATATGGAAATTGATAAGATAAGATTTGTTGAACTACCACTATCCCGCACAAGAGGGAGGCAAGATCCGCGATCGGGACACCCACCTCTTTCTCTGGTGGGTGGGTACCCGGTGTACGGGGTCCATATCTGGCGCTCTCGAAGGATTTCGCGCTGTAAAGCCGTAGATTTTTGTATGCCCTGTTCCTCGGATAAAAGTTGTGCTTTAAATACGTAGAACGACTGCATCGGTATAGATATATCTCTCTTCCGCGTTTGCACTGCAGATATAGAGGTACAATTGAACAAATGAGCAATCATTATCTGAGGGATCGTGGAGTGCACGTGACCGCGACGGCGAACTCTCGACGTGCGTTTCTTCCCCGCACTTACTTGGAAGTTGAATGAAGTGGAACTCGATGTTGTGATCTTGAAGCTCTGGGAGACCGTGGGCCGTAACAATGCGACGAAGCAGATTCCTCACTTTCGCTATGTTTGCTTTGATCTCAGTTATCTCTCTCATCTCGCACTATGTTTTAATGTCCTTCCTACAAGTGGAGGTTGGATGGCAGCTCTTCGACATACTCGATAATCACATTTACTGGTCTTGCATATCTCTTACATATTTTGTCTACCTATCTCTTATTACTCATTGAATTCCTGCTACACTTGCTAAGAGACAGCGATTGAAAAGTAATTAGTGCGACGCGACGCGTTCAGGCCCAAGACGCGTCGAGGGCTCGGCCTTTCTCGGAGCCGAGTATTTCCGGTGTCTATACATGGCAAGTCGGTGGCCCCTACCCAGTGTACGGGGTCCCGAATTATTTCGAGGTGGGTGTCGGGATTATTTTTTCTGCCTCCCTCTTGATCCCGCACATCGATATCACTCTCTACGCCATTTACACCTTTGTCCTTCAATGCACGCCTCACATGTCCATCGCTTTGGTGCCATATCAAGGTACATACACTCTAGATGGTACTGAAAGACAGAGGTGAGTATAATTGCAGAAAAAATACCCTCTAATTAGTACTCACCCAACGAGTATCACAGCTAGGCTTTCCGCATTCAATAACGTCCTTTCCCCCAGCTTGTGCCTGCTCCCTGCAAACACCCCGAGGCATCCTTCTCGACCATGACCCACAGCGATGCAAACCGCCGCCGAAAATGCAGGTATGTCTTCAGCCTTGACGACGCCTGCACGAGCCAGATCCTGCAGGTGCCATTACCTGCCTCGCTCGTGCGGTGGTACGCGACCGGTGTGGGTGCGTTGTCCTCAGCCCACACGTCGTCCTTTTACGGCGCATGCGTGGACCCATTGTGCATGTCCACCTCGTACGCAGTGGACCAGTCCACGTGTGCATGCGTCAGCCAGCCCGTGTAGAGGTGGTCCTGCCATGTGCGCAGCGCGGTGAGGGTGTGTGCATCAGTGAAGGCGGCAGGGCTGGGGTTGGTGTGGTCGGCGCAGGGCAGGTAGACGGCGCTGCCGGCGTGATCGCCGTCGGTCACCTCAGGCAGGTACTACCCATCCCGACCAATATCTTTGTTTGACAGTCTGGGCATGGAACACAGCCGTCCTCATCAATATGTAGGTCCATCTGTGTATCAGGTAGGATTGTTAGTACTGGTACACCATCCTGTATGACAAAATAAATGAGACCTTGTTGCTTAGCTGCTATCTTTATGACTTTTGAGACTTCTCGAAGCAGGACAGGGTGGGTTCTGAGTATCCCAATGAGGCAACCATAACCCTAATACAACCTTAACGTGGGTCTACATTTGTGTGGTCAATATTTTCGGTAAGCCGACCTACACCCTAACTAACTATCTAACCCCCTGTCACGGATTAACATCCCGCACCCCCCTTGAAGCCGGGTTTCCGACGCCGAGGAATTCTCGCTGAGTAAATATTCTGAGTTTGAATTCGATCCAAGCAGAGAGAGCCTCCGAGTATGAGCATGACATCGCGTTAGTGAAAGATGTGCACACTTCCCGCATCGACCTGCCGTCAACCTGCTGCACGTGTCGATGGGGCGGGCCTGTGCGGAAGATTTGCGATTGAACGAGCAATTGTACGCACACTGGCACGCTGCGCCTCGCTGCGCGCTACTGCTCCGTGTGGGTTAGGGTTATTTCAAGGCATGGTTCACTTGCATAATTGAACACATCGATCGCCCATGCGCGCACAAAGACAAGCTCTTCAGCAAAGTGATTCTTCTGAATCACCGCATCCTTCATATTCTTATGGTGTTTTTTACTTTGTTCTGAGACAAGCATGGTATGCAAGCTTGCACACGGCTCGTCTGTATATTCAAACTCAGAACATTTCCTCGGCGTCCATCTCGAGAATTCCTCGGCGTCGGAAACGCGGCTTAACCATTCCACCGACTATCGCTTAACGTCTCTATCATCTGAAATAATCTAAATTTATATAGCTACCAGTCACAGTTATCTAAGCTTTGAGAAGCTATATACAAGCCTTATATAGGTATATAGGTCTATGGTAGCTATATAGACTATATAGCCTTATATGCCATCTATGTAGTCCTATATAGCAAGCAACCACAGCTATGAAAGCTATGGACATGTCCTTACTTGCTATAGAACCTATGTATCCTATGCCACCTACATAACCTTATAAGTGTAAGCTATATGCTATAGTACCTATGGTATATCTAGCAACTATACCCATTATATATATAATATTAGTCACACCAGAGTATTACTCAAATCAATAAATATGATTTTAATGCTAACTAATTACAAAGACGAAAACAATCTAATTACGGGCACTGGCACCATTAAGTACCATCAAGCGCCGGTGCCTATTGAGCATGCAGAGGGCGTGGAGATGGAGCATGAGTGGCTATGCATAGGCGCGTGCGCATGCGGGGCGGATCGCGCGAGGACAGGGCACGCGAGACCAGGGTGTTGGACACGGATACGGGGCGTCCTGCGCGGGCGCAGGGCATTGAGCTGCGTGCGCGGGACGTTGAGCACGACGGCGCGTGTGTGGGGCATCGCTCGGGCGGGGGAGGTGTTTCGCGCGCACGAGGGGCTTATGATGTGGATGCAGGGCATCGCACGCGCGTTGCCGTGAGAGCGGGGCCATGCATGTGCATGAACAGGCATCCGTGTGGGCACGCGGGGTGTTGAGTGGGCGCGTGGCATGTGGCACGGGCGCGGGCATGCTCCCCGGGCGCGTGAGATGTCGCGCAGGCGCAAGGGGCGTTGAGGACTCGCGCGGGGCGTTGACCGTGTGCAGGAGATGTTTTGCACGCGCAAAGGGTCTTGAGAGAGCGTGCGGGCGTTCTACACATGCGCAGGGCGTCAAACGGGCGCGTGGGTGCTGAACGCCCGCACGCGGGGTGTCGAGGGCACACGCGGGGCGATGAGGGCATGCGCGGGGCGGTGAGGGCATGCGCAGGGCGGTGAGGTGCATGGGCAGGCGTGCTGGGCGTTGTCGCGGGCGCGTGGGGTGTCGTGGACGCGCACTGGGCCTTGAGCAGATGCATGGGGACGGGGTATTGTGCAGAGATGGGGGCAGACGCCCGCTGACGTGGCCCGTGTGCGCACGTCGTTGACGGCACGCAGACAGCATGCATGGGGTGCGAGTGCATAGTCCGCGACCCTGCGCACGTTTGTGTGTGCGAAAGGCGGAGCGGGGGCGTGGAGGTTGTTTGGGGCTGCGGCCGAGTGTCGTGGCATGTTGGAGTTGCGCGCGGGATGTAGGAGCTGCGGGCGAGGCACGGGCGTCGCGTGGATGGTGTGCGGAGGGCGCAGTGGGGATGCGGAGGGCGCGGAGGGGTCGTGGAGGGTCGAGGGAGGAAGTACGTCGAGAGTATCGCTCGAAAAACGAGCGATACTCTCTTTGTTAGTGCAGAAACTAGAGAGATAAGTTTATGTTGCTTACCTGATTACCCTCTACCTGCTACTTAAGCCTCTAGCCTTCGAGATTGAGGACGACGGGCGAACGAGCAAGGAGATAGCGAGGGAGCGAAGGAGACAACAAAGAAAGAGAGCGAGAAGGAGAAACAAACGTGGAAGTCAACGCGCGTTCAGTGCTTCAGCCACCGAACGAGCGAAGCTGCGTTGTACGAGCCTCAACAAATCAAATAAAATCGTATAAATTCAGCGAAAAAGGCTGCAATGATAGATAATACATTAGTTCAGAATGCATGAGAATGCTATTGATATATTGCACCGTGAATGCCTGAGCAACCGCCTCAACTTACTCAAGTCTGCCAGCCAGTCCCTGATGCGGCCCTCGGCAGCGCCCGGCAGCCACGATTCTCGGCTTCTCCCGGGATTCGTATATAGAGCTCGCACGACGCGCGTTACCTCTTGTCTTTTAACCCCCACCATCCCATACCACGTCGACGACTTCATCGTCATCCTCCTGCTCGCTCGTCGTCGTCATCCTCTGCTTGCTCGCTCATCTGAGAAAACAGAAATCTACATAGCAGCAAGTCCTATTATGGGTGCTATCAGTCAGCTATGGAGGCTATGAAGCTGAACAGCATAGCTATGGAGAGCTATGGGGGCTATGATAGCCTACATAGCATCAAGTGTTACATACATAGGATGCCATAGCCTCTATAGCCAGAGGTGCCATATACATACAACTATGATACTTACTAAGGGGAACTATGCCTACTATGACTACTACAGGCCTTATGGTAAGTCACCTTGGCAATCAAAATATTATGTCAGAATTTTCTTATATTAGACTGTAGACTACTACAGGCACAGAAGCTACAAAATCTAACACTAACTACTTAGTAAGTAAAGGCCTTGCGAGTGCGCGGACAGGCGTGCACTCTCGTTGCCGTGCGTGGGCAAGTGCATGCTATCGAGCGTGCGACGGGGCAGGCACACACTGGCATTGCCATGCGCATGGTGTCCGGGAGATGCGCGGCGCCGTGCGCGGGTACACGCATGCTCGCGGGACCCTGCGCGAGCGTGTGCGGGCATGCGTCGTCGGACACACGCGCACGGCGTGCTGTCCGGGGCCTGCGAGGCCTGCGCGCGCTGGCACCGTCGTATGCGGGTAGGCACGAGCGGGGCTGGCAGATGCGCGCGCGGCGTCCACGCGGTTGTCCGGGAGTGCGAGGGCCTGCGCTGGCTTGGCCTTGTGCACCAGCGTGCATGGCCACTGGCAAGCCACACGCGCGCTCGCGTACATGCACTGACAGGGCCGTGCGCACCCTGTCCGGGACGTGAGTGGCCGTGCGCGCGTGCAGGACGCCGCCCTGGGCATGTGCGCACAGCCGGGACCTCCACGGGCTTGCCCGCCGTGCGTCACCATGCCCGCGCTCGCATGGACGTGCGTGGCCGCGCACTTGTGTGCGGGAGTGCGTGCGTGCGCTGGCGAGGCCGTCCGCGGGCGTGCATGGCCGTGTGGTGTCCGCGAGTGTGCCATCGACGGCGCGAAGGTGTTGGCGTGCGGGGGCTGTGAGATGCTGCGCCCGCACGGACTTGGTGATGGCGTACGGAGGGCGTTGAGCGCGTACGGGGTGTGCAGAAAGCCCGGGAGGCCGGGCGAACGACGCTGAACGACGTCGTGCCCCGTTGCCACGGCAACGAGACATGACGACGCGGACGCGGATGCCATCGTCGGTGGATGGGGGAAACGGGAGGCTCGTGGGGATGGGAGATCCACGCACGAGCTGCCGAACTTGCGCGCACGCGGCCAGGTCCGTGCGCAGCTGCTGGTGACGCGCAGGGCGGCGGGGCTGCTGGCGGCGTGTTCGAGAAGCAGGCAGGGCGCTGGCGACGTGGCGGAGAGAAGGCGATGCGGAAGGGGAGGTCGGAGATGGGATGGGCAAGGCGTCGTGGATGTCGAAGAACGAGAGTATCGCTCGAGAACGAGCGATACTCTCTTTATTAGTACGAGCAATGCTAATAAACTAAGTGGTTTTACTTACCTTGCATCCCTCTGTGCCCCTTCGAGACCCTCCCGCATTCGAACCCACGAGTTAGAGAAAAGAACGGCTGAGGGACAAGGAGGGGAGGGGCTAGTGGCAATGATGAACGAAGTCGTAAGGAACATGCAGCTCGACGAGCCTTCGGTGCTTCAGCTACCGAACGCGCCCGAGTTCAACTGTTTCGAGCTTCGCAAATCGAATAAAACAACTTAAATTCTGCGAAAAAGACTACAGCTAGCACCCATCTATTAAATTACATCGTATGAGATGCATATCTAGTTTAGCTACTCTAAGCTACTGGGCAACGAAATGAACTTACGGAAATCTGGCAATTAGCCTCTGGCGCGATGCCCGGCAACACCCGGCCCGACCTCGGCAGCCACATTTGGCGCTCCGCTCGCCACGTCTATATAAGACGTGCGCGATGGGGGCTCTCTCTCTCTTCCTTACCACTACCATCCCTCGTCTTTTGTCCGTCTCTCCCCTTCTGCTCTACCTCTCCTATGTCATCATGTTGTTATGTTGTTCACCAATGCTAATGCTTGTTGTAGACTTGATATCTTCGCTTTTATTTCCTTGAGTAAGTCTTACGTTTTCTTACCTTGTATACTAATTTGTTGACTTAATTTGTAGATTTTTTTTGATTTTCTTTATCTTTGTGAGTTATATTTTCGCTTTTTCTGATCTTTGTAAGTCTTTATATCTTCATATATAGTATATCAGTATTGTATGTTATAGTTGTAACAATGTTGGTAGTGTTATGTCAAATGTATTGCAGTTAAATGTTGTTTGAATATAATGCTTTTAAAGTCTTGATGTTGTGAATGTCCCAAATGTGATAGGATTATAAATTTCTATTACATAAACTTTTGATGAATTTATGGTATCTTTGAACCAATATTGTTAGAGGCAACATAGAGTGAATAGTAGTCCTACTAACTACACATAGTATAATAACACACATACATCACATAGTTATGATAGCCCATATATGCTATGGTAGCTATGACAGCTATGATAGCTTATGCTCTATGCTATAATAGCTATGGTAGCTATGGTAGTCCTATGTAGTTTGCCTTGCTGCTATGGAGTAGCTATGTAGAAAAGGGGACTCCTATGGCCCTATCAGAGCTATGTAGGTTATATAGTGCCACATACCACTGGTGCTTTTCTCAGATGCTGTTGCTCGCTCCCTCGTCGTTGTTTGTCACTCGTTATCCATTGTTACTCAAGGTAAATTTTTATCTATCAGTCTCTTATACCCTTTGCTAATGCCTTTCTTAATTTGGTAGTCTCTTTGTAGACTTTGTTAAATTTTCGCTTTTAAGCTTAGGTAAGTCTTTGCTATGTTTGGTATGTTGCTATGCTAATGTTTTATCTTTTGTTATATTCTTCTACTAATACCTTTTGTTCTTTGTAGATCTTCGTTTTTTTGATATTATAGTAACTTTTTATTGTAGTCTTTTATAGTATTATGTAGTTGTAGTATTTTAATGTAATGCAGTATGTGTCAGCTCTTGAATAACAATATCTTTTTGATCTTCTATCTTTTGTGTGATTTTCTTAATCAATAGTCATTGCTATGAATGAAGATAAATTTGTAGCCTCCTATCAAGTCTAGTAAGATTATGAATTAAAGTCATAACAATGTAGTCTATCAACAATTTGTAAAGTATCCTACTCATTAAAGCTATCAGATCATCTACAGTATCTGTAGTCAATATATCTTATGCAGCTATTATAGCTACCCTTATGACTCCATAGCCATGTCTTTTGGCTTTATAGCCATCCCTTATGACTTCATAGCTGCTATAGCTATGTCTTATAGCTCTATAGCTATCTCTTATAGCACTATAGCTCTCATAGCACTCCATAGCTGTCCTAAGTAACTTCATAGCACTCTATAGCTGGCCTGCTTCTATGGCCAGCTATAAACATAGGGGCATAGCTATGGACATATGACAGATATGAAGCCTATATAGAGCTCCATAGCCATGTGGATTTTCTCAGATGATCCATCGGCTAGTGTCCATCCCAGAATTGAGCAGCCCCAATATTGCATATGCAGGTCAGTCTACCCATGATGCTCTCCATCAGAATTTCCAACGGAAAGAGGTATGTTCTTCCGGCCTTTTTACACCCGTCACAAACGTCCAGACCTTCTCCAAATACAAGGATCCTAAAACAGTTAGACGCACGTCACCCACTTAGGGCAGTAGGCACATACCCGTCACACGGACGCTTGTGGTCTTCTACATAACCTGCTGAAGCTACTGCGACGTTTCGCCCTCGATACAATCAACGTCCTGTGCTAGCGTCAGCATCTTGTGCTCTTGCTCTCTCCCTAGTCATGGTGGCTTTTCATGACCTCCCGGTAGAGACTCTTGTGGACAACGTGCTGCCTCTCTGCGATGCACGCGATATTCTCAGCATTACACAGGCCAATAGATTCTTTGCAGGACTCTGTGCCGATCAGATGCTGTGGAAGAGGAAATGCCGAGATGATTTCAACTTCACGGGAGCCGGAACTGCACGGACAACGGGGTGGAAGCTTCTATACAAAGGCTTAAGGCGTCCGAGGATATTTGTGTGGGGGTGTGTCCGCCTCATTCTTTGTTTCCCCATCTTTCGACACGTATTACAACAGGCATAATCACACCGGCAGGCTTGGATTACAAGATATGCGTTTCAGGTTTATTGCACAGCCGCAAGAGATCATTATACCGGGAGTGTGTATTGTCAGTCTTGTCGCGGGTGGATGGTACGTGCCAAGTTTGTTGATCGCATCGTACGTGGACAGCCGTCGGCCTGGTCTTTGAAATAGGTCTTTTCATGCCCTGGATTCTACTGGAAACATGTATGTCTGGGGTATGCAAACCAGCTTTATCTAATTGCCTGATGGCTCGATGTTGACTGACTGACTGACTACATTTGAAGGATGTTTAAATCCCGAGGACTGGCACGATGGAGGTGGTGGCTTTTCTAGTCCTCGAAAGCAGACCCCCATACCACACAAACTCCTCATGCCTAATCCTATTCGGGAACTAAGACTAAGGTCTCTTCACTTAAGTTGAACTAAGAGATAATTAACTCATGCTACGACAGTTGCGGCCGGAGGCTAGCCGTGGCCCTCGATGGAGCAGGCCAAGTCTGGACGTTCTTAAGCTGGGGACGACCGTTTCGTCTCGAATCTTCTCTTCTAGCCTGTAATAGCCCCGGGACGACACCACAACAGATCGAGTGCAGTGACAACCTTGCTACAATATTGATGAAGTCAGGTGATATTCTCGTCTACTGGCTGTTTTCTATAATGCCGGAGGGGGTGGCTCTGAAGCTTGGGATCAGAGTGTATCGGCAACATCTGACCACTCCATCCCATGTGCGACATCGACTGTGCCGGAGGACCCCATTCTTTTGCCGTCCATACCCGCCCTCCCGCCTCTCCAGTCCTTACCAGATTCAGGACTTGTCGGAGTTAAAGAGGATACGAAAGTCATCAAAGTTGCGGCATTTGACTATAGCGTCGTCGCTTTAACGAATAAGGGCCACGTCCTGAAGTACAATCACTTGGATAGCATGCAGGCATATGTCCGCGGGCGGTGGAAGTATGTGAGTGTCAAGATAGCACCGACAGGAAATTATTGATCTATGCTTGCTAGCTTCCCAAATTCAGCGAAGTCGCGCAAGTTGCAGCAAATGAAGCCTACCAGAAGTCAGAACCTCAGGTCAAGGCTCCGCGGACAATGCGTATCACTCACGTCAGTCCTCACTCTCCTCCACTTTCTCAGCCATATGTCGTCCTAACATGTTTCCAGATCTCCGCTCATTATTGGAAGCAGTTTGTTGCGTACTCAACAGACACGAGTTCCGTCGTTCTTCTAGGCGATAGAAACACAGATGCGACGACTCCGCCCACCATCATTCCCGCATTACAGAACCGCTCGATCATATCCGTCATGTTCGGGGACTACCATGGCAGTGCGCTGAACTCGTTGGGGACAATGATGACTTGGGGCGCGCGTTTTGACGTCTCGAGAGATGCCCAGTTCGGGCAAGGATATAAGGGAGAGCCTATTGTCAATGTGTCGTTCGACTCTGCAGCTGACAGGAACGATATGGGAAATCACTTCTGCTACGCCGCAACTGCCTCAGGATGGCACTGTGGAGCTTTGATCATTGATTTAGGGAAGGAAGGAAGGAGATGAGCACGAAGTGCAGACCAGGCTCCCATATCGACCTCGACCTCGGCCAACGGCCACACATGTGCTTGATATGTTAATGATGTTCTGTAGTATCCGAAAATATGTCCTGTCTGTGATTGATCAGGAATATTGATCATGGCCATGAATGCATCCAACTTTAGCCGTCCCTCTAAGGTGCAGACCATAGGGCGAAGACAATTCAATTGGACTTCGGTGCGTGCCCCGACACCATCAGGAAAAACCCCATGTGTTAATTATCTCCCAATTGATGCCAATTGCCACAACTTGCCACAACTTGAGGCCTTTTGGGCGATAACCGTGGTTATTGTGGCAATTGGAGAACCCCCCCAAATTCTTTGCCGCATTTTGGGCAGTAATTTGGGACCCAATTGTCTACTTATAACTTATCATATCATGGTGTTTCTATATGATTTTAGGGGTGCTTATATCTGTTTGCATAGCCCTCCTTATGCCAAATTTGTGGCAATTGCCACCAATTGTCATCCAAGTACTGGTAATTGCCACTAGTCAACACAAAATAACCCCTTTCAATAGTTTGGTTTGTCACTGATTATGCACTCAAAAATTACATTGAAGTTGAAAAGTAAGGACCAAAGTTGTTTTTTTTATTGACTGCTATCTAATATATAGTATCTAACAAACAAAGATAAAGCTGATCTAAAAACCCTCACAAACCAAAGGCAAACTATAGTCATGTATACTAACCTTAAAACTTACTATAGGCTTATATACAAAACAAAAAAAAATCTAAGGCAGACAACATCCTAAATAGAAGGGAACATACCAAGCTTGATATATGAGAGAAAACATACCTGATATATAAAGAGAATAATAATAAAAGACAATAATTATAAGAGAGAATGATACACTCACGACGGCATAGAAGAGCCATTAGCATTAGAGTGATGCTGAGCAAAGCGCGAAGTAGTGGTTGGGAAGAAAGAGAGGTTGCGCGTCGCGCGAGCTCTAAATAGCGGAGTTGCGAGCGGGGTCACAATGCCCGGCAACTGCCGCACCCCTGCGAGATGACGCGACTTCAATGTCTCGCTGTCTCAACCACCGTCACTGTCCTCCTCCCCCTCACCCGTAACCCGTTCGAACCAAGTGCCAGAGGGCATCAACAAGACAGAGAGGGCATTGGAGGGAATCTAAGGTAAGTACAAAAACTTCTATTCTCTTTTTTACGTGCTAACATCGAGGGTATCGCTCGAACGAGCGATGCTCTCGATTTGTGCTGTCCTCCCTCGCCTCAAGTCGCGACCCTCTCCCACCTCATTCCACCCTCCTCCGTCGCTGCCTCGCCGCCACGTCACCAGCACCCAGCGTGTCGCCTGCAACGACCACGGCACACCGATGTGTGCCCGGTTCCCCACACCCCACACACATACACATGCACGCCAGCACATGCACATACGTCGCGCACAAGCTCACGATGGCCCGATGGCTTGCACACATCCGCCGCGCCTCGCGCAAGCCCATCTTGCCTTGCGTGCAGGCCCTTCGCATCGCACACAGGCCCTTCACATCACGCGCAGGCACGTCGCATCGCATGCAGCCCCCCAGCAGCCCAGTGCGTCGCGGACAGGCCCCACCCATGCCCCTCGCGCTTTGCCCATGCGCGCAACACGTCGCACTGCCCGTATACGGGCTTTCCGCGTGGCGCACAGGCCCGCACTAGCCTGACGCCTTGTGCACGGGCTCGTGGCAACCTGATGCCTCGCGCACGGGCCTGCAGGCTCACTCCCCTTCCCCTTCCCCCTTCCTCTCTCTCCCAAAGCCGTCAAGCCGCGCTGGAGGGGCACTAGGATGCTGAGGGCATCTCAGGTGCATTCAAAAACGTCTTTTTATTTTGTTCACTCATACTAACGTCGAGAGTGTCGCTCATTGGAGCAATACTCTCGACTTGTTTCTCCCCCCGGGCCTCTCCCATTGCCCTCGCCTCCCACCACCATACCCGCTACCCCCCTCCGACCTCGACGCGTCATCACCGCGTCATCAGCATCTGGCGTGCTGCCTTCAGCGACCACCGCCAACATGTTGCCACCGCCCACGCGCCACGCCACCGCCATCGACGACGCCCTAACGATGCCAACGACACCTTAACGATGCGCACACGCCGCCCACGCCCTGCTGCACCAATGCTGCGTGCCCCAACGCTGTGCACGTCGCAGCACCATGCACGCCCCAATGCCGCGCACATGCCGCATGCCCTGGGCCGCACACGCGCCGCACGCCCCAGCGCCACGCACAATCCTGGCGCCGCCAATGCTGTGCATGCCCCGGCGCCATGCACATTCTGGCGCCGCCAACGCGCCGCGTGCCCCGCCCAATGCGTTCACGCCCCAGCGACGTGCCGCGCCAACGTGCCCCAGCGACGCCCCACCCGCCCCCGCGCCGCCGCACGCCCCCGCGCCGTGCACGCCCAGCGCCGTGCACGTTCCGGTGCCACCAACGCGCTGCACGCCCCAGCGACGCGCCGCGCCCGACGCCAACGCGCCAACAGCGACGCTGCGCCCCAATGCAACCCGCGCCCCCCGCAGCGTGCACGCCTGGGCCCCGCCCAATGACGGCACGGCCCGGCCCCCGCACGCTCAGCGCACGCAGAGCGCGTCCTCCTCATCCATCTGTAGCCACAATGTCTTGTACAGTGTCAGATAGAAAAAAATTATAAAAGGGGGGGGCCTTTTTTGTAACCTATAAATTTTAATTGCTCAAAGCCATTGGAATCCTATCAAAATTCTCTTATCAGCCCTCCAGCTCTGTGCAAAGTGGCAGCAATTACCACCCAGTTTACCACAGTGGCAATTGCTACACAATTGCCGCACTTGCCACAAGCTGTGGCAATTGTGCGGTTATTGCCACAGTGGTTTTTCCTGATGACCGGCAGACACGGTACAAAGATGGAAGATTTTTTGATGGAAGATTTGAGATGCCTGCGTGACTGAATTTCCCGAGGTTCAGTAATCAACACGAATTACGCCCTCACCTTGATCCAGAG
Source organism: Hericium coralloides (assembly GCA_003675405.1). Taxonomy (NCBI): domain Eukaryota; kingdom Fungi; phylum Basidiomycota; class Agaricomycetes; order Russulales; family Hericiaceae; genus Hericium; species Hericium coralloides. Next base: position 1,939 of record QUOP01000229.1, on the reverse strand, counting down.
CAGCGATCTCTCAGGCCTTGACAAGACGCTCAATGAAGAGTACATTTTTATTCCTGCTGCTCAATCGTCGTCGACATCCAAATCGCCCTCGATTCCAGCGCCCTTGCCTGCATCCAAGAACTCAACATCATTGGCGTCTTCAATGGTCCCACTGCGCGTCTTCCTCATGCACTTCCTCATGGTACATCACAACCTCCGCGCCCGGCGCCCTGCCTGCCCCGCCGCCGTCCTGTGGCGCGGATGCAGGCACAAGCTCCGTGAGCGAGGCTTGCACGGCATCAAGCACCTCCTTGAACAATGGACATCCTCAATGCATCGATGCTGGCTACAGCGCCCTCTGCCCATGCATCGCGCTCCTCGATGCTAAGGACCGGTGTCCTATAGTGACCGGGCAAGGGCTCAGGCTACACACTAACAAGAGTGCTGACCTGCTCAGGAGGCGAACAACGACTAAGAGAGTTGAGAGTGACCTGAGGAGGGAAGGCAACAGCGAGGGGGCTCAAGGAGCACTGGCAACTGACAGGACACAGTCTATAGAGTTGGTGAAGTTTGGTTAAGCATGAGTCCCGCTCAGGGACTCAGCCTCTACGGTAATATATTACAGGAGAGATGTCGCAGCCACAGCCCGACTATAGGAGCGCGTGTAGTAACTGCGGCAGAGGCTGCGTCCGTAGATAAACGAAAAACAAAGGTAAAATGGGATAGGTAGAGGTAGCACTGCCACGTCATGATGGAAACAGAAATGGATCAAGGCAGCACGATGGAGTCCATGGGATTGCATGTAATGGGATGATAAATTAAAGTAAGGGAGCATCGGCCAGAGGCATGGCGAATGAGCCATGGTGGGGATGATCGAATGGAGTGATGTTAAGAACAAGGAAAATGAAACATACAGTTCTTAGCACTCGATCACCTCGCCTGCCCAGAGGCCCTCGTACAACGCATTCCCTGCCATGGCCGCCCAAGTCTGCCCCGCATCCTATGACGCCTCGGCTCCCCCAATGACCGCCTCTCCCAAGGGGGGTTCGAGATGTTAATCTGTGACCGGGGGTTAAGGGGGTACTTAGGTGGTCAGGGTGCTTACCGAAAATGTGTAGCGTACATAATAACCCCTAGAGTTGGGTTAGAATTACCATATTGAGCAATACGTGAAGCACCTGCAGCTGTCAATGAAGCTTGCGATAGCATTGTGCTACCAAGTGTAGACCAAACCACAGGACAAGCTGACGAGATGGTATTGCCAACTGCTTTAAGTATGCGCGCTCCCAGTGAAAATGGAGAAAGATAGACTTACATGATGTAAAGTCATGCTTCTGTGGCAAGCATCTGTCAGCCGATAGTGAGGATGTTGTCAAGTGTAAAAAAAGCAGCTGTGAAATGCAAGGGGTGAGTTAATTCCTTGTATTTGCAAGCAAGCACTAACAATGAAACAAACTCATCGATGATCCTAGTACCACTTGCACTGCATGAACCTTGATGTCAGGGCCTCAAAAACATGGGTTTGCAACATTTGTAAGGATTCACGGAAAGGAAAACAATGCAAGATATGAGAAACAGCATGAAGCTACATGGGCTCTAGTCTATAGTGCTTTAGTATAGCCCCATCCATGATACATCGAATTATCTTATCATTGATTTCCATATATGGTAATGTGCCTGATTATATACCTACCTAGGCAGACCCTAAGGGCCTTTACCGAAAAAAAGTTACATATGTTTTTATTCTACATCTTGAAGACTCAGAGCGGCATGAATTTCTCCAAGTCCGATCTAAACAAATCCAATTCAGTTAGTTAATAACGGAGCGGGCCAGACCTGCAAAGGTGGTGGCAACCAATCGACTGCAGAGATGAAACGAGAGCTCGCACCTGGCCTCATCTTCGGCTCTCCACGCAACCCCCCCTCTCTCCTTCCTCCTGCGCTGAGACCATCAGCAAAA